>JAVANC010000010.1:29985376-30585376 GCA_033319125.1 Parnassius glacialis | reverse complement strand
TTGTGCATGGGAGAATTCAGAGGATGCTTTGGGTATATTTTGTGACCTTTCCAAGGCCTTCGACTGTGTTCACCATGAGACATTAATCAGGAAGCTACAGTACTATGGTGTCAAGAACACAGCGCTTAAACTTATTATTTCATATTTAAGTAATAGAAAGCAGAAGGTTATTATCAATGGTAAAAGTTCTTCCGGGTCACCTGTACTAATGGGTGTTCCTCAGGGCTCGATTCTCGGCCCATTCCTGTTTCTGGTGTATATTAATGACTTACCTCACCTTGTAGGGGATAGTCATGATATAGTATTATTTGCTGATGATACTTCCTTGATTTTTAAACTTAAACGTCAATCATTTAAATGTGACGAAGTGAATAATGCTATATCAAAATTAGTGCATTGGTTTAACGTTAATAATCTGCATTTGAACGGAAATAAAACTAATTGTGTTAAATTTACAACAACGAATGTTAAAAATCTGAATACCAATGTGTTTTTAAATGGGGAGGAATTGAGCCCTGTTGTATCTACTGCTTTTCTTGGCATCACTCTTGACGCAAAGCTTCAGTGGGGCCCCCATATATCCAAATTAGCAAGCAGACTAAGTTCTGCAGCCTATGCTGTAAAAAAGATTAGAGGTCTCACTAGTGTCGAGACAGCTAGATTAGTTTATTTTAGTTATTTCCATAGCATAATGTCTTATGGGATTTTGCTATGGGGAAATGCGGCTGATTCAGAAACTATTTTTGTTTTACAGAAGAGGGCCATTAGAGCTATTTACAATCTAAAACCGAGAGAGTCTCTTAGAGATAAATTTAAAGAAATTAATATATTAACTTTGGCCTCTCAGTATATTTACGAAAATTTAATGTATGTTCACAAAAACAAAGATAGTTTTAGTAAAAAAAGTGATGTACATTCCGTAAACACTAGGAACAAACACAAGCTAGTGATGCCAGTTTCTCGACTCCACAGAGTCAGTAATTCATTCTTGGGGCAATGTATACGCTATTACAACAAGGTCC
Source organism: Parnassius glacialis (assembly GCA_033319125.1). NCBI lineage: Eukaryota > Metazoa > Arthropoda > Insecta > Lepidoptera > Papilionidae > Parnassius > Parnassius glacialis. Next base: position 30,584,354 of record JAVANC010000010.1, on the reverse strand, counting down.
CGGAAAGTGTACAGGTTCTCTCTATTACCAAGTTTAAATGTTTTATTAAGCTGAAACTGTATAAAAAGGGTTATTATAGTATAAATGAATACATGGTTGATAATAACCCCTGGGAATGAGGTGGTCGCTTCCAAGCAGTTTCTAAAATAAATTTTGTAAATAGTTCGTAATCATTTATATTGTAAAATTTATTTAAAAAAAATTGTCCCGCTGGGTTTCTTGCTGGTTCTTCCCAGGACAGAGGGTTTTTTTTCGAACCAGTGGTAAAGTAAAAAATGACTTTCAATAACAATTACACATGTAATGTATATTGAATAAAAATTATTCTATTCTATTCTATTCTGCCGCCAAATTGTAAGGCATGCACTGCTGTACTACGTTTAGAAGGGTATAAAGAATTAATAAAGTTTAAGAAAGTTTAATTAGAGGCTGCTAGGTATTCCATCTTAGTCCTCAGATGTGCAAAGGCATCAGTATCCTATTTTGCTTGAGTTGGCGTTCATGGACTACAGAAGCCACCTACCATTAGGTGTACTGTGAGTTCGTCTATCACCTGTTTTATACAAAAAAGTTTATTAAAATGAAAGATTAAATGATATTATAATTGAAGTAACAAAAAAGCGGCCAAGTGGGAGTCGGTCTTGCCCATGAAGGGTTCCGTAGCAACAAGTAACATAATTTACGATTTACGACGTTTAAAAAAAACTACTTACTAGATCTCGTTCAAACCAATTTTCGGTGGAAGTTCACATGGTAATGTGCATCATATATTTTTTAGTTTTATCATTTTCTTATTTTAGAAGTTACAGGGGGGGGGACACACATATTAGCACTTTGGATGTGTCAAACCTCAATATCATTTCTGAAGACCTATCCACAGATACCCCACATGTATGGGTTTGATGGAAAAAAAACTTTTTGAGTTTCAGTTCTGAGTATGGGGAACCCCAAAAGTTGATTGATTTTTTTTTTCTAATTTTGTGTGAAAATCTTAATGCGGTTCACAGAATACATCTACTTACCAACTTCCACAGCATAGTTCTTATAGTTTCGGAAAAAAGTGACTGTGACATACGGACGGACAGACAGACAGACAGACATGACGAATCCATAAGGGTTCCGTTTTTTGCCATTTGGCTACGGAACGCTAAAAAGCTTATTTTATTAAATTGTTCGCTTGCACAAGATTTCGCTCTGTTTGACAAAGGTTTGTCATTAAGATTAATGAGGGGTTCATTTCCAAATTTATTTATATTTACTTTGTAAAGACGTTCTACAAATTTGTAACATTTTTGAGGAGATATACTTTACTTTAGAAAAGGAGAATAGGAAAGAAAAAATGTTCGAGAAAGAGACTTTGAATCAGTTTAGGAACTTTGGAAAGGATACATGAGTAACATTGAAGCAAACCAAAAAAAAAAAGATGTCACAATTACATTCATTTATTTTAGAAGTCTCCATTTTTTATCTAAATTGCTGCATTCAATAAAACGTGTTAAGGAAACCCATTCTTCTTCTGAAGTGCTTTTCACGCTCTTTACATATTATGTAATCACTGTATCTTCAGGTTATGTAGTCATGAATTGGCGGACCAAGTAACTAAGTTTTGAGTTTACGACGGGCTGTTTTCCGCAACTCCACGGCTAAGGGCGTATTTTGCGTACGGGCAGAAATAATGTAATTATTCGAGCCATGAAATCTCCCCGAAGAAGTTCAACAGTCCTTTGATGTTGCAAACAACTTAGGGGAGTGATCCCGGAGTGTCGAGGTGTTCAGCTCATGATAGACTAAATGACACGAATCTAACACGAAAAACCTATATCAGCTCCCACTAGCAACACTATATACCTCATGTCATTGTGAATTTATATATCCTTTAAAATTATGAAAAAATAATGAATAATAATATACAACAGGGTAGGATTGTACACAGAGGAGGTGTCCACTTCATATAATTTTGATCGAAGGACACTTACATGTAAGTTACTATGATCAATGAATTATATTCGTTGACACCTCCTCTGTGTTTGTATACTATATGTAGATGTTTAAAGATTTAATTGCTTCATTTTAATTATTTATTGTCATAAGTTATCATTATTAAACAAATTACAACTAAGCAAACAATAAACAATATATATCTAGATAATAAAATTATAATTCCCATTATGAATTATTGTTTTTATTATCCTATTAACACCATAAAAGAGCCGTTTAACATCACAATATGAACCCAAATCACAATAGGAAGAACAATAAGTAAATTTCTTACATTTATTGTAGCACCCACCACGATTTTAGACAATATTGTATATACCTACTGATAAGGGCTTAATATTATTTTTACTCTTTACATAGGGGTACATAAATACCCCTGTCACAGCACTGCCGCAACAAGGTAAGTTTTGATACAACCGATGGACAGTCCTCATAGGAGATGTTACATAACAGCTGTTTATCAGAGTAAGAAATTTAATAAGTCGGTACTTTTTTAACAATGTAGTATCAGGCTTATGAAGATTAGAAGGTTACTCCTTCTTTTTTATTCTGTATTTTAAAATTGTGGAGAATAGTGCAAATAACTTAAGGTTGGCCCATGAATTTTATGCATTTATATTTTTTTATAATAGCAAATGCATCACCTTTAGTTTATCTATTAACTTTTAACAAACTTAGAGAAAATTTTCCTATAGGTTTAGGTATCTTATTCCCATTTTATTTCCTCATTAATTTTCCTGGATTCTTTGCATATGAGAGAATTATCTTGAGATGTTATTTATAAGGCATAAAAGAAATGCATATATTTTACAAGATCAACTTTACAAGCTAGTCACTTGATATGGTTATATATGATTATGGTTTATGTATGTTATAGCTGTAGTGTTCAGCTATGGAGATTTTAGCAAAACATATTAATTCAAAGTAAAAATTAAAGTAGTACCGTCTATTATTAAAAAAAAAATCTTGTTGTTAATTATATTCAAATATGTTCAATATGCTTTGACTTTTCTTAGGACCCATGTAGGTTTTTGACCAAAAACCAATAATACATCCACTTTGAATTGAAATGATTTTCATTTTATAAGCAACCACTTTAATTAGATTACTTGTAATATTAATCAGAATATGAATTTTCAGTGTTAATTAAGATTCAAAATTATTATTCTTATTTCTTAATTTAAAAAGCAATTAGTTTAATTCAAAATGTTTTTTATACATTTACTCACAAAAGCTAGCTGAACTTAAATTAGCAAATGTTAATGTTAAAAATCATTTTAGTGGATTGTAATTAATTAATTGACTTTTATTCATGTGAAATATTGGTTTCACTTCAGGTATGAAAATGCTATAATTTTACAAGTTAAGGTTAAGTAATATTTATTTTCATTTCTTTTTAATTTATACACCCAATTAACTTTATAACCCAATTAACAGCAAATTGTCTAGAAATTTGCACTTTTTCATTTTCTGAAACTCTTTATCTAAAATACCAATAAGTAAAAACAAAATTAAGACAAGTCTTATTTTAATTAATTTTACAGCTGTTAATAATAAGCTTTTCTGACATACTACGCTCAAAATATGTGGGAGGACATGCTTGACTCACACTCTAATGAACTGGACCCGAGACACTATGAGACATTTTCCTTTTTTAATATTTTAGACCATTTGGAATAAAATAATGTCAGGTGAATTTGCTTACATCTATAGTTGTATTTACTTCTATTCTTTCTTCCTCAATGATGGGCTCGGCGCCTGCCACAAACTACTTGACAATATCTGCACTAATGATATAGAGCAACTACTGCATGCCTAGGAAGTTATTACTGATGGAGACAGGTCCCAAAAGTTTAAAGGTTTATGTATGTTTCTTTTCAATTTATGAAGATCCTTTGATCTCTTTAAGACAAAATTCTATATCAAATAAAAAATCACTTGGATTTTCTTTATAATCATTGGTTAACTCTAATAGAAGTGATGCTCTTCTTATAAGTAGCCTCTAAATTGTGTTAACCACATTACAGCTTAATGCAGTCATTTACAGCATCATTATTTTATTTACCAGTCTTTTTGATAAGACCTATACATACTATGTTTAAAGTTTAAATTATAGGGTTTATTTTTCATATAACTTTCTATCTCCGGTTAGGCATTTGTTAAAAATATATATGGCTTATATTTTGCTAGTAAAAAAAAAAACTTGAATATTTATATAAAATATAATTCAATGCCTCGTGTACCCTCTCGTGGCACCGCAAGATAGATATGTAATGTACAGACTCACGTTCTATCTCATACATAGATTTTATATAACGTTTAAAATACGCTGTAAGCAATGATATTGTTCTTTATATTTATATTTTATATCATTATATTATATACATACTACTGTCACCAAATCAAAAAATCCTGATCCACACGATTAAACCCTAATTCTTTTTTTAAAACAAAAGTAGCCTAAGTTACTCCTTATAACATCAGCTGTCTGCCAATGAGTCCCATCCTAAGCGGTCCAGCCGTTTCGTAGATTAGCCGGAACAAATACGGTACCATATATATTTTCATATATGCATTTAGTGCAAAGCTGTTATTTTGACGTTACACTCCAATTTTATTTATTTGTATAGATTTATTTTAGGTTTATTAATTCCCGACGTTTCAAAGGTGAAGAAATAAAATTAAGCGCCACAAAATCCGTAAAATTAGTTTATACGACGTGTGGTATTCGCGTATTCGCATTAATTTATGAAATCATTATTCAAATAATGTTAAGATCACAATATTTTTATTTTAAATTTACATCATCCGTGTGGAATAAGGTCGCAATGGAATGAAAGGCTTAAAATGCTTTATACCTTCCGCTCAAGAGCCCAGGCCGTTATATCTTACGGGAAAAGTTTAATACCTTAAAGCATAACCTTTAAGGCATAAACAGGTAGTTATTACAATCCAATGTGAGCAGACAAAGTTATTTTTATGTAAACTATCTGTCCCCGCGACTTCGCCCGCCGACTAGAATTTATTACGATTTCATTCTCTTTCTAAATAAAAGTACTTAATCTAGGTTACTCTTTATAGCATTAGCTATCTGCCAGTGAAAGTTCCGTCAAAATCGATGCAGCCATTTCGGAGATAAGCCGGAACAAACAGACAGACAGACAAAAATTATAAAAATTGTTTTTTTTTGTTATTAGTACCGTATATACTTTCATATGCATTTAGTAAAAAGTTGTTATTTTAACATTACAAACAGACACTTCAATTTTATTTATTTCTATAGATTAACAAATGAAATCATTAAAAGATGCATTTAATAAATATACCTATTTATGTTTTTTTCTTGATAATACTTCAATATTATTTAAATTTAAAACAAACACTACGTTACAACCCAATCAAATAATGAATATTGTTTCCAAATGGTTTGCTTTTGAACGCAGTAAAAACAAATTGTATACAATTTAAATTATCTTATACGCCGCAAAACGCTGTAATGAGTTTACAAGATAAGAGTTTACATTTCGGAAGTTCGACCGTATTTCTCGGAATTTCTTTTGATTTCAAGCTCCAGATGGGAGCACATATTGATAAACTAGTTTCGAAATTTAGTTCTGCGATCTACGTTATTAGAATTATTAGAAAACTGACTAATTAAGCAACAACTAAATTGGTCTACTTTGCTTATTTGCACAGAACAGGCAAGTCTGGAAACTTTACCAATGGAAGTTAAGTAAGCCATCAGGGGTGTACTCTTACAAAATTACGATTAACACTGAGGGTTCTGTACTTGACATTCGATGTATCATCATCATTACAGCCCTTCACAAGTCCACTGCTGAACATAGACCACCCCCAAGGAATGCCACAAAGCACGGTCCTGAGCCACCTGCATCCATCGACTTCCTGCATATCTTACCAGGTCGTCACTCCATCTAGTGTGGAGACGCCCTACACTTTGTCCCCCGGTATGAGGCCGCCACTCGAGAACTTTTTTCCCATCGGTTGTCGGTTCTTCGAGCTATATATTCTATCGAGGATATCCTCATTTCCAAGTTTATCACACAGAGAAACTCCGAGCTAGCCCTCTACATTGCTCGCTGAGCAACGTTGAGCTTCCTCATCCGACCAGCAGTGAAGGACCACGTCTCAGTTCCATAGGTCATCACTGGCAACACGCACTGGTTGTATAGTCTCGTTTTCAAGTTTTGATTTATACCTGAGGAGAAGATGTGCCGTACTTTCCCGAACGCAGCCCAACCGAGTTGAATCCTCGTCCAACTTGACCTCTCGGTCGAAGTTGGAGTTACCAAGTCGGACTATTTGTCCCAGATAAACTTACTCGTCAACAACTTCGAACTTAGTGCTCCCAACAACTACCGGCTTCGGTGTTACATGGACATTAAACATGCTCTTTGTTTTGTCCATGTTCATCTTAAGACCTATCCGTCGGGAAACACTATTGAGGTCATTGAGCATAGTGCTTAGGTCCTCCAGCGATTCTGCCATAAGGACTATATCGTCGGCAAATAGAAGGTGAGTGATGTACTCGGCATTGATATTAATACCATATCCTTTCCAGTCCAGAAGCTTGAACACGTTCTCCAATGCAGCGGTGAAGAGTTTCGGGGATATAACATCACCCTGTCTTACACCTCTCTGCAATTGGATAGGTTTCGTACTCTGGTTCTGTACTCGGATAGCCATCGTAGCCCTACTGTACAAGCACTTCAGCACTTCGATATACCGACAGTCAACTTGACACTGCTGAAGGGACTGCAGCACCGCCCAAACTTCGACGGAATCAAAGGCTTTCTCATAGTCCACATACGCCAGACATAGTGGCAAATTGTACTCCTCGGACTTCTGCACAATTCGCCGAAGGGTATGTATGTCGTCTATGTTGCTAAAGTCTTTTCGGAAACCGGCTTGTTCGGGAGGCTGGAAGTCTTCAAGTCTGCGCGCGAGACGATTCGCAATGACACTCAAAAAAAGCACGTAGACGCGGCTCAGAAGGAAAATCGGTCTGTAGTTCTTCAAGAGAGTGTTGTCGCCTTTCTTGAAGAACAAGACCACCGCACTTCTGCTCCACGCCTCCGGTGTAATGCCACCATGGAGGACGGCATTATAGAGCTTCTGAAGGACTTCAAGTACCGGTTTTCCACCCGCTTCAGAATCTCCGCTGTAGTTCCATCCCCGTCTGGGGCCTTGCCGTTTTTAAGGTGCTGGAGTGCCATTCTAATGTCGCTCAGACTGACGTCCGGGATATCACCGGAATAGTGTCGGATAATACTCGCTCTTGGATCGTTACTTACACTTGCGTGTGGCTCCAACGATGATGTGGACAGCTGCCAATAAAACCTCTCAATCTCACTCAAAATCTCAGGTGTCCTGGAAACGATGCTGGCACACTCGGTCTTCAGCTTCGACAGTTGGCTCTTTCTGGCAGACAGATCTCTAGCAAAGACTTTGGAGCCCTGCTTCCACTCGACCACTTCTTCAATATGAGCAGTATTAAAGTTGCGTAAGTCCCGCCGCATGCATTTGGAGATCTGTCTGTTCAGCTTCAGTTGCCTGTATGCTGTCAAATCTACTGAAGACTGCAGCTTCATATCCCGTCTAACAGTAATGAGATTAAGAGTGTGATCGGAGAGGTGTTGTGTTCTTTTGTGGCGGGTCTTGCAACTCTTAGCTCCGACCGCATGGACAGTTTCCACGAGTTCGAAACTCGCACTGAAAACGGTTTCATAGCTCGAGCTGAAAGGTTTCGGGACTTTGATTACAGCACGAGGGGACCTTAGCGTTGACTTCATTGCACGTGACCTCTCCAACTTAACGTTTAAGTTCAGTGTGCCTCTTACCATTTGGTGATCGCTACCAGTTTTCACCCTCGCGATCACGGTGACATCACTGAACAGTTGTCGTCTCGTCGTCATAATGAAGTCAATCTCATTTTTTGTCGAGCCGTCGGGGCTCGACCAGGTCTACTTCCTGTGGGGCTGCTTCTGGAAGAAAGAGTTCATCATAAAGAGTCCCTCTTTCTTCTTGAAGTCGGCCAGCTGCTGGCCTCTTGGGTTTCGTTGCCCTATTCGAAATTTCCCTACTTTCAGCTCACCGTTCTTTCTTGTGCCTAGTTTCTTTTTTATAGGATAGTGTGACAAAAGAGCACACAGTCCACCTGATGGTAAGTGGATGCTGTGGCCTATAGACATCTATCCTCGTTTGTGAATCAAAATTCAGATGCGTTGTCACCCGTGAGAACTAAGATAGAATGCCTCTTTTCCAGTAAAAAGGGTCTCCGGTTCTCTACACTTACCATACGAAACACAGCAGTGTTAAGCTGCTGTTTTACGCTGGTATTCTGTGACAGCGTGGTCCTTCCCCGGTCGAGCCGACCCATTCGTGCTACAACTATACTACTAATACAGCTGCAGCATGGCACTACCACGTTTCGCATTGAAGTCTCCCATTAACACCGTATTGTGGGTTTTGGAGGAATGCGTAGCTCTAGAGATATCCTCATACATTTCCTCCACCTCCTCATCGGGATGTACCGAGGTTGGTGCGTTAACCTGTATGACTTTCAGCGAATACCGTTTGGTGAGTATAAGGTACGCAACCGTCGTCGACACACTCTCAATCTTTACAACGTTGTTAACGAAAGACTTGTGGACGATAAATCCGATACCTCCTTGGGACAGATGGTCGCCCTCCCGGTGATAGAGCAAGTTGCCGGATTCGAGGATATCCTCCCCCTCTATTCGGATTTCGGATAATTCTATAATATGCTAGCGTAAATTGTCTATCTCTTCTTCCAGCTCCACGATCTTCTCGTCAGTCCTCATGGTGCGTTGTATGTTGCCAGATCGAGTCGTCTTAGGTTGCTACCGAACCTCCACCGGAGATTCTTAGCACCCCCTGCTCCGCCGTTACCATGGTCGCCACCGTAGCCAGGAATAGCGGGGCCGTCTTTTTGTAAATTTTATCATGCCATAGTTGCCACGCTTGGCGAGCGGGTTGGCAACCGCAGTTTTTTATTGTTGTTTTGCTGTTATCAGAAAGAAGCTGCTGCCCATCTTCTGCCTCAGTTTCCCTATGTCGCCTCTTACGACACCCACGGGAAGATATGGGGAAAGTGAGTATTCTTACCCGCCACTACACGGGGGATTCTATGTGTGTATGTTTATATCGATGTTTCTCCGTAGCAGCCCATTGAACCAATTTTACTAAATAAGTTTTCAATCGATTGATCTTTATCAAAAGTGACGGAAAAGAACAGAGAAATCTATTAAAGTTGGCAAAAAATTACTTCGCGTACATCCGTTGGATAAAATAAAATGATCAGTTTTAACGAGGTACCTTTACAGTAGAGGGCAGTGTCGTCTGTAAAGAGGGAGAGCTGAACACCTTTCGACGGGATGGGAATGTCGTTGGTGAACAGGATATACAGGTGAGGAGCAAGTACTGAGCCCTGAGGGACACCAGCCTTGATGGGGCGCTGAGAAGATAGCGCATGCCTTCGTGTCTAAAATGAAAGGTACGATGCTGCAGATAAGAGGCCACGAGACGTACTAGACGATCGGGAAGACCTATTTTATATAGTTTGAAGATAAGGCCTTCATGCCAGACTCTATCGAAAGCTTTGGCAATGTCGAAAAAGACCGTGATGATCTTATGACGACGAGGATAAAAATCGCTGAGGATATATTCCACAATACGGTGAATTTGTTGGGGGCAAGAATGTTTCGCTCGGAAACCAAATTGATGGGGGATGACAATAGGGTCACCGTCTGTGGGAAACAGATGGAGCCTCATGCGAGTGAGGATGACTCTTTCGTAGAGTTTGCCCATGGCCTTAAGGAGCCTAGTGGGACGAGGACGGGAGAGGAGGTTCCAAGCCAGGAAAGCCTGTCAGTTGCCTCTTTCCACGTAGTGGGAAAGTAACTAAGGTTGAAACAGGTATTAAAGATAATAGTTAAAAGGTTTAACACCTGCTCAGGAAAGTGTTTAAGGGCTTGGTTGGAGATGCTATCCGCGCCCGGAGCCTTTTTGGGCTTCAGTCTTTTGATGAGGGATGAAATCTCATCATTGGACACAGTGATAGGGTCAGAGGCTGTAGGGGGTGAGTTCCGGCGGCGGACATCATCCTCCACTGCCGGGATGTGTGAAGGGTCGACGGGTTGAGAACTAGGAGAGCATTGTGCGGCATTCCTCGTCCTCGAAGGTAACCGTACCGTCGGGACGGGAGAAAGGGGGAGTGTGGGTGATAGCGTCCATGCGGAGGGCTCTAGCCATCTGATAGTACGCTGTATGAGAGGGAGAGATATTTTCCATTAGCTTATTTTTTTTCGAGGTCTCGAAGTTCGGAGAGGCGGAAACGGACTTCTCGTTGAATATTCGTGAGTGGGATAGATTGCTGCTCTCCGTCAAGCAGCTCTCTTGGCTTTCATTAGGTTGCTACTATGTAGGGGAAGCCCTTTGACTAGTGCAAAGTCTAGCACATCGGGAGCGTGGTCGGCGATATCGGGATAGTGAGTATCACCGAGCGGACTGTGGACGGTAAGGTCAAGAGACTGCGTGATATCAAGCAGTTTCTTGCCACTATGAGAGGTGGTACGGCATGTCCATTCAGTATGCTTGGAGTTAAAATCGCCAAACATAATGACTGAATTGCCTAAAGATAAAATAGCTTCAAAATCTTTTTTGAGTAGAAGGGTTCTACTAGGGATGTAACAGGATGCTATGAAGATTTTTTTTATAGGATAAGGGTGACAAACGAGCACACAGTCCACCTGATGGTAAGTGCTTGCTGCGGCCCATAGACATCTACATCTATCCTCGTTTGCGAATCAAAATGTAGATGCGTTGTCACCCGTGAGGACTAAGATGGAATGCCTCATTTCCAGTAAAAAGGGCTGGACTGGACTGGTGTCCAGTCATAGCTAGCCTGCATACCGTGGCTTCCATGTTGGTAAGCTGCGGAGTAGAAATGGGAGAGCAATGAAGTGTCTTTTTGTAATAAATGGCCGTACCGCCACCTTGGCGGTCGGGTCTGTCATTACGAAGAAGAGATTTTTTTTTAATGGAAAGGCCTTAGTTTTGAGATTAGTTTCCTGTAGGAGTAGGAAATCGGCTTCGCGATCTCGAAGAAAGAGCTTAAGCTCTGGGAGGTTATTTCGCAAACCGCGAATATTAAAAGATACAATACCTTAGGCTTGGTACGACCGTGAGACTTAGGCAGAGCAGACGCAGCGTTTTACTACTTAACTTACCAAGCGTGGCGTCTATGGCAAATATCCCCCCTATGAGGCAATCTATGAAGAGACGTTTACGACAATTGCAAATTCCCTGACTACTGGTAGGTATTATTTTTTTTTGTTAAAACTGACATATTATAAATATTTATTGAAAAATATTTATCAAGATAAAATTCAATTGCCGTACTTTCAATTTGGTCTAATTTTTTTTTAACTTTTATGTGGCTTATTGCACAAAATTCCAAATTTTTGCAGCATGTGTTTTTAGTTCAAATCACAGCCGAGTTAAATATTTTTTGAAATATGTTTTTTCAGATCTAGCTCTATTATTTTTATCTTTTACACTGAACCCTACTCTAACTTCGATTTTACCGCAGATATGTTACATCAGGCACACGTTAGGTTTATACAGGAAATTCAACTAGTGTTAGGACGCATATTTGTCTAATTGAAATGTGAAAACCTTCGAGCTTACCTCAAACCTCTGATCTTATCGCGTAAGGGATACTCTGAATAGAGGTTGGCTAAGACGAATAGTATATAAATCCTCTAATAAAATATAAATATAATGTAATATTTTACTTTCTTTAAACGTTACCTCACTAGAATTTTCTCCTGTATCGTAGAGGCAATTTCATATATAATGTACACATGTATTAACATTTAGACTCGAAATACTTATTTATAGGACATACAAATAGGTACTTGTTTTGCCATGCCTGCGTCACGGAGCCGTATTAGAATAGGTATTGTAGTTTTATTCATTGATCTATTTATACCCAGGGATTTATTACCATCTATAACTCGGCTTGCTCGTAATTCTTGTTCGAATATACAGAGAAAATATGCTAGAGCTAGCTAATCCATGCAGAGAGTCAGCTAGTAGGTCATTATAATAATTATTATTGTAAATATTGTAAGCAAGGTACACAATTTACCTAGTCAGGTCATAAATTCTGTCACATGTTTAATATAAAATAATTGAAATAAGTTTATTCATTATGTAACCATTTATATACCAAAATGAAATTCACAAAACATAAATTCTTATGACACTAAAGTTTATTCAAAATGACCTCCGTGATTTTGAATACAGGCCTTCAATCTGCGCGGCCAGTCGTCTATCGCAGCACGAACGAGGTCCATGTCAATATCGGCGGCTGCCTTAATCAAGGATGTCTTGAGTGACTCCAAATTAGGATGAGGCTTTGAGCACGCCTTTTCCTCCAAATGTTGCCATATCTTCTGATCTAACGGATTCAAATCTGGACTGGAAGAGGGCCAGTCTTCGTACCGGATGAAATCGATTTCACGCGCCGCCAGCCAGTCTTGTGTGCTCTTCGCTCTATGAACTGGCACCGAATCTTGTTGGAATACCCAGTGCCTGTTATTGAACATGGTATGAGAAACAGGTTCCACAAGGTTCGTCAGGACTGTATTTTGATACACAACTGCCTTCGTTTTTACACCTTTCTCACAAAAATGTACCTCTGTTAATAAGATGCCCCAATAAGAAACACCCAACCATACCATGAGCGAGGATGGAAAATGACCTCGTTGGACACGCGGAATACGGTTGCTCGCTTCTTCACTACTGTGTGCGTAAACCTTATCATTTTGTTTGCTGTAGCTCTCTTCTACGGTAAAAATTGTTTCATCCGAAAAAAGAATTTCCTGATATTTTTTTCCCGCGTACCGCTTCAACAAAGCGCGGCATCTCTTCAGACTCAGGTCCATTAGACGAGCATTGAAACGATGTCCTGTTTTTCTTCGATATGCCCGAAGTCCTATGTCTTCATTGAACACCCTTTTCACCGTGGTTCTGCTTAACCCCACCTGAAGGGCCAACAGTTTCTGCTTACGTTTGGGATTTCTTTGAATTCGCGCCTTCACAGCTTTTATCACTGCTGGAGTCCTAACAGACCGAGGGCGACCACTTCTTGACCTGTCATCTACACTAGAGTCTTCATTGTATCGTTTGATGGTACGATAAACGAATCTTTTGGTTATATTCAAATTTTTCAGTATGTCAAAAATTTGAATTGGCGCGTAACCGCAACGATGCAACGCAATAACAGCAACACGGTCTTCTTTAAGCGTCCACTCGATATTTGAAAATGAATAAAATTCTAAAAAGTATACAGTTTTATTTTCATGAACAATTAGAAATTCGAATTCAATAAACTTTTTTGTGGCCAGCATTCTAAAACAAAAGTTTTTACTGTGTGACAATACTTATGACCTGACTGTGTATATACAATTAAAAGAACGTACATTTTGTATTACAATCAAAAGAACGCACAGTGCAAATTAAAGAAATTGCACTCTTATTCCTTTCAAGTGACTAATAAAATAATTAATTTAATTTGAGCCGTGATAGCTAAGGGAAAAGGGAGCAACCCGGGTTCGATCTCCATCTGTACAAATGAAATTGTGAAATGTAATTATAAGTTTCGATTTACCACATATTCAGCCGGCGGTGAAGGAAAACATCGTGAGGAAACTGCATCTCTGAGAAATAAAAATAATATTTTGAAGACATATGAAGTCCGTCTACACGCATTGGGGTAGCAGAAATAAGATAAGGCCTTTGCCCCGCAGTGGGACAGATACAGACTGTAACTTTACTTATAAATTTAACCAGTAGAAATAATAAAGCATAATTTACTTTATTCAATACCTATGAATAATTTAATGTAAACAGGGCTTCCGCTAATTGTAGGCATCTTCCGAGTTGGAACGATATTCCATAATTTACAACCTTATTATACGGAATGGTAATTGAGCGATTACGTTTTTTTACGAAAAATATTTCAAATAATTTTTAACTTTTAAATAATTAAAAATATAATTATTTTAATTTATTAAATAAATAATTTTGAAGTGTGAATATCTGAAATTATATGAATAAAAAACATAACGTACAACTTGTGTAATACATCATTAAATCTTTACACAAAAAATAGATCTAAGCAAAGAAATAATAATTTAAAATTAAAAATTTTGTGCAGCCGACTTCAATATAAGCGACTTCAATATAAGTTATTTAAGAACAACTCAATAACCATTGGTCTGACCTTGATCAAATTCATACATAGATAAACTTATTATTACTTATTTTATACCATACATAGATTTCTCCATATAAAAGTTTAGAGTTACATTGAGATGGTAAGGATAACGTTACTTCAGTTAACAACTTCGTTTACAATATGGGACCACACGAGAACTATCAGCTTTCATATAAAAAAAGAATCGTCGAAATCGGTTCACCCAGTACAAAGTTATGAGCACATAAAAAAAACATACAGCCGAATTGAGTACCGTCTCCTTTTTGGAAGTCGGCAGAAAATAGTTACTTTTGTACTCGTAATTAGCTTTTTCTCTCTAATATACGTTCTAGTTATAAGTGGACAACAATGATATAAATGAATTAGACTTTTTATTATAATTTCTTTGTAAATATATTTTGGCGGTACACAAAATTAAGCCAGTTGAGATTTGCATTATTTGCGCCCTCTAAAGTAACCTTTTGTGACACGGCCACGACCTTAGCTCTTCTAATTTATATATACATTATGGAAGCTTTGCGGCAAAATTAAAAGTTTCTCTAGACAAACAGGTGCCTGCTCGTTGGTTTAACACATTTGACCTACAATTTACCTCCCAAAAATAGTGAGGATTTATGAGGGGTTTATACTAACATTAATTTGATACTTTCAACTTTAAAACGTTTTCTTCTTACGTGTAGTGTTAAGTGTAAAGTTACAGGCTATATACGTCCCACTGCTGGGCACAGACTTCTTCTCATTTCTGAGAGGGTTTAGGGCAAGGAAATGTCTGCCGCACTGCCCCAATGTGTGTTGGCGAACTTCACTTGTCTTCGAAATATTTTTTTTCTTATTTCTCAGAAATGCAGGTTTCCTCACGATGGTTTCCTTCACAGCGGAGTACGTGGTATCAGCACTTTAAACTGCAATTAACAATTTCGGATCGAACCCGGGTTGCTCGCGTACTGTGAAACTAACAGCGAGCGGTAACCATCTGAGCTACCACGGCTCAGTGTATTATACTAATAAAAAATAACGTCCCATTTTACCTAATTTTTGCAAAATGTTTGCTTTTAAGAAATTACTATTATGAATCATCATCATCATCATCATCATCATTACAAGCATTCACAAGTCCAATGTTGAACAATGGCCAACTCTAATAAATACAACAAAGCACAGAACCGTGCTTTGTTCACCTGAATGAATCATCTGCATCCATCGACTTCCTGCATGACTTACCAAGTTCTCAAGTTTCTATCATATGTAAGGTATGATCGGCAAATTTGTTTAATTAAAAAATCAAGTGTTTAAGCCGATGTACGTGGCACTGATATGGTGCCACATGGTGCCATGGTTCTACAGAAGGTGTCGGATTCCTGACTTTTTCAATTTGTTAAACCAAGTTGATAATATATATTATAATAGTATATAGTAATAGTATTTGAAAGGGACGAAGAGAGAACGAAGTGTGAAATATGGGTAAATCAGGAATGTCTAGAACAGGTAAATGAAATTTTATATTTGGGGAGTGCCTTTAGGCGGGATGGAAGATGTGATTTAGATGTGGACAGGCGTGTTGCTGCCGAGAACAAATTCAATGGTGCCCTGACTGCGTAAGTCAAAAGGCAAGGCGTAGTGAAGAGTGCACGCCTTGCAATACATAACGCAGTGTTGGTACCGACTTTGTTGTATGGCAGCGAAACCTGGGTATGCCAGAAGAAGCATAAAAGCAAGTTGAATGCAGTGGAGATGCGATCTCTTCGTAAAATGTGCGGCGTTACCATGACCAAACGAAAGCAAAACGAAGAGATTCGCAATATGGCAGGTTTGAAAGATGACCTTATCACAAAAATTGATAAGGGCGTGCTTCGATGGTTTGGGTATATTGAGCGAATGATTGAAGACGGAAGGTGAAGAAAATATATAGCGCGAAAGTTAATATTAAAAGGTTTCGAGGTAGACCGAGACTAACTTTCGAAGACCATGTGAGCAAACTGCTCGAAGAGGGGAGGGTCAAGAGTACTCGGATACCTAGACGTGCATGTATGAAGAAGATAATGAATCTGAAAGAAGCGAAAGAGGTATGTAAGGATCGTGACACTTGGCGATCTGTTCTCTCTGGCTACCCCGTCAGGGATTGTGCGTGATGATAAGTAAGTAAGTAAGTAAATTGATAATGTTTTCGGGACACAAAGATCACTTGACGTTAACCGTTCTTTGATCTTATAGCTCCACAGTAGCAATATGATGTGTCGTGCACAAAAACGAGGCAATCAATTGTTTTTTTTTCTTTCATTTCATTTGAGTTGGCTCATCCTGGAGTACGATACACTAGAATGGTGCTATGTTCTGTAATCAAAGTATATAGCCATTTTAATTCCCATACAAAATGTTTTGAATATCTCCATCGCGAATTAACACCAATTAACTCGAGTGTGATTCTGCTTATCGGTTCAATTGTGTGGCACCCATATCGATAACGTTTAGGGAGAGAAAATTGGTCGTAAATAACGGTTTTTTTTTGCTGCTTATCTAATAACTAGTTGTTATCCAAGCTCCACATATGTAACTCATCAGTTTTATGGAATTAGGTTTTTGACTTTTCTAAAATTATCTTGCTAGCACGGATAGCAACCGACTTGTCTTGGATTTAAATTCAAAACTTCACCCTCCTCTTTTTAATTCCACAAAATTATCAGAAAGCTAATGCTCTCAAACAAATTCGTTTAATAAAATTAGTAGTCAAAAACTACAAAATATTTTTGGACTTGGACTGCGCTTCATTGCTGCGAGCGAATTCCCGCCAAATAATCAAGAAAAAATTTACTTTCCAAATGAAATAATTTGAAATAATAACATTCCATTTTCAAAACCTGGCAAGTACAACCTATCTTGTAATCGTAAAAGAACACATACTTGGACAAAGCATCATACTCATGCTGGACCGAGCCATAAAACGTGGCCCCTCTGTGTGTCTAGTGATCATGTACGAGGGTGGATTGAAAAGTACTCGGCCAAACCAAGAAAATAAACACATACTAAATCAGTTATATTTTTATTTTTCTACATAATCACCATCAAGTTCAATACACTTTTGCCACCTCCCCTTCCAAGCATTTAGACCGTTGAAAAAAAATGATTCTTCCTTAGAGTCAAAATATGCGTCTACAGCTGCTTTGACCTCGTCGTTTGTCGAAAATCTTTGACCTCCCAAGTGCTTTTTTAGGTTAGGGAACAGAAAGAAGTCTGATGGTGGCAGATCAGGTGAATACGGCGGATGCGGTAACAGTTCAAAGCCACAGTTGTGAATTTCAGCCATTGACTGTACTGACGTGTGAACACGGGCGTTATCTTGATGAAACAGGACTTTTCTTCTGAGCATTCCTCGACGTTTTTCTTTTATTTCCTCTCGTAAACGACGTAGTAAGGTGCAGTAGTAATCAGAGTTTATAGTCTGACCCCTTTCAAGATAATCAATCATAATCACACCTTTCGAGTCCCAGAATACTGAAGCCATCACCTTATTTGCCGACAAAATCGACTTAGCCTTTTTAGGGGGTGGTGAACCAGGTCTTCTCCACTGTTTTGATTGTTGTTTTGTTTCCGGTGTACAGTAATGAACCCATGTTTCGTCTATAGTAACAAAACGATTCAAAAAATCATCTGCATCGGCTTCAAATAACTCCAAACAGTCGCGTGAAATAGTCAATCGCGTCCTTTTTTGTTCAACTGAAAGCAGTCGCGGAACCCACCTCGCAGACCTTGTGGAAAACCCAACTCGTTGACAATGATGTTTTGAGTTCGTTCATAAGAGATGCCTATAATCTCGGCTATCTCTCTAATTTTTAATCTGCGGTCTCCCATTATTAAATCAAGTACTTTTTTAATATTTTCGTCAGTAGTTGACGTCGAAGGCCTTCCAGAGCGGGGTTCATCTTTCACACTCTCTCTACCACGCTTAAATTCTGCTATCCATTTTTTGACGGATGAATATGACAGAGCACAATCGCCTAATGTACTGACCATGTCATCATGGATGGCTTTTGATGATAGCCCCTTCTTATGGAGGTACTTAATGACGGCACGCTGCTCGATTTGCTCCATTTGCGGAAATCATATCCGATTACTTTGTTAATAAATTTATAAAATCACAACTAATTATCGCACACGTTTCGAACTTCACACAATGAACTAATCTGAACTGAACTAAATAATGTGGGTAGATTTGATTTTTAGAATTGAATGGATCTGTGTTAGGCCGAGTACTTTTCAATCCACCCTCGTATCGTTGTCCATTCTACGGAGCCTAGGTACGAGTAAAAGACAAATTCCATATAGGTTTGAAAACGCCGCTCTGTCAAACCACTAAATTTCAGTGTTTAGCAAAAATTTATTTGCAAAAGTGAAAATATATAGTGTTTAGCTGTGTCTTGTACATGAAGAACAACAAATATCCGGATAATAAAAGATCCGGCATTGTTAATTAATACGTTAGTCTTATTACAGATTTTTTATCATTTATAAATTTAATAATAAGTTTTTTACCAGAAAAAGTTGAAGTTATTACATTTTATGAGTTGAATGTCATATATTAGTATATGATAATGATAAAAATAAAGTGTAAATTAATAATTATAAAACTGAATTAATTTGTTGTTTGATAGTCTTTCACTTCTGTGGCAAGAGCATCTATAACCAGATTTTAATCTATAACAACGGGCGGTCTTATCACTCTGAAAGTGATCTCTTCCAGACAACCTTTGTGTATAAGACTGATGCAAACAATAGTAAAAATAAAGGGAGGCGTACAAAAAATTATGAAATACATATATATAAATAAATATAGATAAGTCCAAACGGTATTGTTGGCGTTGCGTCCAAAAAAATATTTCAATTTATTAGTTTCTCACTTACAAACAACTTCTAAAGATTAATCAAGGGATAGTTATTCTATTTAGTAGGCGTTCAGTAAAATTTTAATGTAATTTCGATTTAATATTCAAAGGTCCCAGATTCGATCCCCGGTCGAAACGATCACATCCTTAAAATTGTCTTTTTGAGATTAATTTAGAGTCATGTATTACATAGCAATCACCTGTGTAATGCGAATGCAAGTTTTGTATTAAATAAGTATTTCAAGCTGACTGTGTTAACAAAAAAGGTTAATTTTGTGTTAAAATTATTTAGATTTCTGCTAAATATAGTGAGATAGTAATAGTTTTGTGTAAAAAATTTAAGTGTTTTAAAGGTGAAAATTTGTATGAAAATGTGAATTATACTATTGTCTTAGTTAAGTTGTTTGTATTTTCAAATAAAGAACATCGTTTCAACCATATATGTTAGATATTTAAGTATTACTTAATACATAATATGGTGTAAAATAGTCATATTTTGTTAAATAAATAAAAAGTTTTTATGTGATTAAAATGTTATGAATGTTATAATATTAAAGTTTTGTTATGGTACAAAACGAGGTAATTGTATTGCGGAACCACGCACGAGGCGTGGCTCCCTTTCGAGTATAGCTTTGAAGTATCTTATTAAACTGCTTTTCATGTAATTCGTTCGGGACAGTTCGGGACCAACTACCAGTAATATTTATAATCAAGAAAGAAAACGTATAGGGAAGTGATAGGAATAGGGAAAGTAATCAATTGCACTCTTATGGAGAAATTTTGAAGATAAAGGATGTTTCATTCCTAAAGGATCTTCCACCACATAAGAAATACAGTCCACCAAAACGTATAAGGCGAATGGAACGACACCACTTCAAGAGGATCCGTAATCTTCGTCGTCTGTGTTTTCTTTTGAGAAAGGAGCTTCAGACGCTCTCTTGTGATACTCCTTCACGGTGTTCACATCCACCTCGTTGACCGCCCAAACCCAACGTGGTGTGATAAAGAGTTTCTGGGAAGAACGTCTGTGACAGACTAATCCCAGTTTAATTAGATCCTTTCAAATAAGGGATCTATATAGGGAGAAAGCTGAAGGATTTCCCTTTCAGGTATATAATAAGATAAAGTAATAAAATGAAAGGAGCACGAAAAAGGAAGAGTAATTTATCCAATAGCGTTCTATGTAATACGATTTACAAAGACTTTTTAAATAATGAAGAGATTTAGCACGACGAATGTGGAGACGGAAAAGAGATTTATAAACGCACATCAGTGACAGTAAATAATTTCTTAAAAAAGGAGGGAGAACGTAAATGAGTGGAGAGAGAGAGATTGACATAGCATCGAAGGAACCGATTATGGGTAAGAGAAAGACTGGAAACTCTTAAATAATTTGGAGTGGGAGAATTAAGCAGCACGCCATACAAAACGTAGAGAATATGAGTATTCCTGTGAAGGCGAATCAGGAGCCTATTTGTGAAATTCAGAGATGTGATCATATGAAGAAATTCGATAAAGAAAAATTCAACTTTGCCTCCAATCTGGCAACAAGTTGAAACCTGAAGCAATTAGGATGTTGATGGAAAACATGGATCGACCTTGATCCCGAAACAAGACTAACTTATATGCTTTTGCTTTGCATTTATATGAATAATGTTAAATTTCTTGTTAAATTAAAAAAAATTATCTAACGTGATATTTCAAGGAGCAATATTTTCGAAGTTGTCATTGCTGCTTAGTCCATTAAAAGCAGAATTAAAGGGGAAGGAATTGAAATCAGAACGTTATCATCTAAAGAAATCATATTAAGTTATACATGCTTACTACTTACTGCTTACTAAGCATGTATATTAAAAAGTATGTACACATCAACCGAATCTAGGGATAACTAAATACTAAATTATTTACGACTTTAAAATCTTTTTAGTTTCCATAAAAAGTTTATATACAGATTTAAACCTCTTTTATTCTATTTTCATAATTTCAAAATGTAAAAAAAGAAAAAAATACGGTGGCAAAATTATTAGCACAGAACGCAATTACTCTCTATCTAGAGAAGAACGCCAACTTCATACTAAAAAAAGGAAACACGTGTTTATGAGTGTACACTAAAACGCCACGGTGGGCGCCCATATAAAACTTTTAGCAGGAATTTCAAACATTGTATTCTGTAGCTTTGAAATATGTTTATTTAACACAAATTTCAGTAGTTTTGGCTCGAGCTTCACTAACCTATTGGGTGAATTCCCATACATTTGAGAGCTTGCACCAAAATTACTCAAATTTACTTCAGACTAGTATGTGGGATAAAATAATACTAAAAATAGGTACAGTCATGTAATTTTATTTTTTGGAAGTGATTGTTTTATGCACTATATTATTATTGGTGTTTTTTATTACTTTGGTAAATTATATCTCAACGCGTAATGTTGATTTATAACATATGTTATCGTGAGAGTTATTCACAGAACATTAACGTAAATTTAAATCAGCAAAATTCTCACCTCCCTCCCAACTTAACTCCACCCAAATGGTCCGAGAGCTCATGACGCATTTTTCATGAAGTATTTGATGCATCATGAAACTTTGTTGAAAAGTATCAGTCGACTCAATAAGCAGGTATATGACTGTCTGCCTGGCCTACCTGGATACACCTGGTACTGCGCATACAGGTTAGTCGCAAAAAAAGTTGCCTAAAAAAAGTTTTTATTCAAATAATAATAATGACTATCCGTCAACCAAATTGATAAAGAATTAAGAAATAAAATGGCAGACACTTCTGAAGGGGTTGACATATTATAGGAGTAGACTATCCCAAAGTTGTATTTTCAAAAAATCCAAAAAAAGTGTTTGATTTAATCTGCCATTTTTACAGCATGTTTATAATATATAATAAATAAGTCTCACAAAAGGGCAGACAGTTTCTCCGGGGGTAAATAATTTAAAAATCCATACAAATAAATAAAATTTATGTGTCTGTTTGTAATGTCAAAATAACAAATTTTTACTAAACGCATATGAAATTATATTCATTTTATTCCATTTATGTCATTTTACTTCCTCCTAGCTGTATTATTATTATTAATTTGTGATTTTTCTAATATCTCTGATATGGATTTCATTTGTTATCCGATATAAAGATTTATTGTTATTATTATTGAGTTCAATAATTCAATTTTAATCAATTAATAGGTAACTTAATAGTGCTAATCTCAGAAAGGCCCTTTTTACTGGAAATGAGGCATTCCATCTTAGTCCTCACGGGTGACAACGCATCTACATTTTGATTTGTAATAGAGGATAGATGTAGATGTCTATGGGCCGCAGCAACCAGTAACCATCAGGTGGACTGTGTGCTCGTTTGTCACCCTTATTCTATAAAAAAAAATAACTTGTATGGATTTATACTCTAAAGAGCAATTAAAAAAAGTTTAACACATAATTAATATTTTCAGTTTCTTCCGATATAATATGTATTGTTGCATCTCATTTTTAAAATGGCAACAACGCGAAATAAAAAAACAGTGATATCTTTTTCTCGCTTTAATTTGACATGCCCAATCCACATAGATAAAATTATGATTGTGTGCAAGTTTCTCGGATTTTATACAGTGTTGCATCATCCTGATTATTAGTAATTAGAATAAAAATTGTTCTACTGATATTAATTAATGAAAAGGGAATAGATTGTCTTTCTTTTTTAATTTAACGTGCCGTGTGAACTTTAAGAGTCATGTCATGTCGTCATTTGAGTCGAGATGAAATGTTATGAGCCCTAGGCATGTTAAAATATGGCGCTATTATTATACGCGTCGTTGCTGAAGCCCTACCCACCAGCCAAAACGTAATATAAAGGTTGTGGTCACGTTATCGCAGTACTGGGAATGTAAATGAACGGTATACGGGTAGATATCGTGATACTACGCAGAGACAGGATCGATTTCTCCAAATGACCGGCAGAAGACTACCCAATATCACAGTGATGCAACTACTACAAAAGCTCCAGGAGGACCACCAGCTGCTGGTAAGCGACCAAATCGTGCGAAGGAGGTTGCATGAAATTGGTCTTTATTCTAAATGATCGCTACGTGTTCCAGCATTGCGACGTGACAATCACGGTCAGCGGCTTTCGTGGGCTCGGGAGCATTTACCATGAAGAGACGAACAATGGTATTTGGTGCTGTTTATTGATGAGTCCCGGTATGGGTTTCATCCGGATTCACGAAGAACACGCGTTTAGAGTAATCCAGGGGGAGTTAGCGGCTACTGCACCCTCAGCAGGTCCACTCATACCAAGGCGGGACAATCATGGTGTGGGCAGGAATTTATCTTGGCAGACGAACCCAGCTCCTTTGGACCAAGGCAGCATGACTGCACAAAAAAACTACAAGGAGGTAGTAGAGCCTCTTATTGTTCCACACAGCTCCTTTTTATACGGCGAGGCAGGTGTCAGCCGCTCTCCGAGACCACGATATTCAAGTTTTGAATTGGCCTACACAGTCGCCCGACTTAAATCCTATCGAGCAAGCAATGTTACAATGAAAAGATTTGAGAGATTTCGCGTCAAATTTCACGACGGATCAACAACTTTACGAACACTTGCAAAGAACATGGGACCTCATAGCGCAGCAATATATTTACAATTTAATTTTAAGTATGGACAATCGATTTTGATGTGTAATTAATGTAAGAGGTAGCAACACTGTTTATTAATAATTAAATTTTATAAGAATTTTTTAATTATAATTAAAATTAATAGTTTTATTAGAAGTAGTGAAGTTTTTTTTTATCATACCAATTTTATACGGCGATTAAAAAAATTTACGTTTTATTTAAAATAAAAAAATTACCAAATGTTTTCCATTAAAGACATTAAAATTAACTAGCGTTCCTGCATCTACTATATCAGAAAATTTTCTTAGATTTTTAGATATTCGATAAAATATAAAAATCACTAGATTCTGTTGATGTGTTTATATACTCGTAAGTCGCAAACTACCCGCAGGCATTATGGAATGAAATATGTAATTAACTTAACAATAAGTGTAGAAACGGAACGTTAACATACCACAGACACAGATGTGTGAGGTGTCAATGTCAGATAAGTGAAAAAGGGACAGTACATCAGTACGATAAGTAAAATTAACCAAGGAGATTGTTATAATCTCCTTGCAATTAACTACCTTACAAAACTCATGTCACTAATAATAAACATTTCAAAGAGAGATTATTAATCATTATATTTTACTATACAATTGACGATAAACAATGAAATCATGTCGAGATCATCGGTGACGCGAACCCATAAGCTTTTCCCCTACCAAAAATCGCCCAACGCGGCTAAAGAAATTCTCTTCAAAATTTTTACACACCAGTTATACCTAAATTACATGGTAGAGCCATGTTGCAACTATATTATGGTTGCAGCACGTATGTGTCGCCTCGACCGGGGAAGGATCACGCTCTCACAGGACAGTAGCGTAAAACAGCAGTTCAATGCTGCTGTGATTCGTATGGTGAATGTTGAGAACCGGAGACAATTTTCACTTGAAACGAGGCAATCCACAGAGGTGACAACGTAACTGCATTTTGATTCTTAATCGAATTCGAGGACAGATGTAGATGTCTATGAGCCACAGCATTCACTTATCACCAGGTGGACTCTGTAGTCGTTTGTCACCCTTATTTTTTTAAAAAAACTTTTATGTAACACATATTTTTATTAGCTGGTTTCAAAATAGGAGGACAATCTCAATTTGAGTCAATTATGTAAAGCTTAAATTTCATACAAAATGGAGCTATTAAGTGATTTTTTAATTATTTTCTTTATTTAAGGATACATACCATTAAGCCATACTTTTTTATTTTTATATAATATACTATTATATTTGTAAAATAATACAGTTTGTGCTTTGTATGAATGTTGAAATGATAATTACATCCTCATTATCATCACAGCTCAACACAAGTCTAGGGCTAAATAAAGGCCTCGTCCATAGGATATTAGCACAAGGCATTGGCCTAAACCATCTGTCCCTCCCGAACGGGTTCCCGCCTTGCCGTGGCGGGGGGGTTTAGTAACCGTGGCTTGGTCACCTGCGGTGAACAAAGAGGAACCCCTTGGTTGGCCCGTGGTGTAGGGCCGGCCCGAGGTTACCAGGTGGGCTGCGGTGAGAGGGGTGTCCTCTCCCCCTACCACTGCAGCCGAGGTGGAGTCGCGGAGGAAGAGGAGTGTTGGTATGGCGAGGCGCCCCTCACCCTATCCTCCGCGACTCTGACGAGCCGCACCGTTAATGCAGTGGTGGTGGGGCCGCAGGGGGAGAGGAGTTTCAGAATTGCGAGGCGCCGCTCTTCCTACCCTCCGCGACCGAAACTTGGTCGTCGACACAGCCAGAGACCAGATCCGCTGCTGGGGCCAGGAAAGCGGGTACTAATAAGCGCTCGCTACTAATTTCCCTGGCCCCATAACCTCCGCTTATCGGACTCGGGGGGGTCCGATACGTAGGTGGAGTTGGAAGCCGTGGTGGGGTCACCCCTTATGTTTCTGGTGCGCCTTGCTTAAAAAAGGAGAATGGGGAGGAGAGGTCCTCTCCCGAGAAGGGACTGCCATGGGGCGGCCGGCGCTGGTGTGGCCGCGGATGTGTGCGAAAACATCCCCGTTTCCCGAAGGTGGAACGCCATGGGGATTTAGTCGGTGCGAGTCTGACATAACCCGTCCTTGCCCCTGCGAAGCGGGTATGCGTAGGCATTTTTCCTTGTAAAAAAAGTCCTAAACCATCTGTAGCCCTAACCCTATACCTTCCTTATTCATCAGTTATATTTTTTCCTGATTTTGTTACCGGGTCACTTTGCTACTTTAGCTAATTGTTTTCTGTTCTACTTAATCGATTTTAGATATACGTCATGCCAGAGTGAGTAAAAAGGGAAGTTGTTACCTTCTCGCGATTAGGGTGCCGCCAAGGTTCGGCTGGCGCTGGTATAGTTGCGGATGGGAGCGAATACACTGGTCAGCAAATACTGGTTCCCTTGTCTTGAGTTGCGGTGTACTTCGTAATAAATCTTGCACCAAAAATTCTAAACATATGCTGCGCAAGCTTTATTTTGAGGTTTCTCATGATCTATAAACTTTCTGGACAAAATCTTTACTCATTTTTAATTTTTTTAAGCAGGAAAATGTAAAACTCGCAATGACACAGGTTGGCAGATTTAATATATATCCAAAATTATTTCTTATCCTCAAACAAGCAGTTTATCTCGCTATCTTTGTTTCACTGCCGAGAGTACATAGTACTCGTAAACCAACCCTTAAATTAAATTAAATTGCCCTTATTCTAATGTCGTGCTTTAATAAATACTTATAAAACATGTACAATATTCTTCTTATTAATATCAAATATATTTTTATTCCCAGATGTGTGTTTTGCGCTTTGAGGATTTGCGTATAAAATTGTATAAATCCCTTAAAGACTATGACAAATACATGAGGGAAATTATAATTTAAATACCTACATTTGTCTCTGAAAATTGTATGTTCCATTAATGATAATGTAACACAAAACTAGAGAAAAACATACGTTAGGACGTATACAGTTTAACGTCTCTAATAAACATTTTTTTTTTTAATAATGGTATAATAATAACATCACGGCAACCGCGCGCGAATGTAATTGTTACAAAAAACCGAATACTAATAAAAAAACGATACGCTAAATATAAAAGTATAGCTTGCACTTGAGCAGTTGCTTTATAATTAATTTTAACTATCTGATAGGATGAACACAATCTGACAGTATGTTGAATTTGCTATTCATATTGATGCTGTTAATTGGACCATACTAGTTATTTATGTAGTGAGAGAACAGCGCACACAAAAGAACTTGTCACAGGAAAGCTCCTTTAAATTTAATGAATAGTGCAATGTACCGTCATGACCTGTTTTTAAAATTTTACTTTATTTTATATAGAAAATATTAACCATGAACCATGTCTGTCCTAGGAAGAATAGCAAGAATGTCAACAGAATTACTTTTTTAACATAATGTTTGACAATAATACTAAACAAATAGCTTTTACACGCGATTTTATCCGCGTAGAACTTAAAATACCTTTCTGTGATCATTGTGCTCTTAAGTACTTAAATCTCAATTTCAGTATCAATATCTAGGAAATCAATTTCAAAATCTGAAGTTGCTAAACCCTTTACAACTTTATAAACATGGAGGTTGATCCATACTTCGTTAACTTTATCCATTTTTAGTTTGTTTTTGCTGCACTACCTTCAATACCTGGTTAGCCAATTTTTAACTGGGAGAGAATTCTTTAAGGCATTGAGTCCGCGATATGTATTACTTTTTTGCTTGCGCTTGGCGAGCTCAGCAGAACGGAACAGTATTTCATGCCGGCACACCACCTGCAACTTTACAAGGCGCAGATTTGGGCCTCAATTGGAATACTCTTCCCGTCTCTGGGCTGAGGCTCCTCAGTGCCAGCTCCTTCCACTTGACGGCATCCAGCACAGAGTGACTCGAATCCTTTCCAATCGGCTAGACTCATGGGCGCTGCGAAGAGATGTTGAATCCCTTTGCATTTTCTTTCGCATCTACCACAGGGAGGGCTCTGAGGAATTGTTCGGATTAATCTCAGCCTCCGAACTTCACGAACGCACATCGCGGCAAAACTACTTAGGGACCTTCCAGGAAAGAGCTTACTCCTTTCTAAAAGGCCGGCAACGCAGCTGCAATTCCCCTGCTGTTGCAGTTGTTCATGGGCGTCGGTAGTTACTTATCATCAGGTGAGGCGTATGCTCAATTGCCTCTCTCCTATAAAAAAAATACTTTTGAGCTCAAGAACGGCGTTCGTCTTCGAGCGACCCCTTATTAAATTAAACTAGTTTTATGAAGTAATTAATTTGTACTAAAAAAATAACATTTCATCCAAGATAAATTTTTTTAATTTTATTGAGTGTTAAAAGTACAGAATTTGGTCTAAAATTATGTTTAATAGTGATTATGCAATATTAATTAAAAATGAAGAACCGGGGACCGGACTAGTACAACTCAAAAAGATCTCCTACCCATTGATTGCATTCAGGGAAAAGTGGCTTGAATCAGCTTTTGCTGCCGCACGGATGGGCCGGCTCGAACCGGGGTGGTACCACGACCTCACAGAAAACCAGCGTGAAGTAGAGGTTTACCTCTGCGTTTCGCTTGGTGAGTGCAGGTGGCCGGAGGCCCTTTTTACTGGAAATGGGGCATTCCATCTTAGTCTTCACGGGTGATAACGCATCTACATTTTGATTTCTAAGGATAAATGTAGATGTCTATGTGCCGCAGCAACCACTTACCATCAGGTGGACTGTGTGCTCGTTTGTCACCCTTATGCTACAAAAAAAATAAGCGACAGAGTTTTTTCTATTCAGCTTGATCCACGGGCTTCGGGATAAAATGTTGCAATTCTTTTCATTATTATTGCTCAAATTGTAGGGTACTCAGACGGTTTATTGCGAATATTCCTAGTCGTCAAACTTAAACCTAAGTTATGTTAAATTCTCATTTTTATGAATTACGTATAAGAATAATATTATATTCAATGAAGTAACAAAATTGATCTCAATAGTTTAAATATACTACTTGTAGTTCGCATAAGCCTAATTGTCGTTCCACGTCTAAGCGTATGTTTTGCATGTAGGCTAAAACTGGGTTAAATACAATATTACTTGAGACTTACAGGCTCCACGAAAAAATTCAAGAAGCTTCTGATGGTGACAACCTTGAGAAGCGACCTTGGTGCGCAAAGATATGTAGCCCTGTATAATATGGTGACCTCTTATGGGCCTTTCTTTATTCTGCCGTTGCCTTCACATAGGTGGTCACATACGACCTGTCTCATGTTCAACCAATTGTAAAAATCAAGTGCAAAAAAATATGTTTTTAAAATGATCATGACCAGCTATGGCACTTGTTATTATCAGAAATTGGGGTTCATTTAGCCGTTGAATTTTTCGACAGATTAATGAAACTACAGCTTCTATTGTCTATTTGCATTTCTTATGGCTTGTATAAATCTGTGCATTTTGTATCTAAGTGTGAACTTACGAGTGAATAAACATACGCACAGAAAATATGTGTAAAGAAGATTGTGTGGAGGTTGATCCATATTTCGTTAACTTTTTTAATTTTTAGTTTATTTTTTCTGCACTACCTTCAATACCTGGTTAGCCATCTGTTTAACTGGGAGAGAATTTTTAAGGCCTTGAGTCCGCCATATGTATTATTTTTTGTGCTAAAGGTCTAAATAAATAAATAAAATTCCTCCAGGGGGGTCATTGTAGAAGCGTGCTCGTCGCGACCCCTGCCAGCCCTTTTCAGGGCTGCAATTCTACACAGCTGTGCACCCATGCCAACGAGGATTAGGGCGTCCCCCCAAGGCGACGCACACCAGCTCGTCCCCGTTGGTGTGGAATGCAGCGCGCAAAGCGGCGATGGGGACCGCCACCCGTCACGCACAGCCCCACACGGCGGAAGGTGGAGGACAGAGTGCAGAGTTGGCACGTGGAATGTTAGAGGAGGCATGAGAGATAAGACGAATGAGTTGATCGAAATAATGAAAGAAAGAGAATTAGATGTCGTGTGTATGTCGGAGACCAAACGGAAGGGCAGTGGTACTGAAGAGCTCCCTGGCGGGGCGTTAGCTCTATGGTCCGGAGTCCCGGAGAGCGAGAGCGCCTGCCAGGGAGTGGGGGTGCTGCTGTCGTCTCGGTTGGTCGATGTTATGACTGAATATAAGGTTGTGAACTCAAGACTTCTCTGGGTTCGCTTTAAATTGGGATTGACGAAGTTATTCCTTTTGGCTGTTTATGCGCTGGTAGCTTCGTCGTCCAGGGCTGAACTGGAGGAGTTTTGGGAGAATGTAAGAGAAGTTCTAGATTTGGCTAGGGGAATATAAAGAATTGTTGTATGTGGTGATTTGAATGGATGGGTTGGTACCGCTCGACCAGGGTACGAGTCGGTGCTTGGAAAGTTTGGCGATAAAAGGGTTAATGATGCTGGCAAGCTTATACTGGCGGTATGCAAGGAAAAGGGTCTTCTTGTGACAAACACTATGTTTAATCACAAGAAAATCCATATGTATACCAGAGAAAGAAAGAATGAGAGAAGTATGATCGATTTGTTCCTGGTGGATGACCCACTGCGAAAACAGGTGATGGATACGCGAGTGTTCAGGGGTGCTGACCTGGGAACGGATCACTATCTAGTGATTACTAGATTTAGGGGTCTGTTCGCGGGTTGGTGCTACCGGACGGCAGTAACAGAACCACAGTCGGTCTGTCGCATCCGAAGCTGGAAGCTTCAGGAAGCGGATACTAGGGACAAATATGATGCGAGGGTAGCCGAAAAGCTTGACACCATCGATGGCAGAAAAGAATGTGTGGGAAAAACATGGCAGAACCTTAGGGATGGAATGGTAAGTGCAGCGGAAGAAGTGTGTGGAACAATAAAAAGAGACAGTGGTAAAAGAAGAGATGCATGGTGGAATGATGAAGTAAAAGAAGCTGTGAAGAAGAAGAAGAAAGCATGGTTAGACTACTTGGCCTCTAGTAATGATAAGGATATGAGAGAGAAGATGAAAAAAAAATATAAGCTGCAGAAAGTTCACACGAAAACATTGATGGAGGAAATGCGTGAAAGGTGTAGAATGGAAGCGGAAGCGGTTGTCG
The DNA here is from genome assembly GCA_033319125.1 of Parnassius glacialis. Classification (NCBI taxonomy): domain Eukaryota; kingdom Metazoa; phylum Arthropoda; class Insecta; order Lepidoptera; family Papilionidae; genus Parnassius; species Parnassius glacialis. Next base: position 30,553,435 of record JAVANC010000010.1, on the reverse strand, counting down.
CACAACTTTAAGGAGAACTCCAAACTCTTCTGGAAAGAGGTTGAAAGGACCCGAAGTGGTGCGACGGCCTTAAGAATGAACAAAGTGCTTTCGAGAACTAATGACGTCCTCACAGAAAAATCGGATGTCATGCAGCGATGGAGCAAATTTTATAGAGAAATGTATGCGTGTGATGATCTCAGTGAGGGATCCGGGGATGACACCGTGACTGGTACGCCAGACCCGGACCTCGATGACACTGAGTTCATCAGTATGAAAGAGATTGAACGTGCGATTCGAAGTTTGAAATGTGGTAAGGCTGCGGGACTAGACAGAGTTACTGCTGAAATGGTCAAGTATGGTGGGCCTCGCGTCTGGGACAGCTTTCATCTGCTGTGCAATTTGTACTGGCAGACGGGGGATGTCCCGGATGATTGGCGATCCGCAGTCATTGTGCCTTTATACAAAGGTAAAGGATCACATTTTGACTGCGGGTGCTGTCGGGCGATCAGCTTGACCAGTTTAGCAAGTAAAGTTTACTCAAAGGTTTTGACACGTATAATGCAAGAGAAATCGGAAAGATTTCTATGGGAGGCACAATGCGGATTTAGACCTGGAAGAGGATGCACGGATCAAGGGTTTTCTCTCCGCATTATCACGGAAAAACTTCTGGCTGCTAACCAGAAGATTTTCTGTGCTTTTGTGGATCTTGAGAAAGCATTTGATAAGGTTGTAAGGAAGAAAATGTGGGAACTGTTGCCGGGGTTTAGTGTGGATGGTCGATTGCTAAGGGCTGTGCAAATTTTTTTTACACCGCACACAGGCTTTACAGTCACACTTTACTGTGACTGTAAAGCCTGTGTGCGGGTAAGACATGACTTGTCACCCATTTTTAGCGTCCAAACGGGCGTAAAACAGGGTTGTGTCGTGTCTCGTGGCTGTTCATACTGTATCTCGACAGATGTTTACAGAAGCTGAAAGATAGCTGTTTGGGTGTGAAATTGGGTGACATTAAAATAAATTATCTGCTGTATGCTGATGAGACAGAACTGCAGGCATTAGTCACGCGTATGAAAGAGGAATGTGAAATTTAAGGTCTCCGTTTGAATGCTAATAAAACTAAGGTTCTGGTATTTGAAAGGGATGAAGAGAGAACGAAGTGTGAAATGTGGGTAAATCAGGAATGTCTAGAACAGGTAAATGAAATTGTATACTTGGGGAGTGCTTTTAGCCGGGATGGAAGATGTGATTTAGATGTGGACAGGCGTGTCGCTGCCGGGAACAAAGTCAATGGTGCCCTGACTGCGTTAGTCAAAAGGCAAGGCGTAGTGAAGAGTGCACGCCTTGCAATACATAACGCAGTGTTGGTAACGACTTTGTTATATGGCAGCGAAACCTGGGTATGCCAGAAGAAGCATAAAAGCAAGTTGAATGCAGTGGAGATGCGATCTCTTCGTAAAATGTGCGGCGTTACCATGGCCGACCGAAAGAGAAACGAAGAGATTCGCAATATGGCAGGTTTGAAAGATGACCTTATCACAAAAATTGATAAGGGCGTGCTTCGATGGTTTGGGCACGTTGAGCGAATGAGTAAAGACCGATTGGTGAAGAAAATATATAGCGCGAAAGTTAATATTAAAAGATGTCGAGGTAGACCGAGACTAACTTTCGAAGACCATGTGAGCAAATTGCTCGAAGAGGGGAGGGTCAAGAGTACTCGGATACCTAGACGTGCATGTATGAAGAAGTTAATGAATATGAAAAAAGCGAAAGAGGTATGTAAGGATCGTGACACTTGGCGATCTGTTCTCTCTGGATACCCCGTCAGGGATTGTGCGTGAAGATAAGTATAAGTATAAAATTCCTCCAGACCTATAATAGTAGTTTTGGGCAAGTAATTCAATTATCGAAAAACAGACAGACAAAAATAACAAAAAAATTATTCATAATTTAATAGCAGGCAAATATCACATTGTACTTGATGGAATGCAATTATTTCAATAAATTAGACAGACACTTCAAGTTAACTCATATGTATGTGTGTATATTCATTTAGGATTTCACAATATATCCTCCATAATTTTTCGGATAAAATATACCGGGCCTAGATCACACCTGATATTGCTCTCTATCTGTACGTAAAGTTTTAGCACAATCGGTTTAACAATTTCAAAGATTAGCCCCGACACACAGATAGACAAATATTTAAAAAAAAACTTAATCTTATAATAATATCATGAAAATAACCCCTTAGCTTTGTAGTGGGCAATTTTTTCGAAATTGCAGGCATTTATTTGAATGTGGCACAATATTATCATTGTAGCACGAATCGGACAGCTCAACCGGGATAGGGCCACGCTCTCACATAATACCGGCGTAAAATAGCCGCTGAGTGTAGATAACAGAATACATTCCATATTAGTCCTTTGTGGTGACAACGCATCTGCATTTTGATTCTTAATCGAGGATAAATGTAGATGTTTACGGGCCAAAGTACTTACATTGGATGGTGGATGTATGCTCGTTTGTCACCATTATTCTATAAAAAAGTGAATTTACAAGACAATTCTAAAATAGAACAGAATAGAATAGAATATTTTTTTATTCAATATTGATTATTACATAATGCTTATTGAAAGTCATTTTTTATTTACCACTGGTTCGCAAAATACCTCAATCCTGGGAAGAACCAGCAAGAAACCCAGCGGGACTTTTTTTTTAAACATAATTTCACTTAACAATAATTTTGTTTATACAATTTTTAAAACCACCATGGTGCGATCACCCTATTCCCAAGGGTTATTTTAATTCATGTATTCCTTGATATTATAATAACCCTTTTTGTACAATTTTTCTTTAAAAATCTTTTAAACTTGTTTTTTGACAAACTTGTAATATATTCTGGGATTTTGTTGTAAAAGCGTATACATTGCCCCATAAATGAATTACTGATTCTGTGGAGTCTAGTAACTGGCATTACAAACTTATGTTTGTTCCTAGTATTTAAAGTATGCACATCCTTATTCTTATGAAAGCTATTTATGTTTTAATGCACATACATTACATTCTCATAAATATATTGCGATGCCAAACTTAAAATGTTTATTTCTAAAAAAAATTAGCTGAGGGACTCTTTACAATTTAGGTTATAAATCGCCCGTACGGCTCTCTTTTGCAAAACAAATATAGCTTCAATATCAGCCGCATTACCCCATAGCAAAATTCCATAAGACATTAAGCTATGAAAGTAACTAAAATACACAAATCTAGCTGTCTCAACATCTGTGAGACTTCTAATCTTTCTTACAGCATATGCTGCAGAACTAAGTCTGCTTGCTAATTTAGATATATTGGGGCCCCATTGAATTTTCGCGTCAATAGTAATACCGAGAAAAACAGTGGTATCCACAAGACTCAACTCCTCCCCATTTAACAGCACATTGGTATTCGAATGTTTTACATTAGGTATTGTAAATTTAATATACTTTGTCTTATTGCCGTTTAAGAGCATATTGTTGGCGTTAAACCAATGTACCAATTTTGATAGAGCATTATTTACATCGTCATAATTAATTAACTGTCGTTTGAGTTTGAAAATTAAAGAGGTATCGTGAGCAAATAATACGGTATCGTTATTGTCCCCTACAAGATAAGGTAAGTCATTAATATAAATTAAAAACAAGAATGGGCCAAGAATCGAGCCCTGAGGAACGCCCATTGATACTACAGATCCGGAGGAACCTTTACCATTAATCACTACTTTTTCAATTCTGTTACTTAAATATGAAGTAATAAGTCTAAGCGCTAAATTTTTCACACCGTAATGTTGTAGTTTCCTGATTAATGTCTCATGATGAACACAATCGAAAGCCTTGGAAAGATCACAGAAAATACCTAAGGCATCTTGTGAATTCACCCAGGCATTAAATATATTTTTCATAAGCTCAACACCGGCGTCAGACGTCGAGCGATCCCTTGTAAAACCAAATTGGTTTTTATGAAGTAATTTATTTGTATTAAAAAAAGTTAACAATTGATCCAAAATTATTTTTTCAAAAATTTTACTGAGAGTTGGTAGTACAGAAATAGGTCTAAAATTAGCGGGGTCCAATGTACTACTAGACTTAAATAAAGGTATTACTTTACTATACTTCATTAAATCAGGAAATACACTAGAATCGATACAAGTATTAAAAATAATAGCAAGATGAGGTGCAATTAAATCTATTATGGACGCAATAACTGTAACGGAAATCCCCCACAAATCTGCGGTCTTCTTTACATCAATGGTTTTGAAGTGTTTTACAACATCTTGCGATAATACTTTTTCAAATCTAAATTCTTTTAAACAGGTGTTAACATTCTGTTTGAGTAATGACTCGGCGACAGTTGGAAAAGTATTCAATGACTCGGTTGTCAAGATAGGAATATCAGTGAAATATTTCTCAAACACGGCTGCGACTTCTTGATTTGATTTAGTCAATTCCTGCCTACTTAAGAGCGAATGAGTACTATTAGAATGTTTAGCACAAAGTGTTCTAAATTTTATACACTTTCTTTTGATGGCATTTTAAACAAATTATTGGCGTTGAACCAATATACTAATTTCAATAGAGCATTACTCACATCTTCATGAATCAATAATTGCAGTTTGAATCAGCCCCCCCATCAACATGGTACCGGAATTAAACGGAAGACTGCCCCAGGAGGGTACCAGAACCCCTGGAGAATCCTTCGCTGAGAATCCACGACCAAGCTACTCTACTCCTGAGCGTGGAGGGGGGAGGGAGTATCGTGATTTTCCGTGAACATCAAGGGACTTCACTCGAACTTAAATGCCGTGCACTACCATCTCAATACGGCGAAGCAGGCCTTGCTCTTTCTGACCGCGACGCAGGTGTCCTCTCCGTCTGATACTTCGTATCTCTCCTACCCGGGGTACAAATTGGAACTCTCCTTTGTGCCTCGGGCTGGAGTTTGCATTTACGTCAGGGAGGGCATCTGTTCTCAACGCCTCGACAGTCTTGAAGATTCAGACCTATCCATCCTTTGACTACGCGTAGACAGCGACTACCATCCGTGCCTCTATATGTCCCGTAGCGGTAATGCCGAAACAGACTCATCAATAATGGCTACAGATTCCTTGCTATAACAGATTTCATCCGCAGAAATCGTGATACTCAGCGATTTCACGCCCACCACGCTGAATGGCTCGGTTCACATTTAACCGATCTTGCGGGGAGATCTGTTCATCATTTTGCCTTGGCTTATGGTCTGACATAATTGGTTACTTCGCTTACGCGGATTCCAAATGTGGATGATCATGCACCTTCCCTGTGAGAAATAAAGCACGTCCTTGCGTAACGGCGTTTATTGCAATCTAACGTGGAAGATGCAACTGCCTACCTACATACAAAAATATATATACTGTAAGAAACTGTCCCACTTCTGATGTTAGAAATTATCATAAAGTAATTTTGAAAGGGTACTCACTTTCGCTCACAACGTTCGCTTCTGACCCGAATTCTGAGCGTACCACGCCCTCCTGACTCCCGTTTTTGGTCTCAATATCTTCGTTACATTCTACACTAGAAGGATAAAGAACATTCAACATTCGCGCTCGGCGCGTAATTTGGTTAATATGTCTTTGCTTCAGTCGACCGTTATCGCTATATACCAAATAACGCCGTCAGCCCTATTTGCTTACTACGGTACCTTTTTGCCACTTCTCTGAACTTCCGTAGCCCCTAACCCAGACGGTATCGCCTAGACTTGTGTAAGTAATGCGATTGTTGCATTACGCGTCATATAACCCGACCGCGTACTATAGCATTACACATGACTCGACCAAATCAAGCATGGCACATGACAGTCAAACATGACGCACAGCGCTTTGTTCGGTGTCCGTATTATGTCGTTAATTTTCGCTATGTGTAAGCGAGAGGGAGCAAGCGGCGGTCGGCTGGTTAAGAAATAAGTGAATTTACTTAGAACCGTATTGTTCATGTATTAAGGTTAATGTTTTTTAACAGCGCGGACCGCCCAGTGATCTTTAAATTATGCATCTCGTACTTTATGACTTTATTGCCCAAATATTCACACGCTATTCAATTTTATGTTTTTATGATGCCGTTACGTCTCCTGCTTTCTATATCACTTTTTTGAATGTCTAAAGACAAAAAAACTATTACAATTATTATTTATTGGTTGTAGTTAAAAATGCTAATATCATGTAAATAAAAACAAAACCGTTAGATATTAAAAAAAACATAATGTAAAACAAATTAAAAAAAACACAATCACTGCAAATAAAATCAATTTTTAAGTATGTCAATATTCATAGTATTGGTCAATAATCAATATTGCAATCTATGTTTATTGTCAGTCATAAGCCCGGAATGCCATTTTGATTGAATAGTTTAGTAGATTGGGACAAAGTGTGAAGAAAAATTGACTTTATGAGTATTATAACAAAATCAAGTGTTCATTCCGGCGCAGCGAGTAGCGAGGGCATTGCGTTTGGCAATTGTCACATCACAACGCAAGCACATCTTCTACAACGCGAGCGTTTCATTACAATAGCCATCCTGTGTATTATCATTTCGCGCTATGTTTGGAGTCATGGTATAACGTAACATTCCTCGGTACGAAATGTAATGTCATATTACATCACTTTAAAGCGCACTGTTTTGCGCATCTCTAGTATCGCCGGGTGCAAGCGCCCGCGGCACACTGCCGGCGTGCGCTAGTTGGTGGTGGTATACGCGCCGCACGCACTGCTCACGTACAGTGTTGCTACGCAATATGTTTAATCTCGAACGCAATAACCGCCTCCGCAGTAGCATCACAGGTGTGTCGGCTATACTACTATGCATATATACATATATATAGCTCAGTAAAAATGTTTGCAAAACGGCATCTATGTCGGCCGATTCTCTATTTGCTTTTTTAATTACCCGTTTGCATTCAATATTATAGAAACCCTGATTTAAATCCAAATATTTATAATATTTACAACCTGAAAGAGAGTCGAGTATTTCTGTTCGGCAGAGGAAACTTATTCTCTATTATATTTAATTTACGATAGTCTATTACTAACTTCCATTTCTTATCATTACATTCTGATTTTTAGGAATTAAGAGAATAGGGCTTGACCATTCACTCTTATAAGGCTCAATAATCCCTTGATTTAACAGTTTATCCAACCGCTTTTCATTTTCTACTTTTTGAGAATGTAAATTGGGTCTATGTTGGGTTTTAAAGTGATTATATGTTTACAGATATCAGTCGTAGTTAAGCTGTATCCTGGTAAATAAAAGATATCACAGTATTATTCTCATATGTTTTTGATTGAAACCTGTTCTTTCCCATTTAGATATTCCTGTAATTTTAAAACAGAAAATAATTACTTTACGCATTCTGCATTTTTATTCGATTTTCCAAACATACATAATATATAGTACTCACTCGCTCTATGAATGCTACGGCTCACGTCGCTGTAACAAAAATCTCTATCGGTTGTACTTATTATTCGAATAGGTATTTTACCTCTAACTGGACTAACTAAAGTGCTGACTACGTAAACACCTTCCAATAACTCTTTCAAATATACCACATAATCATCTTTCATATTTATAAAATTTATAGATTCCGTTCGCGATGGAATATGCAAGAAATCATTATTAGTATTACAAAACGTAGGTAAATAAATTCGTTCATTATTGGAATTAGTCAATGAAAAGTAATTGTATTCATAATTTATTATCACTGCAAACTTTTTGCAAAAGTCATCACCAATTATAGCAGTAGATTTAGTAGGTAGAGTATCAAATACAAAGAACTTTTAATTTTAACATTGTTTTATGCATTGGTTAATTGATACCGGCGCATTGATGCGCCGGTATCAATTAACCAATGCATAAAACAATCGTTAAATGTAAATTGAAAAAAACGTGAATCATTATTACATGAAAACATATGACCTTTGATCTGTTAAAAACTGACTATTATTATTAATAGCCAAGATGGGTTGGGATTGTGAATTATTTTGATCAATGAAGTTTACATAACTTTGGTTTTGCCCTGTTTTTCCATTACTATTATTTTTCATACCTCTATTATTCTGATATGAGCGGAAATTGCCATGCCAATATCTACCTCGTTGGTTGCCACGCCACAATGGTAGTTGTTGGTCTCTGCTCACTACAATGTCGCGCTGTAGGTGAACACTGTATGATCCATATTGATGACCACGGTGATTACAATGTCGCCTGGAATTGCAAAAATAGGAGTTCTTTTTATTTATGGTCATAAAATTGGGAAAAGCAGTGGTTGGTGGCTCGTCGTCTAACGCTGATTGAATTGCGTCTTTTAAAGATAGAAAGTTACGCGCTGTAATTATAGTGCCGGTTCGACGATTCCGCAGCCCGTCAGCAAATTACTTGATTGCATTCCTTTCATTTAAGGGCTTAAGCACCTTAAATGTTTCCAGGTCGTTGTCTGCTTCTGAAATTGTTAAATCAACAAACATTTGAGTAATTTGCTTACCGTATTCCTTAATGGTCAGCTCATTCTACTTGAAGTACAGCAACCGTGATTGGATTGCCGTTGCGGATTTTTCGGAAAAAGCTCTTTTTTCATATCAGTAATTAGGTCTGAAATACTGGAATAGCTTGGGTGTAATTTAAGTTTAGCTGATTGTGATAAGCCACTTTCTTAACAAAACTTATTAATTGAGACTTAGAATCGGCATTAAAGGTGGTTTCGTAATATTCTACTGAATTTATTAAATGTTTAGTTACTGATTCTTCGTCATTCATAACTGGTTATAAACTCAGGGTGACTTCTAAATCAAATTTATCCATGTTAAAGGTTTGTATAGTTTGGCATAAATGACTTATAAGTTCACTTTCTTTCGAATCTCATGGCGTACTTGAAGAATATTTTACAATATGTTTATACAACGAAAGAAATTTATTGTGAATAGTCAACTATCAACTTACTTTCACTAGCGCTAATATTACCACAGCTTAGTTCATTTTGTAAATAAGAATTTAATGGTAAATATCGGCTTTACAAATTATTTGCTTCAATTAATTTAACGACGTAAATATTACATTTTCTACGCTCAGAACCAATTTCTCTTAAAGATTCTTTAATTGTTTGACACAATTCATTTAAATCATCTCCCACAACTCAAAAAATATACTAATGATTAAAATTCATAGTTACTAATTAATTTTATGTTATACAAATATAATATTAATTACTTTACACTAAATAGTTGTTACGTAAGCTACACATAAACTCACGTATTTATCAAAGTTCATCTCGTCATTATGTTCCTTACAAAGGCATATTTTGCATTCCGGAATCAGGTTGCTCGGGATAGATCACTTACGATACATAGAATATTATATACATTCTTAGAATATTATATACATTCTTAGAATATTAATAACTTTTTCACATAAAGTAAATTCGGAATCACTTGAAATTGTTTCTTGATCAGTAACGACTGTATAACCAAGTAAGGTAACGTTGACGTCTGAATGGTCCACGAAGTATATAATGATATATCCCCTGAGGGACCCAGCGATTGTGTATTTTTTGGTATACTCTCTATATAATATAAAGAATGAATAGAGATGTGTGAAATGTTAAATCCTTTATGTATGCGTTATTTTCTGCAGCTGCAGCATTTTGGTTTATAAAAATGTCCACCTTTTCAATTTTAAAGTTACACATATTTTCAAGGGCGAACAAAAGCAACCCATAGTTTGTTTTTGCACATCGAATACACGATTCGGTATCAAAACTAAGTCATCTCGCGTTACTGATGCGCCCGCTGCCAGGTTCGCCATATAAGCACAAAAGAAATGAAACACTCGTGTGTTGACATAAGACTGCTTGTAACTACGTTATTGTTAAGTGTATATATTAGATTATACCCAAACATACGTATAGATACTATGCAGATACAATACCATCGCACCGGACCGTTGCAGCAACGTGGACCCGGCCGAGTTCGAGCAAGGAAGGGTGGAATCCTACGGTTGGGATTCCACCACCTATGCGACTTTAGCGCCATCTGTCGGACGAGCATCATCATCATCACCAACCCATCAGGCCTACCATCGGGTGATGGTCAAAGACCTTCTACATGTTGCGCCCAACTGGCAGCTGCCCCAGCAGTACTAATGCCCAAAACGGCTGAGGTACCAAACCCAACGAAAGAGGCTGAGAAGGCACGTTATCTACCCTTCATCGCTGAGTGCCTCCAGTAGGCCGCGATGCCTCTATTTCGCACAGCTGGATCACCTGATTTGACGCTATTTATCCTTCAATGTATTTTCACTTTTGGTGCGACGACAGTGCCGCCACTACCCCCCTGCTCAGACAAGAGGTCGACAGTACAGTCTAGATGTCAACGAATGTACAAGTGCCAGGGAATTGCCTTGTAGTCTGCGGTGAATCGAGAAGAAGGCAAGTAATCTGCGAAAGTGCCGTGAAGCAGAGGCGAGCAGTAAGGCTCAGAGCCGTGCCGAACACTGTAGCGCAGAGAGTAGCTTGAAGGAACAGGAAGTATTATTATTCCAGTGCTGCGATGAACCTTTATAAAGCTAGATGGCTTTGCAGAATGTGAAGACTGCAGACAATATCTGATCGGGAGCGAATGAATGGGGTACTTGAGGGCGATGACGAAGGTTTTGAAGTTGTAGTTTCCGAAGGTTGTTGGTTGCGTGTTTTTTTTTATGGGATAAGGGTGACAAACGAGCACACAGTCCACCTGATGGTAAGTGGTTGCAGCGACCCATAGACATCTACATCTATCCTCTATTACAAATCAAAATGCAGATGCGTTGTCACCCGTGAGGACTAAGATGGAATGCCTCATTTCCAGTAAAAAGGGCCTCCGGCTACCTGCCCTCACCAAGCGAAACGCAGAGGTAAACCTCTACTTCACGCTGGTATTCTGTGAGGTCGTGGTACCACCCCGGTTCGAGCCGGCCCATCCGTGCAACAGCAAAAGCTGCCACGTGGCTCTACCACTGTTAAAATCCGTGTTCACATTACATCGGGGTTACCACTTTAGCCGGTGGAAGGAAAAGGGGAGATCTCCCGCTGTGCAAGGAGATTGGCCTGGGGAGCCGCTCCGAGTGGTAGTTGCTATTCTGTATAATATACTGCTTTTACTTCAGAACTACGATAACACAATTAAGGACGGTTCTCCCTTTGCAGTCCACTGTTTTGACTGTATTTTTGTTTCTAGCGTATAATGTTGTATTCAAGTTTCATCTACAATAATTAATCAAAACTCGGATTTATTGCGCCTAGTTGGCAATGTTTCTTCAGCTTTTTCATGCCTAAATCTTGATTTAATATGTGACAATGTTCACGTTCAAGAACACGTTCTAAGGACATTTTCATAGCCTCTGCTATCTCTCTCACTTTAATTCGGCAATCGTTAGCGGTCAGTAGTACATCGTCACCCAAGCTCTCACACCTTGGGTGACGATGAACTACTTTTAAATTCAGCTGCCCAAAATTTCACTGTCATAAATGCACCATCATTTATCACAGTGAAGTTTTGGGCAGGAAGGTCCCTTTACACAGAGTTCAGCTCATCTTTGATTTTTGTAGGCGTATTGCCTTTCAAAAACAAAAAATTATTGACTGTTCGATACTCAATTTTGTCCTTTTTCACAAAAACATTCATATTGACTCACTCAAATATTCAAAATTCAAAAATGTTTTGTGAACATAATCGAACATCTTCATCTAGGATCACGCCCACCTCGTTGTTCCGAACCCAGTGCGGTGTGGTATTGGTCTGTGAATAGAAGGTCAATAATTGATTGATTCTTGATCGAGGGCGCAAAACCCGTGACTCAAGATCCGTTATAAATGCGTAAGTGCCAAATTAAAAAAAAGCAAGAAAATGAACTTTATAATTCTAAAATTAATATTTAAATGCAAACAGATTTCCGGATTATCCGGCGTTTAATTAAAATTTTAATGAAATTCTGGTGTTACGGTTACTTTTGAGTTTCAGTGATCCCATGCACGCCTCAGGCGTTAGTCTCAAAAGACCTTTGAAAATTTTGTTTCATTACTTATCGTTTGGCATTATACATAATTTTATTACAAATTTCACCTTTTAGTTTAAATTAGAATACTGACGCTTGAAAACATAAAAATCGTTTTCTTTATTAATCCAAGCAGCTTTTTTATCAGCGCAGACTGCAAGCAAAGCAAATATTCTTTATAAATTAAAACAATTATGATATGGATGATCTTTATGCGAATTTTAATCTGAACATATATTTATATACTAACGAATAAGATTTTGCTAGAATGATGATTTTAATAAGGTTTGCCGTGAAGCGACAATTAAAAAAAAGAACCTAACCTAAAAACAACAAAACAACAAAAATAGAACCAGAAAATAATATATTTAAAATTTTTAAAAGATTTTTACAATTTTTTATAAAAAAATGGAATATGATGATGATGATGGGTGACGTGAAATTACAATTAGATAGAAAATAAAGATTAGGAGAATATAGTAGCGGAGCCTGAAGGTCAAAGCAGCACACGCTGCGCTTGGAGTAGGAGTAGGCACACGCTGAGCTTGGAGTTTCTTGGCGGCGGTGGTACGCAGCGCCTGGTCTAGGCACACGCAGCGTCCGGAGCCGGCACACGTAGCGCCCGGAGTAGGTGCTCTCAGCGCCTGGAGCAAGCAGTCGCAGCGCCCAAAGGTAGCACGGGCACTAGCAGGTGGAGGCGCAGGTGACGACTCCAGAAGAAAGTAAAGGCTTGTAGGATTCCGGAGTAGTGCGGCCCCGCGCTTGAAGTAGACTACGCCGACGACTTCAGGTGTAGATAGAAGTTTGCAGGATCCCGGTGGCTTGCAGGATCTTCTCAACGTCAGCAGCGCCTGGCCTGCAGGATCCCGGGGCAGTGCAGCCCCGGGATAAGGCCTTTAGTAAATGCTTCTCGTTTGAAAACTGAAGCGAGACTCCCCGTATTCACCGATAGTTCGGCTTTTATATCTTTTTAGAGAGAACGGGAAATTATTTAAATTAAAAGGTTTTTTTTGTAAATGACCTAGAGCAAAAGAGTATTTATGTGGAAATATTGAAATAAAACATCAGACCGGTAACGAATTTGAATAAAAATTGCCATGACAACCAAATAAATAACGATTGTCAAATATGTAAATTTTTGGTTTTAGGCTTGTTATTAAGAAACGGCAAGTTTTATGTAAGAAATGAGATATTATTTATATAGGAAAAAAAATAGCGCAACAGCGCGCACGAAACCCGAAATTGCAGAGTTACGGAGAACTAAATAAAAGATCGAAAAAGGTAAGAATCCATTGACAGCGATTTAAAAAGTGCTGATAGCGTGAAAATACGAAGTGAAAATGATTTGTTATTGTGAAAAACGTTACAGGATCCTATGGAAATAAAGGTGATGCAAAATATGAATGCAGAAAATCAAAAACAGAATGGAAAAATAAACTTAAAATAGTGTAAAATGATATGTAAGTACCATAACACTACGTTTTCCAATGATATGTAAGTACCATAACACTACAGTTTATTTACAATCCGTAAGTAAAAAATCGGAAATAGTAGTCAATTGTATTAGAAACGACAACAGGAATGCTAAGAAAGTCAGCACTAAAATAGAAACAGGAAATCTGCTGGAGCTGGCAACTAGTCTACTACCAGTTCCCTATGTTCTATTTCTTTACGCAAATTATTTGGTGAAATGAACATATCGCTATTCCAAATTTTAATTAATTGTTTGCGAAATTGGGCTTACAAAATGGAACTGAATATTTTACAGCTGTTTCAAACATATTCGTGACACCTGGTTGCTGAAGCGCGGAGCTCGCTCAGTTTCCAAATGATGTTCCAAAGTTTTGATTAGACATCATTATACCGACCGAATGAATTGTATTTTGGTTAGCCATATGAGCGATATTTGCGCTCATACATATGTGAGGACTTGTAACTACTATTCTAATTATAATTCTGTGAACAAATTAGCAAAGGTAAGAAACTTGTACTAAAGGATTAGGCAGACAAAAAATTATATATATATATAATGTTCCTAGTAGTAGTAGTTGCCCATCACAATACGTAAACTTAGAAGGGCCCTTGGAGGTGTGTTTGCGGTTTGGACGCTATAATGACTAAAAATTTGCACAAATAGGACTTTGGTAACTGAAGAACTTTTTTCCAAGCAGACTTAAGTATAGGGAGTGGTATTAAAAAGGTTTTAGATTTTGAAAATAGTACAATCTAATCCTTCACATGCGAAGTCCGTACAAAATGGTCATAGTTCCCTATCCAGTCCTATCCAGTCCAATACTATCAGTTCCCGCCAGTGCAAGCCTAAAATATACATGACCGTAACGAACCCTCCCGTAAAGCAACACTGCTCTAAACTATCTTGTGGGTCACCCGCGTACAATAACTAAAAAATAACCGAAAGTGATACGTTAGGATCTTCAAATTTTTTATGTAAGATAGTATTTGGCTAGCGCAAATATGACCATAAGTTCGTACAAGCTCCAGTGGTTGCCAAATCGTCTTCACTGGAATTGTCCTTTTCTTTAGTTTTCTAATATTGCAACTCAATTATTCATATCAAGAGACCGACATTATATGACTTAAGTCAAAAAAATTAGATATATGCTTATTTAAATTAAATCGTTTTAATCTTTATTTAAATTAAATTATTTTTATAAAAACCATTTTATAATTTAATTTGAATAAACATACATCTCAAATTTTTACTTAAGTCATATATTGTCGGACTCTCAGATACAATATTGAGTAGTGTTTAGTGCCGACAGACATTGCTCACTATTTTAGCTATCGCTTGGAGAAAAAAAGAATATATAACTACATAATACTAAGGTTTTTTTGAAAATTAGGCTTAATTTCTAAAGCGCTTGAAACTAGTTTACCTGTTTTGTGGTCATATAGTACGCGAACACCGGCTCTACTGAAATTGCGAACATTTATTTGAATGGATAATTTTTATCTCCTGCTTAGCTGTAAGGTAAAAAGTATTAAGCAAATCTTTTTTACTTTTAAACAACTTATATACTCGAGAAATAAATTTCATTAGGAAAATTCATCAAGCTACGATGGTGATATTTTGTATTCCCTCATACAAAAAGAGAAGGCTTAATATTTGTCTTGTTTTGTTGCACAGCTTCAATAAGTGTAGATCAGCATTTGCAATGCTTCAAGCATTTAAATACTATTTCATTGCTTGTACTTGGATACGGAAAGGCCGGAGTCATTCGAAATATTAAGGAACTCTGTGGAATAGTTAATAGCTACAGCATCTTGTTTTACTACAGAGCTGTTACCAAATTACAATATTGGGGCTGCCGCAAAAATATCGGGAACAGAAATGTGGATAGTATATATTGGGTTGTAATTAGGGCAGGGACACAGGTGACACACGTGCAAATAAGCGACTACTTTTTCCAAACATACCTAGAATTTAAGTGATTAAATATAACTAATAAGTTGCCATTTTAAAAGAGGAATGGTAGTTCTATTTCATCGTTTATATTGCCCTTATACTATCTTCACTGAGTGTCATAGTGTTGAATAATTTTGGTTTTTAAAACATAACACTACAGTACCCATATTATGTTTAAGCGAATTGCCAAGAAATATGAGTGTTTGATTCGCGAATTGACGGAACGTTTCCAATCAAAGCCCTTGTCCTTGCCCCTTTTTTTTTTTTTTTTTTTTTTACATGGGGAAATGCCTGCGCATACCCGCCTCGCGGGGGCAAGGACGGGTTATGTCGGACTCGCACCGACTAAAACCCCATGGTGTTCCACCCTAGTCGCATATTGGCAGGGCCACGGGAACGCTTTCGCACACTTCCGCGGCCCCACCTGCGCTGGCCGCCCCATGGCGGCCCCTCCTCGGGAGAGGAACACTCCTCCCCCATCTCCTTCTCCGGTAAGGCGCACCAGAACACATGGCGCGCCCTCCTCCTCGGCCTCCAATTTCACATGCGCAACGGACGCCACCGTGTCCGATGCGCGAAGGCCATGGGGCCAGGAAAAACTAGCACTCAGGAGCACCAGCCTTCCTGACCCCAGCGGCGGATCTGGTCTATGGCTCCGCCGCCAACCAAAATTCGGCTGCGGAGGGTAGGGAGAGCGGCGCCTCGCAATACCGGCACTCCTCTCCCCCCGCAGCCCCACCACCACCGCATCAACGGTGCGGCCCCGTTTGAGTCGCGGAGGATAGGGCGAGTGGCGCATCGCCATACCAACACTCCTCTTCCTCCGCGACTCCACCCCGGCTGCAGAGGTAGGGGTGGGGAGGACACCCCTCTCGCAGCAGCCCACCGACACACATCCGAAGTGGGCTCGTCAAGCCCACTCGGAGTGGCCACCTTGGGCCGGCCCTACACCACGGGCCAGCCAAGGGGTTCCTCTTTGTTCACCGTGGGTGACCAAGCCACGGCTACTAAGCCCCCCCGCCACGACAAGGCGGGAACCCGTTCGGGGGGGTTGTCCTTGCCCCTGCGAGACAGTATGTTGCAAAGTATGTGAGAGCGTGGATTGGCGTTTCGAATTTTCCGTTCTTTATAAATAATAATAATAAAAATAATGTTTCGTCATAGATATATAAAATTACGTATAAAATTTAGTGTATGTTAGGTATATTAAAATATTTGATAGTATATTATAAAACAAGTTATGTTCCTTACTTTATTACCGTACATTCAGTTATAGAAGAGACGTGGTAGCTCAGCGTAGTAAGCCGGGTTCAATCCCCGCCAGCATCAATATGTTAATTGCAATTTTAAGTACTGATTTAAAAGAAAAACATCGTGAGGAAACCTGCATGTCCAAAAAATAAGAAAAAAAATATTTCGAAGACGTTAAGTTCGCCAACACGCATTAGAGCAGCGCGGCGACCATCCTTGCCCTGAAACCCTATCTGAAATGAAAGGAGGCCTATGCCCAGCAGTTAAAACTTTTCAGTTATAAATATAATATTTCATTTTGTTGAAAAACTAAGCTTTTATTTTATATGAATTGTCTTAATGTTAATGTAAATAATCGAACATGTATTGAGTCAAATTGTTATTGTATAACATACATTAAGGGTCCTACAGGATATTATTTCGATGGAAACAGGATTTGTAGTACTCCACTCAGTCGTATTGCAAGTACACTTCAATCAGTGCAGTGCAGTCCAGCTAACAATCAATTACAAACATGAACGTGATTGTCTTCATTTTGATGACAACTGTTCGTAACAAAGCTTTACTACATTTTTGTAACAAATTAAAATAGAATTTAGTTGAACACGTCTGAAATAAAGGAACTATGATTTATCGGTGACAGTTGTTGAAACAAAATCACTGAAAACCGAAACACTGTAGAAATACCATGATATGGTTATTTACTGCAAAATACATGGAAGGAATACCCAAAACGCATTCGAGATCCTTTTTTCTTAGTATGAATAATTTATTGATATAATTAATAATAAGTAATAAGTTTATAGTACCAAAGTTGTGTATGACCGGAGTTTAATCATTTAGGCAACCGTGAATGTAGTCAGATGATATTTAAGGAAGCAAAAAAATTCTTCATGTATGTTTCATTTGTTAAAAGAAGAATGTTAAATATGCCTTGTAGTTGCTTCAGAAAATAGAAAACAAAATCACCATAAAGTTGAAACCTATGTCGGAAATATTAAGCTTTAGATAGTGGTGATATTTGATCGTTATCATTACCTGAAGACTGTCCCAAGTTTGCTTTCTGACATGAACCTATTCCGTGGATGGGTACAAAGTATAATTTCGAGCAATATGCATTACATCAATTGACTTCTAATGTGTTAGACATGCTAGTTATTGTAGGGTGGGATCACATTTTCAATTAGCGGTATGACGTAGTACCGTATCAGATTACACCTAACAAAGACAGAAGTATAAACGGTTATTATTTTTCATGGTAATGACACGACCATATGTATTATTGTGTAATTTTTTTTATAATTAGGTGGCTTATTTAGGTTATACAAACATTTTGCAGCGTCAAAGAAAGTATAGCGTGGCGTAGCTTCATAACTTATCTAACTAAGGGGAGAACTACGATCAGGGTTTCTCTTCATGATAAAATTCATAACAAGTATAACGGATCAGTAGGCTGAAGTGGCAATGTGCTGGCTAGACAGTTCAGTTAACTGTCAACTGGTGGCAAGAACGTTTTTCAAGTTGCGGACTTTTATCGTTGCAGTATCAGGGAATATTTCGCAAATTCACTAATATGGATCACAACTGAAATTACACAAATCTGGACACATCCTTATGTACAAAATTCCCAATATTTGATAATAAAAATCTTTTGCATTCGTAAATTAAATAAATCGCATTATTTTATGACGTAAGGGAAACTTATTGGTTATCATTTTTTATGATGTATTATATTTGTCTTATAGTTCTTAATAATTGGTCAGTCAGCCATTCTAAGTTTATTGCCACTGCTATGTGTTTATTTATACGGAGACTGGTAGTTACAATTCGCCTCTTAGATTTCATAAGAGGTGACCATGAGAAAGGAAAGGTACGTAAATTGTTTATGGTTTATGTGAAATAGCGACCAAGACTTCTATTATTGTAATCGTCAATCCGTCCGCCAACCGTGAGAACTTCCAACAATGAGAGAGTCTCATATCCAGCAATTAACATTTTTGGACTGACAAAGCAGAAAAGCCCATTTTTTAAATCAATTTGGATAAAATAACCCAAATAACCCTTTATTCTACATAATATCAATAATTTTACTGTGAGAAACGAGTAACGCGAAAAGCCACGTAGAAAGTTTTATAAATAAAGATTTTTTTTATGAAGCACTGGCCAGTAGTGATTTTTTATAATATTTACAAGTACAAATACGAATATTCCAATTTCAAATTCCCCTCACTGTTTTTACGAGCTAAATTGCGTATCTAACATATCGCGTTCTGTTAAAAATGTTTCTGCGTCATTTTCGCTTGATGATTTCAAACGTCGCCTTCAAATGTAATTTATGGATAAAGGCACCATATGACGCAACTATGCACCGCTGGTATAACAAATTACAACACGGTCGGCTCACTTTGAGAGAAAGAAGAATTAAAACATGCTAGCAAGTGAAAACAGGCTAACCTCTCCGCTTCTACAGCTTATTTTATCGCCGGAAGATGCGTTTAAAGCATCAGAGGAGGCCGTGCGGTGTATGAAGCGAAGTAGTGTTTCATAAATTACTTGAAGCGCACGAAACCTTATAAGATGTTAAAAAAAACTTATACAAGAGACCTTTTGTAGTTTCGCATAACTTTTTGAGTGGCCCACGTGGTAGATTCAAAAATACATAAATACTACCTTTATAATCTATTAAGAATCAAAATGCTATATGCAACATATGTAGTCTTATCATCTCTGAAAATTAAGGTAGAATGCCTCTTTTCCAGTAAAAAGAGCCTCCGGTTCTCTAAATGGTTTGTGCGACACCCATCGCGAAACTATCATGTTAATTCACGAGAACGCTTCCTGATCCAATCTGAAATATTTGCTGAATATCTTTATATGCAATTTGTCTATTTTCTTTAATTAAATTGCGCACTTTCGAAATGCTTTATTTAAAAAAATTATACCAGAGACCTTTTTTTAGTTTCTCATAACTTTTTGAGTGGCCCACCTAGTAAACGCTATTGTTCGTAAATACATACTTATATACTCGATTAAGAATCAAAATGCATTAATATGCATGTTGCATATTAATGAATTTCTAGCGTTATCATCTCTGAAAATTAAGAAGGAATGCCTTGTTATACATGAAAAGGGTTTTCCGTACTCGTCACGCACAATACGAAATACAGCAGTATTAGTGTGCTTTTTAAGCTGGTGTTTTGTGCGGTCATGATCTCCCTAATTATAATTTGATCCATTTATAATAAAGCCATAGCACATAAAAACATGGCTGTAGGTACGTTTACATTTTTTAAATCAAATTTGTCTGTGATAGTATAAAATAGACTATTTGTCATAGACATTTTCAATTAAGGATATAATAATAGAATACTTAAAAGATGTTATATCAGGTATAATATCTTTTAAGTGTATAACACATATTATTATTAGATCAACATAATTTTCAATATTAAGCACAAGTGTTATTACATAATGCTATACCAGAGACTTCAATTAACCGAGTAATCTCTTGCTAAAGTGACAACCTTATTAATTTCGTCATACATTAACGTAGTATATTATATATTATTATAGATAAATTTGATAATATTGATGTAGTATTTGTTTACCTCATATAGCTATTATGTACACCAGCATAAATATTTTTCTTGTTATCTCTCTCGTTGTAGGAATGATTTGCAATGACATACTTAGGTTTGGATAAAGAATTCTTTATGCATCTGTAATATAATGCGTAATTGTTTTGCCATTGCATTTCGTATAACCGCCTCTTACCACACTTGCTTTGTATACTTTAACAGCACCATCGTTTAGAAAAAAGATCATATTTAAATTTAATCTATATTATCTTTAATCTCTATAATCTATACTCTTCGTCTAATATAATATTTCATCTTCTTTGTTTAAAGTTGGTTGCAGGTGTTCATGGACAGTTTTATAAAAAAAGCACCATCCATTTCTTGGAAACACTAGTAGGTATACTAGTAGTGTAGTAGTATTACCACGAGAATAGAATAGAATATTTTTTATTCAATATTGATTATTACATAATACTTATTGAAAGTCATTTTTTTTTATTTACCGCTGGTTCGGAAAACACCCCAGTCCTGGGAAGAACCAGCAAGAAACCCAGCGAGACTTTTTTCCAAACATATTTCACTTAACAATAACTTTGTTTATACAATTATTAAATGATTTTTCATAGAACCAGCATGTTGGCGATCACCTTATACCCAGGGGTTATTTTCATTCATGTATACCTTGATATTATAATAACCCTTTTTGTACAGTTTTTTCTTTAATAAAACTTTTAAACTTGTTTATTGACAAACTTTGAATATGTTCTGGGATTTTGTTGTAAAAACATATACATTGCCCCATAAATGAATTACTGATTCTGTGGAGTCTAGTAACTGGCATTACAAGCTTATGTTTGTTCCTAGTGTTTAAAGTATGCACATACTTATTCTTATTATAAGCTATTTATGTTTTTATGCACATATTTTACATTCTCATAAATATATTGCGATGCCAAAGTTAATATGTTTATTTCTTTAAATTTTTCTCTGAGGGACTCTTTACAATTTAGGTTATAAATATAAGTTATTGCGACACTGTACAAGTCATTATTTGTATCCTGTGTTAAAGAATTATTATTTTATCGTTGCTTTCAACCTAGATACATAGATAGCAGATTTATACAATTTTTACAAAGTAAACTGGTGTCTCAATTTGAACGTTTTCAATAAATGCTAGATACAAAATCAAGTATATCTACGTTTTTTTCAAATTTTTCATTATGTCTAGAGTCAGTACAACTTTCTATGTTCCGGAGAATAAACTTCATGAAAATGGGCTTAAAAGGTCTTTCCATATTCAATACAGTTGTATGATCATTCAGTTTTTAAATCTAATTCATTTTTAGGGTTCCGTACCTCAAAAAGATAAAACGGAACCATTATAGGATCACTTTGTTGTCCATCTGTCTGTCTGTCTGTCAAGACCCTTTTTCTCAGGAACGCGTGGAGGTATCAAGCTGAAATTCATATCAAATACTCAAGTCTACTGTCTCTTAGAGCTGTGAAAAAATCAAACTTCTAAGCCAACTCAATCAAAAGATACAGCCGTTTAAGCCGCAAATTTTCGACATTCGCAAGGTATCAAAACCTACAGGGTACTTACTTCCCGTGAACTCAGAATCTTGAAATTTGGTAAGAAGCAACGTTTTATAGTACAGACAAAGGAAAAATTGCAAAAAGCAAAAATTTTTAGTTACATCATATAATAAAAATATTTTTAATAATTTTAAACTTATATACCTACGGATTTGTTCGGAACCCTCGGTGCGTGAGTCCGACTCGCACTTGGCCGGTTTTTTGTTTAACTGAATACATACAAATGTATAGAAATTTATAGTACAAGTTATATAAAATATTAAGTGACATAATTCAGAAACACATACACAACTTGTAGAAATCGAAACTAAAGCACTTTTTTTTATAAATTCGTGATCCATCCCAGCTGTACGTCCGCTCAAGGCCGCGGTGCTGGACGTAGCATTCACACTATGCTATGCTATGCTATGATATGCTATACACAGCGTGCTAGATGTTACAATTTTGTTTTTGTTGCTCCACCTCATATCGGAAGGCGAAAGAGTGACAAGCGAGCACACAGTACACCTGATGGTAAGTGGATGCTGTGCTTCATAGATATTCACACCTATCTTTGATTAAAAATCAAAAAGTAGATGCATTGTCATCCCTGAGGACTAAGATAGAACGCCTCATTATACTAGTAAAAAGGATCTCCGGTTCTCTACACTTACCACACGAAACACAGCAACATTAAGCCGCTATTTTACGCTGCTATTCTGTCTACCCCGATCGAACCGAATCATTTGGAATGGTGATATCAAAAAGTTTGGATCCATAATATAAAAAGTCGTGGCCCTATCACGTTAAAAATGTTTATGTTTTTGTAATATATATTAAATTTTACTCATATTTTTTTTTATTAGTGTAAATAGAGTAAAAAAGAAAAGCAAATTATATTGCTCCATATTCATTATAATGTTACTACAAAATTGGTGCTAAGATAACGCTTACGTTTACTACCACTCAGAAGGATAGACATAGACTACAAACTTCTATTGGGTACGATCCTGACACTTGTCTCTCACCTTCTTCAAGTCCATAATAGTCCAGTCAAATAAGGCATGAAAACAAAATGTTGATACTCGATTTTTCATTTTTGATATAATGTAGTATTAATGATACAAAACCGATGTGTAAAGGATTTCGTGTCAGTAACCCCCGGCAAGGGTTAAAAAAAAATGTCAAAAGTTTTTCTTCGCAATTACTCGAAAATAGCAAAAGTTAGACAAAAAAGTTCTACTAAAATTCTTTGCAAGTGACTTATTTTCAACCATATCACTTTTATTTTTATTATTACGGATAGTATAGTTATAACTAATAATAACATCCTATAAAAATATTTTGTGTTTTTGTGAATTGTGTTGGTACTCTTACAAAGTGTATACGAAAATAGTATGAATATAGTAAATGGCAACACTTGGATAGTGTAAAATAATTAAAGTCATTTGATATTCCGAAAATGTATGTTTTTTTTTTCTGTGGCTTTAATTAAAATACATTTTTATTTGAAAAATCATAGAAAAATAATTAAACTCATTTTATATAATATACACGTTGTCCCAGTAATGGTGGATAATCTGTTACGTACGTGTTTGGGCAGGGGGGAGGTGGCGTCGTTTCCCTAAAAAAAATTCTATCCTGAACGGTTCGGGGTCTACGCCATGTTTTATAAAATTCTGAAAATTCGTACTTCTGCTCACATTTGTGGTCATCACGTCCGCAGTTTAATGACTAGATCGGATTTTTTCTTTTAATGTGTTCCCTAATAATGGTATTTCTAAATTACCCTTAAAAGTTTTCAACTACTTTGGGTAGTATTTTACAGGATTGCACTAAACATAAGTTTAAATTTTTTACTTTATTTAACTGCTACCAATTCTAAGCTGTGTGAGCGAATTTGAAATTGAATTCATACATTGGAGTATTTGTCGATCATTTTTACTCACATTAATCCTAAGCACCGTTTGTCTCGCTCACACAGCTTAGAATAGGTTCAAACAAGGCGAGCAGGTAGTAAACTAAAATTTTCAAGGGCGACAAATGTACCTACCTAATGTGCAGTGCCACTCTGCCACTCACATCTGCAACATAAATTTGCTTTGCCACTCTTTACATATTTACTCTTTTTGCATGACCAAACCACCGAAGTGTTCCTTTCTTAATCCTGGGCACAGCATCTTTTAGAAAACCACAATTTTCTCTCGTCCAGCAATTTCTAACCCTGTTATTCTTAATTCTTAATATATTCTACAGCATTAATCATTAATCGTCAAACGACCACGACGACGTCAACGACCTCACAGAATACTAGCGTGAAGTAGAGGTTTACCTCTGCGTTTCGCTTGGTGAGTGCAGGTGGCCGGAGGCCCTTTTTACTGGAAATGAAGCATTCCATCTTAATCCTCACGGGTGACAACGCATCTGCATTTTGATTTGTAATAGAGAATAGATGTAGATGTCTATGGGCCGCAGCAACCACTTACCATCAGGTGGACTGTGTGCTCGTTTGTCACCCTTATCCTATAAAAAAAATGGTGAATTGATACATTCTGACTTTCCACAATGGAGTGAAGAACCTCATTTACTCTGCGTCCTCCATTCACTCACCATTCTATTTCCTTGTCATGTGCTTGCTAAACAAAGATCCTAAACACTCAAACTCATTTACTTGCTTAACCAACTTCCCTTCGTTTGACAGTTTGTTATAATTTCTTCTCTTTTAAAAGCCGTCACTTTTACTTTATTTAATTTCCCTTTTATTCCTCTTTCTTTTACAGATATTTTTATTAAAGTAGCCATTATTTGTAACTTGCCGGCAGATGACGAAAATGTGATTGGATAAGTGGCGAAATAATATACTTTTATTAATAATATTAACAAAATCCATGAAAATTCTAGAATTTATAATCCCATACGATAACAAAATCATAAAGCTCCTATGGTTTGCAATTTCAACTATTATGATTCAGAATATTAGATATAAATTACAAAAAATGACGTGAAAATAATGAAAAAATTTTTAATTATTCTAGCGTTGACGTAAAGCTCTTCTTAACGTATTAACTCTCTGTGTCGCTGTGGCAGTCAAGCGTCTCTTGACTTTAAATATTACTTCATTCGTTGCAGAGCTTCCGCCATATTGTTTCGTTTGTGCGATGCTTCACAAAGAAATAAATCCGGCTTTGCACTCCTCTTAAAAAGTTTTATATTTAAAACATTTTTTATTGCCTCTTTTACACTATAATATTATGTGCCTTATAAGTAAGGTACCTTTATTAGTGTATTGCACTTATTATAAATAAATAATTTCTCTATCTAATATCATAAGTCTTTCGTGTCTTAATCTACAGTAATAATTTATATTTTTATCCTATGTTTGTATCTTACCAAAATCAGCACTACATTATACTACATCACCACGTGATGTTAACGTGGGATAGAAGTTAAACACTACACTTATAATAAGTAAAAAAATAGTATTAAAGTATTAATTATTTTTAATTTTTCATTCGTTCGTATTTCGGCCTGTCAAGATCTTTTTTCTCAGGAATGGATAAAGGTCTTAAAATGAAATTACCACCTACTTACTAAATATTGTGGATGCAAAAAGCAAGTCCATAATAATTCGAAATAATTTAAAATAGCTAAATTACTCTTGTATGATTTATGCTCCTTGTGGTTTCTAATGCCCGACGACAAATATACTAAAGTCCTTAATTATAATCGTAGATACTTGCTTATTTAAATTAAGTAATAATTACATATATCTATATATGTCTCTTCCTATTATAATTTAGTGAAAAGAGAAAGAAAAACTTAAGCATTTCTTAAATTGACGTTGAATTTGATGAGTATGGCCACTTATGTTTATTAAATATTTTCCGTATCCGTTCACACCTCTATGAATGTGTACCGTAATGAGGTTTTCACACAACTACACAGTACTTTAAGATGCTTCGTAAGTCGTAACAAATAACAGTACAAGAGATTTTAGTTTTAAGTTTACGAAAAACCTTAATATATCGCAAAGCAAATCCCAGCATTAATAGTCATTTCTTTTTTTTTTCTTTTTTAAAAAACGTTACCTCCACACAAGGATTTTCTCCTGTATCGTGGGCGCAGTTTACATACATAAATCTCACAAGAACAAATTAAGAGAAAATTATTTGTAGACCATACAAATACTTGTTCCGTGCGGGATTCGAACCCGTGGCCCTTAGCGCAGCAACTCATTGCTAAGCCACTACGCCACGGAGCTGTCAAGTCATTATTGTTATTATCATCATTACAGCCCTTCACAAGTCCACTGCTGAACATAGGCATCCCCCAAAGAATGCCACAAAGCACGATCCTGGGCCACCTACATCCATCGACTTCCTGCATGGCTTACCAGGTCGTCACTCCATCTAGTGGGAGGACGCCCTATACTTCGTCTGCAAGTACAAGGCCGCCACTCGAGAACCTTTTTTCACCATCGGTTGTCGGTTCTTCGAGTTATATGGCCGGGCCATTGTCACTTCAGCTTACTTATCCGTTGGGGCTATGTCGGTCACTCTGGTTCTACTGCGGATATCCTCATTTCTAAGCTTATCACGCAGAGAAACTCCGAGCATAGTCCTCTCCATAGCTCGCTAAGCGACCTTGAGCTTCTTTATCCGGCCAGCAGTGAAGGACCACGTCTCAGTTCCATAAGTCATCACTGGCAACACGCACTGGTTGTACAGTCTAGTTTTCAAGTTTTTAAGTATACCTGACGAGAAGATGTGTCGTAATCACCCGAACGCTGCCTAACCGAGTTTAATCTGTCGATCCACATCTCAGTCGAAGTTATTATGATATTCGTCAACAACTTCGAGCTTAGTGCTCCCAACAACTACCGGCATAAGTGTGACATGGACGTTAAACATGATTTTAGTTTTGTCTATGTTCATATTAAGACCTATGCGTTGGGAGACACTTGAGTTCATTGATCATAGTGTTTAGGTCCTCCAGCGATTCTGCCATAAGGACTATATCGTCGGCAAATCGAAGATGAGTGATGTACTCGCCATTGACGTTAATACCGTATCCTTTCCAGTCCAGTAGCTTGAAAACGGCTTCCAATGCAGCGGTGAAGAGTTTTGGCACCTCTGAAGGGACTGTAGCACCACCCAAATTTCGGCGGAATTAAAAGCTTTTTCATATTCCACATATGCAAGACAAAGTGGCATATTGTACTTTTCGGTCTTCTGTACAATTTGCCGAGGAGTATGTATGTGGTTTATGGTGCTAAATCCTTTTTGGAAACCGGCTTGTTCGGGAGGCTGGAAATCGTCGAGTCTGCATGATTTGGTACTCTAATATGATCCCATAAGCAATACATTGGCCTTAAACAAATTAGTGATAACTAATGCAGATTTTTTTTGTTCATACTCACAACACTTGCTTTTTAAAGACATTTAAAATAATGTCTAAGAGAATGTCTTTAAAAGCAAGCTGCTTTTGCTATACGAACCGAACTTGGGAGAGTCCAAGTGCAGGTGGAGGTCGCGGAGGAAGGGGCGCATTGTGTTTTGGTGCGCCCTACATGAGAAGGAAAGCGGGAGGAATTGTCCTCTCCTGAGGAGGGTTTGTAATGAGGTGACTGGCACTGGTGGGGATGCAGATAGGTGCAAAAGCGTTCCCGTGGACAAGCTAATATTCAGCGATAGCGTCTGACATGACCCATCATTAACATTTGAGGCGTTTTCCAACTTCATTTGTTTTTTACATTTACATTTGGCTAACCATTATTCACTTTCTTTTTATACCATAGTATTTTAGTTGTTCATTATATATTTTGCGTCGTTTCTTTCACGTACACGGCTCGCGTACATACATGATCAAGATAACGGACAATGTTCCCATTCAATTCATAATAACTTTTCATTTCCCTCACTACTAATGCATTATGAGTAGAACTCATTCCGCGTTTTATCTGCTCCGAACAACATTAAAAATAAATCAGTTATTAGGTTTTCCAAACTCTCAGCTGATCAGGCCGATTGTATATGTGGATATCCTAACCTACGATAATTTTTCTTTACCTGACTTTCCACCTACATACAATTAGTTTTTTTTTTATTTATAATTTCGTAACTCAACCATACTTTTACTCATATATTTTACAAATTTATATCACATAGTCTCGTATAATATTTAGCTACATCTTTGTCAGTCAGGGATTGAGGCTCACAATATGGGCACAACAAAATTTAAATTAATTAATTGTATACAAAATATAATCGGTATTAAAATCGTATATAACGAAGTAATTATTTTTATGACCCACACAAATAAGTTACGTAAGTATTTAAACTTTACGATTTTCCCAGAAAATAATGAATTATAAAAATTTAAAGTTTATAATTTGAAAGTTCAAGCAATATAAAACCGAAAACAAATTACTACATTGCATATTTAAATAAACAGACCAAATAAATAATAACGTGAACATAAGTCGTCGTCTCTACCATAGCAACAGACAGATTACCACGACCTCACAGAAAACCAGCGTGAAGTAGAGGTTTACCTCTGCGTTTCGCTTGGTGAGTGCAGGTGGCCGGAGGCCCTTTTTACTGGAAATGAGGCATTCCATCCTAGTCCTCACGGGTGACAACGCATCTACATTTTGATTTGTAATAGAGGATAGATGTAGATGTCTATGGGCCGCAGCAACCACTTACCATCAGGTGGACTGTGTGCTCGTTTGTCACCCTTATCCTATAAAAAAAAAATACAAATTGTAATCCCAGCCGCGTACATAAGCGATTTGTGACACCTTTGTTTTAATTGCCAAATTACGTACATATAATATGGAAATGTTTACGATTACATCTTATTATGATCACCTAATTTTAACATAACTTTTATAATATGTTATTGTTATATAAATACAAGTAAAAAATATGTATCTTAAAATTATAGTTTTAAATATTTTAAAATTTACACAGAAGTTTACTTTAGTTAGATATATTACTTTAGCATACATTGAAAAAATGCGATAGTTTTTCTTTCAATTTACGATTTTTAGAATTTTGATATTTATTTTATCCAAAAAATAATACAAAAATCACCATAACAGCTAATACACTTAACCTTAAGTTTCATTGCTTTTATAAAACTATAAATAAATTATAAAAATAGCGAATGTTAAAACCCTTTTTGAAATTGTATACCTATATATTAATATTTTATATTGAAACACAACAGAAAATAAAACAACGAAATGTATCATCAATATTATTTTAACTTTATAATATGAAAGTCTTTAATTTTTTACAGGACACCGTAATAAAATATAATATTATAAAACAATAATTAAATAAAAGTGAATTTAAAATCGTCTTGTGCCTTAATTTACCTAACCGTGCCACATAAGTGCTCAAACCGGAACTTAATAATAATATTGCATTATGATTAAGTTCCGGTTTTCTCAGATACAGTAACAAATATATTAAAAAAATCAGTTGAATTGTTATTTATCTGATGAATAATTTTAACTTAATCATATGTTATATACAGAACATTTAATTCATAACTTTCTATATATATAATAAGTTACAAAAGCAACATTAAAAAAATTCAAAGTACTTAATGAGTTCTAAATAGAATTAAAAATTACACTGGTGCGATGTTACCTTTTAATTTCTCCTTTGTTCTTTTTGGCTCAATTTTCTTTTTTGATGAAGGTCACAAGAGTACAAACGCTTCTTAAATTTTGGTCATTATATTATAAATATCACTTATTTTTCTCATTCTTTCTTAGCTGCCTTCATATTACTTTTATACTTACATATTATATTATCTCATATACGAGTACATTATAGTTTTTAATTTTTCAGTGAATTATTATTGTGGTCTCTTCTTGTACTCAAATTGATTTTATTTTTCGTCACATCTGGTATTGCGTCCATTCCGTTATAATATTTCTTTTGTCAATCGTTTCACTAATGTCTTCATTATTTAATTTAGTAATATTTACATTTTACTTTTTGTCTTTTATGTAGTAGGCCCCGACGGTGCGCGTGCTTAATCGAAGATACATGTAGATGTTTAAATATGTATGAATGTATGTATATACCACTTACCATCAGGTGGACTGTGTGCTCACCCTTAAACTATATAAAAAAGTTTCGGGTCAATTTCCCTGTATCATACAAACACCCTCTTAGGGCTTGAATTTTCTAAAATAATTATTATTGGATACCCACGTCATAAAAGTAAGTCACTGTCCAAATTTCTGACTTTTACGCTAGTGTTTTGAGCTGTGCGTTTATAGATGAGTCTGTCACTCAGGACATCTTTTCTATTTAAGAAGTAAGTATTAATTTAAGGTAAGGAGCATCATACTGTCTAGCAATAATACAGCTGGTTAATAATATAAAGTAACAATTTAGATTATTCTGTGGAACTATTACAGCGAGTACACAATACAATACACATCGTAAAAACGGTTCGAGACAATTAAAAACTGCCGATTGAATTACCAAAATTGACACTTTAATTACACAACACTAATTACAATCTAAAACCACACTAATAATAAAACACAATCACTTTAGTTTGCAGTTATTTCGCTTCGAAGTGTTCTCTTGTATCGCCAATTCAATACTGACTCGGTCGTGGTCTATACCGGCCTTATATAGGGCCTCAGATAGTTTACAGAACCTTCTACTGTAGTAACATCTAGAATGTTCGAGTACATATCGATCCCGAAATTTCTAGAAGGATCTTGACTTTCCTAGTTCTGCTACTCGACACTAGAGGGCGCTGATGTTAACTAGTGTTGCCATGTACAAGACACTAATAGTGGCGCGCAACACTGCCCCCTCCTAAGACATGCTCGTCTCGAACATTATTGGCCACATAATAACGCGCCAGTCGATCCACATCGACAATCTTAGGAGTACCTCTAACCTCACTCATCACCCGCCAGTTTCGCTGCTGCTGCTGGGCGATGCTGTTAGCCACACTAGCCTCTCGAGATCGATCACCTTCCCTTTCTACAGTTCGTTTAGGGCAGCTGGATCGAAGATGGCCCCTTTTCCCACAGCCGTAGCACCTAGGACTGTATATTTTATTGCGTTCGCGGACTGTAGCCGCTGCAACCTCCCTGACACGATAGGAACGATGATCATGCCGCACGGCTTCCACCTCCAGTGCATGGGCCAACGCGTCCTTAAACGTCTCGTGGTGCCCGAGCCTCAGCAGCTCTGACTTCAAGGTCGCGGATGCCGCCGATGAATGTCTGCACCAGGTTCTCTAAAATGACCGCAGGTACAGGCTGGTATGCTTTTCGAACAAGCTTCTCCACCTCAACGGCCCACTGCTGCAGGTTTTCGTTGCTATATTCCACGCGATCTTTGAGCTGCGCACGAAAGACGTGTTCCAGGTGAGTGTCGCCATATCTCGTCTCCAATATCTTAAGGAGCTTCCCGTAAGTCACTTCCTTACCGAGAGCTTTCAGAACAGTTAAGGCCTGGTCGCGTAGGCCTAGGGTGAGAGCAGTCATGGTCTGACTTTTATTCCAGCCGTTCGCCTTCATAACAGCCTCGAACTGGATTTTGTTGGCCGACCAGGAAGAAGTCCTGTTGAACGGCGGCACTTTGAATAATCCACCTAGCGAAGGTGTTGTAGCTACCACGGGAGCTGTAATTTCATCTCCATGTTTGAGGCCGTCCAGCGTTTTCTTCACGTCAGCAATCACGTTGTCAACCCGATTGTACACTTGGTCGATTCGGGTTTCAACTTCCGACAGGCGGTTGTCATATTGAGCAACCATATCCTTCACCTCCTTTATCTCTTTCCCGAAGGTAGCGTAAAGTTCCTTCATAAGGAGCAACTGCTCCTCCTTATAGCGTTTGAGCTGCTCTTCCAACCAACGGGTCTGATCCACCTGTCGGCGGGCCTGTTCTTCCTGTCGGCGAGCCTGATCCTGCAGTATCATCATCAAAGCACCTAAATCAGGTGCTGCAGATGTAGGAGCTGCTAACTCGCCGGCCTCCGTTGTCAGCAGCTGGCCCTCTGATATTTGTGGCGTTGCATTACCAAATCGTCTCGGGTCCGTCTCCAGCTAGCATTGACTTCGGATACGGATACCCTCCATGTCGTCCTTTGGTAAAATTGGCATGATTGGATCCCACTTCTGACACCAATTGTTATGAGCTTGGGGTGCGAGACAATTAAAAACTGCCGATTGAATTACCAAAATTGACACTTTAATTACACAACACTAATTACAATCTAAAACCACACTAATAATAAAACGACAGTAGCGACATCTAGAATGTTCGAGTACTTATCGATCCTGAAATTTCTAGAAGGATCTTGACTCTGCTAGTTCTGCTATTCGACACTAGAGGGTGCTGATGGTAACTAGTATTGCCATGTACAAGACATTAATAGTGGCGCGCTACAATACTAATTTGCTTTTATGATGAGATAATGAACCTCTAAAACAAAATATATTTTTATATCAGTTTAATAACTGCATATAAAGCGGTTAAATAAATTGATATGGATGGCGACTCAATAGACCAGGCGTTCAGGGTTGTTGGTTGTGTTTGTCGCTTTACCGCACAGATTCAATTACGCCGAACCGAGATTCAACAAAGTGGAGAGAGAGTCTGTTAATGACGAAATCCTTTCAATTTTGTGTTTTTTTTTTGTTTGGAAGGCTGGCATGAATGCTATTATGCAATATCCAAAAATTACCTTTGAAGTTTCTTTTAAAATCAAATCAGTTTCATCTAGATTATGACAATAAGTATTATGCGCAATCTGATGTTGAAAATCTTTATAACAGATTTCATTACTAAACGAAAATCAATAATCAAAAAATTAACCTATTAAATGTAGTATTTTCGTTATGAGGTTACCGCCTATATGACGCCGAATGATATGCAAAGCTATTTTTGTGGCAAGTCCAGGATTGCTTAGTTAATGTTAATTAGACTTATTTCTTTTTTAAATTATGAAACATTCTTATTCCCTGTAGTAGTAACTCTGGGAAAAAGCTAAATGACTCTGTAGAGTTCAGGTTATTGACACGTGCTTTTTCTTGTTTTAAATCATTTTTTCCTATTAAGTCAAAGTTCACGATTGTTCTAACCCATATTTTACTCATTATTGATATGCAAATCGTATGTTACCCAGCCCTGTCATAAAATCTTAATAACAAGCTGAAATACAGGCTTAACCCTTTCGCTGTCCCGTGCACTATATATAGGGCACTGCTATTGTCTTACTATTGTGTCTGAAAACCGGACAGTGAGTGTTAATATGAGTTAAATAATTGGTATGAGAACTATTTGCAGTCTGCGAAAGTATAACCATATTTTTGAATTTATGTGTTGCTCTATGTATCAAATGAAAATAAATATTTGATATTGCATTTTCAGATATTTATAGGCTATCAATATTTTGCCAAGAAATATTTTCGGAACATTCTGTACTTAAACTCGAAAACGAAATGATCAATGGACGGGGTAAAAGATAATAATACGTAATAATAAAATAAAGTCGAGAAATAAAAAACAATCCATTGCCAATAGAAGGATTTTTTTCGCCCAAAGCAAGGCTACCCTCCGAAAGCGGGGGAGGGAGGTAGTGAATGCCCATAGCATACCACGCAGCCGGCTGCGTGGTTATGTGGGACTCACTAAGAAGTGCCTACCCACTAAAGACCACCTGTGGGACTGTCTCTGGCCTGTTTGGCCTCTTCGCCGCGTCTGAAGCAACCCCCTTAGGGAAGGGGCGCGGGACACAACCGTACAGGGACGGGAGCGCGGATTAACCAACACAGCCGCACGGGGACGGATGTGTCAGAGGAGTGACAAGGTGGGAGTCGCATGAGCGAGAATGCACTCACCGTACGAGGACGGCGAGCATGGTCTGCTAACATAACCACACGGGGGTGGCGGTGCCAGCGAAGGCGGGAAGAGGGAAAGCACTAACCGTACGGGGACAGCGAGCGCGGACAGCTAACGCAACGACACGGGGCGGCGGCGGGACGGCACTCACCGTACGGGGACGGTGAGCGCGGGCACCTAACATAACCGCACGGGGGTGGCGGCGCTAGCTGCGGCGGGAGGGCACTCACCGTACGGGGACGGTGAGCGTAGACAGCTAACACAACTGAACGAGGGCGGTGGCGGTAGCTGAGGCGGGAGGGCACCCACCGTACGGGGACGGTGAGCGTGGACAGCTAATACAACTGCACGAGGGCGGCAGCGTTAGGTGAGGCGGAGGGCACCCACCGTACGGGGACGATGAGCGTGGGCAGCTAACACAACTGCACGAGGGCGGCGGCGTTAGCTGAGGCGGGAGAGCACCCACCGTACGGGGACGGTGAGCGTGGACAACTAACACAACCGCACGGGGGTGGCGGCGCTAGCTGCGGTGAGACGGGACGGGACTGATGTTCTATTCCTCGACTGAACCGACCGAGATATTCCCTTATGGGGACGGGTACTCGGTTAGCTAGCGAACTCGGATAGCGCACGACCGCACGGGGGCGACGGCGCAAGCCGAATGTGAAGTAAAATGTGCGGCGTTGCTAAATTTATACAAAATGTATCTGCGCGTTCTGACTTAGGCCCGCCACATACATACAGAATTCCGTTTCAAGATTCCGTTTCGGAATTTCGAACGAGTCGGGCACACACATACGGAATCCCATTTTGCCCGCAAAATTTCGAACGGAAAACTACCGTACGTGTGTGATGGGTCATATATTTTATATGAACTTGCTGCGTTCGAAATCTCGAATCGGAATATCGAAACAGAATCTCGAAACGGAATTCCGTATGTATGTGGCGGGCCTTACTTGGGGAGCGGAGATACGCTGCCGTCAATTTAGTCAGTGTCCTCTCAGAGCTATTACAAAAATATGAAGTTTGTTCTTTCTAAATCCCAGGGCTTCTAAAGTGAATTTAGCGTGAATGTTAAGGTCTTGTAAAGATATAAGCCTGTTTTTTTAGGTCAGACCTTAAGTAATTTTCCTAGTAAAGAGATTAAAGGTTCATTTGGGCCAGGTTTTAGTGATTCCAAAAATATCTCAAGTCCAAATTGTGTACTCTTTGGCCATTTGCATATCAGCTTGACGGCTTTATCATTGCCTACAATACTCGCATGAAATGTCTATTGTTGCATCCCTGAACGTTCAAAAGATTGACGTAGTCTCCATTAGTTTGGAGATTACTAAGTTTAATCTTAGAAATCTAATAGTCAATTATTGCTTCTTTATATAACATAATTAATATAATAATTTTGCAGATTGATTTCCGGAAAACTTAATATTATAAATATCTACCTGAAAGGCACAGGCAAATTTTCCAAATTTATACCAATTTTAAAGGTGAAGGAGACGTCTCCATACATTGTTGGGCCTATATGTTAACAAGATAGAGAAAAGTAGGACCATTTGATAGCGTATATATAAACAATTCATAGCTGAAAATCTGGCAAGATTTGTGAATCTAGGAGCTGAGTTATTGTAGAATAAGCAAAAGTGAGATTATCTATTTAAAAGATTACCTACACTGTAACAGGTGATTTTTCACTGTTATTACACTTTAACAGGCTATTTTCACTATAATAACTTAAATAAATAAAAGCAGGATCAGTATAAAATCAACAAAAAGCTGTGGTTAGTAATGAAGCAAAATGGTGAAACGATTAACGAATGTTTAAACAACAACAACTAAGTGAAGTGAATATTAGGGATATCGATCTGAGATCGATTACTTGAATTGTTGTTGTTTCATATTTTGTATTTTTTATTATTATTTTGTAGATATGTACGGAATTTTTTTTATCTCCCTAGTTAAAACACCTAGGTAATACACAGAAAAATAATCTAAAATAGATATTAAGTTCAACTTAATCGAGAATCGATTATATTGCGCTCGTTTAAAATCGAATCAAAAATCTGTCTTTTTCTTTAAAGTCAATAGTTTAAAGTTTGAACTGTCAAGTTTCAAAATGAGAAGTCATCTATTGGGAGATAACGTTCAGAAACGACAATTTCACTAGTGTATTCTTTATGGTAATCGATTTATTGCCATAAAGAATACACTACAATCGATTTTCTAACTTATTTCTTATTTTATTGTTTTTTCGAAATCTAGATTGTAAAAAGAGCTACTTTTTTGTATTTTACCTAAGAAAAATATGGCCAATTTTTTAAAGTATAAACGAATTAGTTAACTTCAGGCCCAAAAATCCCATTCTCCTTTGGTTTGTTCCCCGTAATCTCCATACACTAAGTTGAGGCGTGTTTTTGACGCATCGGTAAACTATCTAGAGCTCTAGAGCTCATCTCACACATGACTTGTCCATTCAGCCATTCTTTGGAGGGTAGTCTCTACAATCCCTATATGAAACACAGTAGCATTATTTTGCTGTTTCGTATGGTATTCTGTGAGAGCGTACGCATTCATCCTGCAGCCATAATATAGCTGCAGGGTATCACGCTTATCAGGATGGTAGGCAACCACGGCTTTTATTATTATCAGTTGTACCTGTATCGTTTCTTACAAAACCCACGGTTTAGTATGGAGTCGTGGATTCTCTCAGCGTTTGTATATTAATATGCAACTATTTAACTTTATTGTGATAATATGGAACAACACGTATATATGTGATATACATATTTAAACCCAATATTTATATCTATCTTCTCCTTTTTTTATAATATTCATGTTAATTTGATTAAGCTCTCAGCACATTAAATATTTTACTATAAATTTGCTTTTGGATTTATTAATCACGCTGAATTAATATCAACAAAGGGAATACAAAATATGCCAAATTTAGATTTTTACTCCATTTTTAATTTGTATTTCGTCGATGCAAATAAGATATTAAGATTTTAACTAATAATTGACGCAGAGTGAAAATTATTGTGCTTCATTTTAAGTAAAATTTAAGAAGCGAATTTAGTAAATGAAAGGATGAATCCAGCTCTATTCTATAAAGAAAATAGAAATAAAATGTGTGATATTTGCTTTATTTAGTTAATTAAATCACATTTTAAAATAACAAATAATAAAATATTGTTCAATAAGGGCAGATTTTTCAATCATCATCATCATCATCATCGTCACTACAGCCCTTCATAAGTCACTGCTAAACATTGGCCTCCCACAAGGAATGCCATAAAGCACGGTCCTGAGCCATCTGCATCCATTGACTTCCTGCATGTCTTACCAGGTAGTCACTCCATCTGGTTGAGGTCACCCCACACTTCGTCCGCCGGTTCGAGGCCGCCACTCGAGAACTTTTTTCCCCATCGGTTATCGGCCCTTCGAGCTACGAGTATATGGCCGGCCCATTGCCACTTCAGTACTTCGATATACCGACAGTCAACTTGGCACCGCTGAACGTACTGCAACAACACCCAAATTTCGACGGAATCACAGCCTTTCTCATAGTCCACATACGCCAGACATAGTGGCAAATTGTATTCCTCGGACTTTTGTACAATTTCCCGAAGGCCTATGTATGTGGTTTATTATGCTAAAGCCTATTCTGAAACCAGCTTGTTCGGGAGGCTGGAAGTTATTGAGTCTGCATGCGAGATCATTCGTAATGACTCTCGAAAACAGAACGTAGACGTGGCTCAGAAGGGAAATCGGTCTGCAGTTGTTCCAGAGAGCGTTGTCGCGTTTCTTGAAGAACAATTCCACCGCACTTCTACTCCACGCCTCTGGTGTAGTGCCACCAAGGAGGATGGAACTAAAGAGGACTTCTGAAGAACTTCAAGAACCGGTTTTCCATCCGCTTTCAGAAGCTCTGCTGTAATTCCATCATCGCCTGAGGCCTTACCGTTTTTAAGGTGCTGAAGAGCCATTATAATTCTTCTTCTAAATCTTTCTAACAATCGAATTCTAATTCTTATAATTTTAATCTAATTCTTTCAGTCATCAGATAAAATTATTCATACCACATTTTTTAGATTTTAGTCAGATTATAGATTACATCATCTATTTAATATAAAAAAAACACGCACATATTAATGGCATAAACCTATTACGCCGCTCTTGTGTTCGAAACCGAACACAGAAGCGGAACCGAAGTTATTAGCTTTAGTAAACATTCAGAAGCTGTCGCTGTAGTGAAAGATTCACAACAAAAAAAAATTATGCATTATAATTCTTTCATGTTGTTATTACATAATGTTATTGTGCAAGCTGTGTCTACAATATAATTAATTTAAATGAATACAATTTTATATTGTTGGAATTTATAATACCTGCAGCATCTTGTAGTAATTGGTCTACATAAGAAAGTTCTAGAAAAAACAAAATAAGTATAATTATACATGAAAATGATTCCAGTATGCTATCTTATGCGAGATTAATTTATCTGCACTTTTACGTATAAATATGAAAAAGCAAGGATCTTAACTTACCGTAACACTAAGTTATTAATTCCATATATACATACTCGTAAATTACATCAGTTTAGATTTACGGTTGGGTTTGAGATTTTGTTGCGTGTTTATTGCTGTTAGCTGATATTCGTCTTAGTATCAATACATTTTGATGTATTTATATATATTTTAGTATGATCGAAGGATAAGTGTATTTATAGGAAGATAATACCTTTTCATATAGGTCTTTTAAAAGATGCGGGTACTGAAACCTGAAAAGATTTTTCGATTTTGAACTATGTCGGGCGGGAGAATTGGTTAGAACGGACCCAGCATCCTTTCATTGATAATACTGTTTCTTATCGCCAACCTGTTGATAGATATTTCGAATGAATACACAGCGGTTTGTCAGTTTCAGTATTGTATTATTGTATTTTATTTACATTAAATTTTTTTCCGCCTTATCACGTTAGTAGTACCTATTTGTTACCCTGCTTGTTGTGCTGGCAATAAGCTTTTTACGATCTGCTTACAATATATTATATTGAATGTTCGCAGTTA
This sequence comes from Parnassius glacialis, assembly GCA_033319125.1. Classification (NCBI taxonomy): domain Eukaryota; kingdom Metazoa; phylum Arthropoda; class Insecta; order Lepidoptera; family Papilionidae; genus Parnassius; species Parnassius glacialis. The sequence continues at coordinate 30,514,576 of JAVANC010000010.1, read as the reverse complement.
GTCACTTTGAAGTGAATAATGTTTTTTCGTTTGAGCTTTTTGTATATTTTGTTTCTGCTTTGTTTCTAATAAATTAAATAAATAAATACCGCGTATCGCATACAAATGAGTTGAGTCATTAGTAAAGCATCAGTGTGAGTGTCAGCGCTCATTACCGGTTACTTCAGGAACAGTATGTGTTAATAATATGGAGAAAAATAATCCCTCTCCTACTTATAAACTCCATGACAGTTCCAGAACAAAAAATAATTTGAATAATTTGAATAATTTAAATGTTAGCAAAAATAATATTGTTGTGTACAGTGATGATATAGGTAAAAACTTAAGTTTAGTGTTAAATAACTGTCTAAAGGAACACCAAATTACTAATTATTGTATGCCTGGAGCAACATTTAGTCAAATTATAAATAAAATTCTAATAAGTAGCCATAGTTCTAATAGTATATTGATACTTCTTATTGGGAGAAGGGGCAATGTGAATAAAAAATAATTATTGGATTATATTGAAATTCTAAATAATTTAAATGTTCACAAGATTGTTCTGTTTACATTGCCTTACTTATGGGGTCTGCCACAAGAAAATAAATTAAGACATGATTTAAATATCCAAATGACTAATTTAATATGCAATAATAATATAAAACTGACATATAATTATAATAATTATAAATTTCATTTAATTGAATTAAATAATTTAATTAAGAAGTTTTTGACAAGAGATAGGTATTACCTATCAAAGTATAGTTTAAGACTGGTAGCAAATACGCTATCTTATTATTTATATTTTAACTCACCCAATGATTTGGCTACCTTGACACCTGCTTCTTTTGAGCAACAAAATAATTTTACATATGATTTGGAACCAGTTCCAAGTAATTTAAATTAGATAATAAGACAATAGAGGTAATCTCTAGCAAAGATAATTTAAATAGCTTAGAATGCAACTTACCAATACATAATTATGTAATTTCACAAAATAACAATAATAAAATCTGTATCAATCTGGTGCATCAAACATACAAGGTATGTTAGGCAAAGAATTAGAAATTGAATTATTTTTAAATAGTAACAGTATACATATTTTATGTATTACTGAACATTGGTTGAAAGATTACAACTCCATATTTAATTTCAGTAATCACCAGGTGGTCAGTTCGTTCAATAGAGATACTAAGTTACGTGGTGGCTCCTTAATATTAGCTAATAAATCCTTATCATGTAAATAACGTAAAGACATTGTGAGCCTCTCTGTTGAGCGTACTGTAGAAATGGCATGCGTTGAGCTTGAGCACCTTATTGTTGTCAGTGTTTACAGCCCCCATGTTCAAATTATGATACCTTTGAAAAGGTTATGGAAGAAGTTTTAGTTGAACTTAATAAACAGAATAAATCTCTTGTAGTGTGTGGAGACTTTAATATCAATCTCTTGGAAACTTCTTCCATCAGTATTAAATTTTGCTCTTGGTTTAAATCCTATAATCTTGCTAATTTATTCTTTGAAGCTATACGTATTGCGGGGTGTAGTGCAACTTGTATTGATAATATTTTTACATGTGTTGTACCAATCAACAAATCAATAATTCAAAAACTTAGTTCAGATCACTATGGACAACTGGTTTCATTACCTTATATGCACAAAAAACAGGTAATTGAGAAAAGTGTGTTTGTTCCTATTAATACAAAACGCCTGGAGAGATTTAGAAGTAATATGATAAAAAACCTTCCATCACTTTCTTATAAGAACAATGTAGATAATTTATATGGACAATTATTTACCCTTATAAGCAATGAATTTAAAAAAAACATTTACTTCTAAAACATTCTCCAGAAACAGTCGCAAGGCATTTAATGAGTGGGCGACAGTAGGAATTCATAAAAGCAGACGAAGGTTATATGACCTTTACCATGAAAGATCATATAATCTTTCCGATGCTTTTAAAAAATATGTTAAAAATTATTCTAAAATGTTTAAAAGAGTTTGCTCCACAGCGAAATCGTAACATATTAGCGACAAAATTAAGACGGTTAAGAATAAAATTAAAATGACATGGAGTATAATTAATAATGAAACCGGTAAAGACAAACCTCGTAACTCAAACTATCAATTAAAAATTAACAATGAATTGACTAAATCAAATCAAGAAGTCGCAGCGGTGTTTGAGAAATATTTCACTGATATTCCTATCTTGACAACCGAGTCATTGAATACTTCTCCAACTGTCGCCGAGTCATTACTCAAACAGAATGTTAACACCTGTTTAAAAGAATTTAGATTTGAAAAAGTACTATCGCAAGATGTTGTAAAATACTTCAAAACCATTGATGTAAAGAAGACCGCAGATTTGTGGGGGATTTCCGTTACAGTTATTGCGTCCATAATAGATTTAATTGCACCTCATTTTGCTATTATTTTTAATACTTGTATCGATTCTGGTGTATTTCCTGATTTAATGAAGTATAGTAAAGTAATACCTTTATTTAAGTCTAGTAGTACATTGGACCCCGCTAATTTTAGACCTATTTCTCTACTACCAACTCTCAGTAAAATTTTTGAAAAAATAATTTTGGATCAATTGTTAACTTTTTTTAATACAAATAAATTACTTCATAAAAACCAATTTGGTTTTACAAGGGGTCGCTCGACGTCGGACGCCGGTGTTGAGCTTATGAAATATATTTTTAATGCCTGGGAGAATTCACAAGATGCCTTAGGTATTTTCTGTGATCTTTCCAAGGCTTTCGATTGTGTTCATCATGAGACATTAATCAGGAAACTACAACATTACGGTGTAAAAAATTTAGCGCTTAGACTTATTACTTCATATTTAAGTAACAGAATTCAAAAAGTAGTGATAAATGGTAAAGGTTCCTCCGGATCGGTAGTATCAATGGGCGTTCCTCAGGGCTCGATTCTTGGCCCATTCCTGTTTTTAATCTATATTAATGACTTACCTTATCTTGTAGGGGACAATCACGATATAGTATTATTTGCTGACGATACCTCTTTGATTTTCAAACTCAAACGACAGTTAATTAGTTATGACGATGTAAATAATGCTCTATCAAAATTGGTACATTGGTTTAACGCCAACAATATGCTCTTAAACGGCAATAAGACAAAGTGTATTAAATTTACAATACCTAATGTAAAACATTCGAATACCAATGTGCTGTTAAATGGGGAGGAGTTGAGTCTTGTGGATATCACTGTTTTTCCTGGTATTACTATTGACGCGAAACTTCAATGGGGCCCCCATATATCTAAATTAGCAAGCAGACTTAGTTCTGCAGCATATGCTGTAAGAAAGATTAGAAGTCTCACAGATGTTGAGACAGCTAGATTAGTGTATTTTATTTACTTTCATAGCGTAATGTCTTATGGAATTTTACTATGGGGTAATGCGACTGATATTGAAGCTATATTTGTTTTGCAAAAGAGAGCCGTACGGGCGATTTATAACCTAAATTGTAAAGAGTCCCTCAGAGAAAAATTTAAAGAAATAAACATATTAACTTTTGCATCGCAATATATTTATGAGAATGTAATGTATGTGCATAAAAACATAAATAGCTTTAATAAGAATAAGGATGTGCATACTTTAATTACTAGGAACAAACATAAGCTTGTAATGCCTGTTACTAGACTCCACAGAATCAGTAATTCATTTATGGGGCAATGTATACGCTTTTACAACAAAATCCCAGAACATATTCAAAGTTTGTCAATAAACAAGTTTAAAAGTTTTATTAAAGAAAAACTGTACAAGAAGGGTTATTATAATATCAAAGAATACATGAATGAAAATAACCCCTGGGAATAGGGTGATCGCCACCATGCTGGTTCTATGAAAATATCATTTAAAAATTGTATAAACAAAATTATTGTTAAGTGAAATTATGTTTAAAAAAAAGTCCCGCTGGGTTTCTTGCTGGTTCTTCCCAGGACTGAGGTATTTTCCGAACCAGTGGTAAATAAAAAATGACTTTCAATAAGTATTATGTAATAATCAATATTGAATAAAAAAATATTCTATTCTATTCTATTCTAGTGTGGCTACTATATGCCAGCTATGCATATGCTGGCTATAATGCAGCTTACCCTGCATACAGTCTTCTATAACTAATTAGTACTGACTTTAATCATAACGGTCTCTGATGTTTTCTTCTATTCTATGCGCAAATGTTTTAATATATATTTACCTTATTAAAAATTAAAAGTCTTTTCATTAGAATATAATGAAAAGACTTTTAATATTTAATATATTCATTTTATATTCTATTGATGGAATTAGCGATTTTCAATAAGGTATCCACGCTGTACAGACGGGATCGTGAGCGAATATAATTGTACTCTAAGGTCGTATTTCTAATGTTTTTCATTAACGATTAAAAAAAAGCCTAAGACTTGTTAACTACATGCAAACAACGTGCTAGCTGATTATTTATTTAATTTTTCATCATGCAAGGTGTAATTGACATGAACGCATGATCATCTTCGGATTAGCATATCATGCAAAGGCTCAGTTTGTTCCATATTTGTTTTATAACTGCGTCGATGATGAAAAATTTAATAATGGGGAAGCAACTTTATTTTATCACTAGCGTTAACTTTGTTACTTGCAACACAATTAAAGGAGCAAATCGTAACTCTGCGTGCTGTGTGATATATGATAAACTTCCTTCATCCTTTAAGTCAAATCCTATTATTTTCATTAAAATCCCTGATGGCAAAGTTGCCACAAAATTAACTGGCAAAGATTTTTTTGAATATTTTGACTTTTTAATGTAATTACTTTTTTGCCACACGCTTTGGAGCAGCGCGGCGGACACTTTCTCGCTAAAGAGACCCTTTCAGATATAAGAGGAGGCCTGTGCCCAGCGATGGTATGTTTATAAGATTTAACTTTAAAATGTATTTATGTTAGAAATATAAGGTAAAATTATTTGTTCCACACTCTTTGTTCGTTTTCAGAAGAATTACAAATAATAACTAGTAATAATAATAAAGACCGTGACGACGTCTGAGAAGTGGTTGACATTCATCATGATCTTTCACGTATGGCACGTCGTGCTGAATTACGTTCTAGGAGCTTCTTCACGAAAGCGTTAACTAAAAATTTAAAAGACACAAGTACAAGCTATACTTTTAGACTTGAACTATAAGTGTAACATGTCATCACCGTTTCAAACGTATGAAAAGATGAAGACGAAGAGACGCGTAAATCCTAACAATTGATGCCATCGTGATATTTTTCTGCCGACTTCCAAAAAGGAGACGGTACTCAATTCGACGCGTATGTTTTTTTTATGTGTGTTACCTCATAACTTTTTACTGGGTGGACCGATTTCGATGATTCTTTTTTATATGAAAGCTGATACTTCTCGTGTGGTCTCATATGAATTTGATCAAGGTCAGACCAATAGTTTTTGAGTTATTTGAGTTATTCTTAATAACTTATATTGAAGTCGGCTGTACAAAATTTTTAATTTTAAATTACTTAAGATTTTTCTTAGCGATGTTTTGGAGAAGAAGAAGAGAAGAAGCCAGCATTTTTGACTCACTTGTTTGTATAGTGTGAATGTTTTTATTAAAGCTTAATAACGACTTATGCATTCTGAAGCACATTGAAATTGTGATGCAGGGTTTTTAATGGACACTTTCAATTTAACTTTACGAGTATATTTTACCCCTTAAAGACTCACAACAAATTAGTCACTTACGACTAATGAGTTTAAGTTTCATATCTGAACTTCGCGTTTGTATTTGTATAATTGAATATTACGCCAAGTGTTCTACATGAAATCAATTTTTTTTACATGAAATCCAATAAATCTCAAAAACTATTTGATGTGACAGTCAGGCGGCCAGATGGCGTGCCAGAGGTGCTTCTACAAGTCCTTTCTTTTTTTAAATAGAAAATATTAAAGGAAACATTTTAAAAATGGTATCGAACTTTAAAAATATATAATTATCTGCTTTATGTATAAGTATTACATCTAAAATTATTGCTTTCCCAAAATACCTACTTTAGAGTATACGTATTTTCGAATAGGTCACAAGCTTCGATTGATCATAAGGAGAAAGTTTTTATCAGTTTCGACATTTGCCGAGGGAACTCTAATTTCAAAGTTATTTTAGGTAGATATTTTTGGAAATAAATGGGACCTACCCAATTTATTACTTTAATATTCACGTGCATTACATACTCTTAGATTTGAAGTTACAGCTTATTCGATGAAATTCTAAAATTGCTAACTGTTAATTTCATAGTTAGTTTTGTATTTAAACAGAAAGATCGTAGGTTAATGAGAAAGATCTTAATCAATATTTAACTTTGTACTGAGATTTTATACGTAAGTTAAATATTGATTATGATATTTCTCTGCATTAGGTTTATTAGGAAAACTATTACTTATTATAAATTCCATTTAATATATATGTGCTTAATGAATATTTAACTTAAGTATAAAATCTCACTACAAAGTTTTTCGGCGCTCTAGGGCTAGATTTTGTTTAAAGTTTTTTGATTCAAATTCTACAAATCTGTTTCGTCCTCGTCAGTTTATCCGTGCAGTTTGAGATGGACAGACTGGCAAATAACATAAAATAATGGGTACCGAAGAGTGTATATCTATTGATTTGCTCATCGATGAATTGAATTTAACTATAAGGAAAATTCAAATGAATCAATAAATCTTAGTAAAAAATAAGTTCTTAATTCTTCTTCGTGTACATAATACTCTTTGGTTGGGAAATAAAATCTGAAACAAGCTTAAACATAAAATTATTTGCCTTCTTCTACGACATCGCAGCTTTCCAGTGTAAAATCCCCAAGCAAATTGCTTCCTTCACGTCAATTCTCAACCAGACTGCCGTGGGTACCTTTGCAGTTGAGTGAACGCTTTAACCACGCGTCGTTTGCGCGATACCACATACTCGCATGAACTTAGCTTAAGTAGTTTAATAAATAATTAGTGATTTTAAAAGTAATGGTTTTAGCCGAACATAACCAATTTTCTTTAACCTCACTAACAAAGTAAAAAAAGTAAAGTAACAGCTTACTTACGTCTTGCTAGGCACAGGACTTCTATCATTCCTCAGATGGTTTTGGAGCAAAGAAGAGGCGGCCCTACTATTTTACTAGTAGTAGGATAGTTGTAGATGTAGCACGAATAGGTCGGCTCCACCGTGGAAAGATCACGCTTTCACAGAATACCAGCGTAAAATGGCAGCTTGACGTTTCGTATGGTGAGTGTAGAGAAACGGAGACCCATTTTATTAGAAAAGAGGCATCCCATCTTAGTCCTCACGGGTGACGACGCATCTGCATTTTGATTTTTTATTGAGAATAAATGTAGATGTCTATGGGTCACAGCAACCACTTACCATCGGGTGGACTGTGTGCTCGTTTGTCACACTATCCTATAAAAAAACTACGATGCACGGTGGCAGACTTCACATCTTTCCAGTCACATCTTTCTAGTTGTTGTTAATTACTCCGACATCAGGCCACCACCACTTGAAAGGTTTCACGTTTCCTCTAATCGTTGTCTGTACGTTACCGAATTGGTAAGAAAATATCAAGTGAAATCTTTTAACTTGAATTGGAAGCAATTCTTCTTGTCAATTTTTTTTATTTTGGGTCGTCACAATCATGAATTGAAAACAATTTAGGTATTTGTATTATAGAATATAATCACTAATTCTAAATTAGAAAGAAAGGAAGAAACGGTACCACTAGATATCGGTAAAGTACAAATCGAGAGATGCATCACATGGGGGTTTTCTGTTCAATCTCTAATATTAACTTCAGTTTAGTTAATTTTAATTGTTTTTAAAACTATTAACTTGGTTTACTGCTAACTTAAATAAATGTAAATTAAAAACTTTTAATATCCTTTGTTTGAATGTATGGTGAATAGATGAATAAATTAGTACTGTTATTAATTGTCCTTACCGATGCTTGATTAGAATGATGAAACCAATATATGCTCTAAATTTAACGTACGCAGTTTTGTGCTTTGCAACTAATTTTATTTTAATTACAGTTATTTAATATCTCTTTTAGGATCGTTAGACCCGTTAACAAGCATAATTGAAACTTTGAGGTCAAATTGTGCGTTTGACCCAAAACTTTTAATGTTACATTAAATGAAAACTTGGTCACACGGTTTTATTTTAAAATTTTACGACAATATTAAATCTTTTATTAAATTTTAGATAAATTAGCTTTAACAGTTTCTCTGTGCGAAATATAAATACAATAATTAAACAATCGATATGTTCATATATGATTTATGGGACAATGGGCATGGGGATGACATGGGAAAAAGGGTTAATTTAGGAAGGGAGTATGTTAACAACAGTTTATTTTACATTTCTATATCCATTTGGAAAAGGAAAACCAAACCCTATAGGTGAAAAGGGAGCAGCATTATCCTAAGACTCTTTCGGAAAAGAGGAGGCTTAGTCCCAGCTGTGGGTCGTATAAAAGCTGTAACTTTAACTAAAATTCAAGAGTTAGTAAATTTTATTACCTGTGCGACAGTAACAGATGTGTGCACACGAACCCACCCTAGCTCGCCCAGCGGTGCATATGCTTTTTTACGTAGTCTTTGATTTATGAAGTCTGTTTAACAAGTAGAAGAAGAGGATATTGACAAAATTTGAGATAATAAGTTTTAAAAATTTAAAATAGGTACAAGTTTTTACTTATAGAAGAATAATTTACACAATAATTTAAAAAAAGATTTAACGTAGGTGTGTAGGCAGTAGAACTATGCTGCAGCTATATTATTGTTGTAGCAAGACCGGGAAAGTACCACACTTTCACAGAATACTAGCGTAAAATAACAGCTTATTGCTGCTATTTTACGCTAGTATTTATTGCTGTGTTTCGTTTGGTGAGTGTAGAGTTTCTGCAACAATTTTTACCGGATACGAGGCATTCCATCGAAATACTCAGGTGTGAAAACGCATCTGCATTTTGATTCTTAATCGAGGACAGATGAAGTTGTCTATGGGCCACAGGATCCACTTACCAAAAAGTGGATTGTGTGCTCATTTACCATCCTTATTCTACAAAAAAGTAATGCGACTATGTTCAGATCTCAAAGAGCTCTCCTGCCTCTGATGGATGGTGGTGTACCTCGGGAATAGGTGTGAGACATCTGGTACAATGATCGCCAATCCACCTGCCAAACGTGGCTATTAAGCTAGATCCTTACTGTAGTGGTACATACCTATCTAGCATTGGGTTGCTACGAGATGATAACGATATTTACAACTTAACTGCTTTTACTTTTTTAAGGTATTGAATTAGGTTCTTTGTCAAAGCGCCTTTAAATCAAATTAATGTGCAAAGTGGGTAATATGGGCGCAAGTATTTGTATTTTCGGTCTAAATAAAATAATGTTTTACATTACACCAGCCCGTGGAAGTCCACAGCTGTACATAAACCTTTTTTATTTGTAAGGAGGATTTTCCATAATTGCCACACTTGGCAATCGAATTGGTGATGGTAGAGATTACAGGTTTTCTGGCATGTTAGACGCTGCTTTCCGTTATCGGTCTAGTATTTTACGTCTAGTACAATCAGATGGTTATACTTCACTATCGGAAACCATGAGGGTTTTCCTGCAATCTCATAGGCGTCTCTTACGCAGGGATTGAAAACGGTCCCAAAATACCGGTATAGAACCGGTATTTAGGGGTTTCGGTACCTATACCGGAACAGGAACCAGAACTTAAATTAGAACCTTTAAGAATCTTTATTTTACCGGTTCCTAAGTAAAGCGAAAGCGAGTCTAGCGAAACTTGTTTGAGGTGCGGCCGGGTGGACGGCGCGACGCGGCACGCGGCGGAGTGTTAGAAGAGGGGAGTTTGTAAAATATCACATTTGTATTGGTGGATCTTATGTTGCATATCAATGCAGTGTTGCCAACTCTACGGATTTTCTATAGATATACAGAAATTTGTCATCATCTACGGAACTACGGAATTTGACGTTGCAATCTACGGAATTTTTATAAACTTAACAACATTTTTTTATCATGAGTGTGAACTTGCCGACAATGTCATTCTCTCTCTCTTCTTCTAATGTTGTCTGTATTAAATTATATTTAATAATTAATTCTATGCTATCTGTATTAAAATAAAACCATTCTTACTCATAAATATCAAATTTTTGTGACGTTAATCGATTTCAAATGTTAATAGCTTAGATATTTTGAATTAAATTAAATACGTTTGTTTCTTCTTTCTTCTTGAAAAATAGGCAGTTAATATAACCGCTTATAACCTTTTTATAGATGATTGAATTTTCACTTATGTTTAAAATTTGTCTAATCCATACTGTTGAAGCGCCTGTCAAATTATATTAGCAGTTCTCATGCCAATATTAGTCCGTAAGCTGTGTAGGTATGTTTAAAAAATGTTGTACCTGTCGTCGTTGTAAAAATTAGAGATCAAGTAAAGGTCGATTGAGCAAATTACTGCATTTTATTATTAAAAAGAGATCAAATTCCTATCATGGTCCTAAATCGAAGCCGGATTTGAAAAAACGTAATTGGACAAGATATTATTTAGTGGAATACGCTTGGGAAGTCTTAAATATTCGTTGTGGAAATACCACCGAGGGAGTGAAGATATTTAACCAAGAAATCTGGAGTCTTAGCCCCTTAGATATTGGACTATTATTTAATTTATTTAACCCAGCACTCATTATCAGGTAGTATTTTGTGTAAATCGACTGCTAATTTATCAGGTTAGTACCAAATTACCTATAAAATAATTACGTATAACTTAAAGTATTTAATCGGCTAAAATTCATTTAATATTGTTTTATATAGTTTCTAATAACCGTCAAATCATAATTAAATTAAATTATAAAGCTTGGTTAAATTATATTGACGATATTATAATTTTTTTTTTCTTTATTGGTTTAAACTGTTTTTTAAAAAATAAGTCAAGAGAGCGTATAATTGAAAAAATTGCATAATATTATTTATTACATACTAAGGCATACCTGTGAAGCTGTTTGATTGTCTGAATTGTATTTGTTACCCTTAATTGTTGTTAATTATAAAGTTAAATATCAAGGTAGTACATGTACCATTTTGTTTAATTATTTAAGAGTTTGAAAAATAAGTAAGGGAATTAGTTTTCATTTCTTTATAACTGTAAGCAAAATTGTATAAAACTACTTATGAATTATATTTTATAAAATACAAACTTCTTGTTTGTATAAATTTCAGGCATTTGCACTAGTCTCCCAATACCAGCCAACATGCCAGAAGATAAGGAGCAAATTAGGAAACGAGCTAGCTACAAGGGACAAATAACTGCTTTTTCAAATTATTTAAATTCACTGAAGATATCTTCATTGGCTGCTACTGAGGTAAATGAGTTGCAATTACGTATTAGTAGGATTGAGTCAATGTATGAACGATATGATGAGGTACAATTATCCATCGAGTGTAATACTGATAATATAGACGCCCAGATATCAGAACGAACTGAGTTTGAATCCCTGTATTTTAAATCGCTTTCTCTTGCAAAAAGGATCTTAGCAGATTGCATTAAGTCAGATGACGTAAGCAGTGACGGTGGCTCTCATTCCGGCAATCATAAATTTGTTAAACTACCCACTATTCAACTACCTAAATTTAATGGTTCTTATGATAATTGGTTAGAGTTTCATGACACGTTCATGAGCCTCATACATTCAAATGACGAGATAGATGACATAAATAAGTTTCACTATCTGAGAGCGTCGTTGGAAGGGCCCGCTGCTGTGGTAATACAGTCAATCGAATTCTCGGCAGCTAATTACACCGTCGCATGGACTATATTATGTGATAGATATGATAATAAAAGACTACTAATTCAAAATCACGTGACAGCCTTATTTAATATAGCACCAATTAATAAAGAATTGTCTGTCAACTTAAAACGTCTCATTGACCAAATAAATAAAAATTTACGTGCACTAGAATCTCTCGGTGAGCCAACTAAACAATGGGACACACTTCTCATTCATATTATTACTCAAAAATTAGATGCTAAGACATATCGTGAATGGGAAGAGTCTAAAGGTCGTTTGGAGAAAGATACACCTATTACGTTCGATATATTTTTGATGTTTTTAAAAAATCGAGCCGATTTAATCGAAACACTAGAAATGTCTAATTCTGGTGCTACTAACCGTTTAAATTCTTCTATAAAATATGCTCCAAAAGTTAAGGCAATGGTTTCAGTTCGGGATACCGGTAATAAAAACGGTTCGGCCTTTTCCGCCAAACTGTGTCCTAAATGTAAGTGTGACCATAAGTTAAGCAGTTGTCCTCAGTTTCTTGGATTAAGTAACGATGTGCGTCTACAGTTACTGCCAGAGTATAAAGTATGTTTCAATTGTCTTAATTCAGGACATTATGCAAATCACTGCAAAAAGCCAGGATGCAAAATATGCCACCGAAAGCATAACACTCTCGTGCACGTCGCAGATTACCAGTCAAAACCAATTACAGATATTAATACATCTAACACGAGTAGTGGTAATAATAAGCCCGTTATGCAAGGTCATTTCGAACAAACAAACAGTTCGACAGGCTCACAGTTGTCATCCAATTCTAACGCACATCTGTCATTATCCGCAAAGGTAGGCACTGCATCGTGTAGTGAACAAGGCGACGTATTGTTATCGACGGCATTAATTAAAGTTATAGGTAAGAATGGTTGTCCATATATTGCTCGTGCTATTCTTGATAGTGGCAGTAACGCTTGTTTAATAACTGAAGAGTTATATCAAAGGCTAGGTTTGCCCGCTCAAAATGTAAATCAGTCGGTAGTCGGTATTAATAATGCTTCGGCACACATCAAGAAGATTTGTAAGGTATCGATAAAATCATTGAATGATAACTTCTCTAGTAATCTTCATTGTTTTGTCCTACCATCAATAACCCAAAATGTACCTACTAGATATGTTAATTTGTCAAACTTAAAAATTCCATCTAATATTTCTCTGGCAGATCCTAATTTTTATTCACCTGCTCCCGTTGACATGCTTATAGGTGCTGATGTCTTTTGGGACTTAATAGGAACGCAGAGATTAAAATTAGGGGACGGTCAGCCGATTCTTTGTGAAACTAGCTTAGGATGGTTAGTATCAGGTCCGATTGATTATAGATATGTAAAGAAAGGGGTTAACTCTATTAAATGTAATTTTACAAGAATATTTCAAGATGAGGCTAGTAAAGATTTAGATGAAGATATACAAAAACAATTCGTACGCTTCTGGCACCTCGAAGAGGTAAGCCCTGCGTCTCTTTATTCAAACGAAGAAAAATTAGGCGAAGAACACTTTTTAAAAAACACCACGCGACTGGCAAATGGTCGCTTTTGCGTGAGGATACCCTTAAAACATAATCCTGACGTATTAGGTGATTCTTGGCCACGAGCTAAGAAGTGTTTACTATCGCTAGAGCGCAGGTTAGCAGGTCAATCTCAGGTCTATGAAATGTATAAAGAATTTATGTCAGAGTATGAAAGTCTGGGTCATATGGAGAAATGTGAGAATGATAATTTACCACGTAAGATGCATTTTATACCACATCACGGTGTGCTGCAAGAAAGTAGTACTACTACTAAATTAAGAGTCGTTTTCAATGCTAGCAGTCCGACTTCTTCGGGTGTTTCTTTGAATAATATACAGATGGTAGGTCCCGTGGTACAGGACGACCTTTTGTCCATTCTTTTACGCTTTCGGCTACACAAATACGTTCTCACAGCTGATGTTGAGAAAATGTACCGGCAAATAGTCATTCATCCCGATGACCGCTATTTGCAACAAATTGTCTGGCGTGATAACCCTTCAGAACAGCTTCAAGCTTATCAACTTAACACCGTGACTTACGGCACCTCTAGTGCTCCCTTTTTGGCAACTAGGTGCCTCCAACAATTAGGCTTAGAGTGTACCGATGACAAGGTTGCTCAAGTGATCATTCACGATTTTTACGTTGATGACTTGCTAACGGGAGGGGATGATATTAACGAGGTTACAGATTTGCGCCGTAAAGTGACTTCCACACTTGCATCAGCTCATATGGTTTTGCGAAAGTGGAAGTCGAATGAATCTCAACTGGTTAGTGAAAATGATATTTCTCCGCTTGATTTAAATATTGGTGGCTTTGAACCGACTAAAACTTTAGGCCTTGGTTGGCAATCACATACTGACCAACTTTGTTTCCCTATAGGAGGGCTATTCTCAGGTAGAACAAAGCGTGATATGTTATCTGTGATTTCTCAGATTTTTGATCCACTAGGACTTCTATCTCCCTGTGTAATTATGATGAAAATGCTTCTTCAATAGTTGTGGCTGCTCAAGCTGTCATGGGATGAGCAGTTGACGCCAGAAATCAGCAAGATGTGGGCTGAGATAATAGTCGATTTACCTAAATTAAATACTCTACGTATTCCACGTCGTGTTATTTGTGACTCGCCTAGTTTGTTTGAATTTCATATTTTCTCGGACGCTTCTGAGCGAGCATATGGCGCCTGTTTATATGTGCGTAGTGTTAATGATCAGGGTGAGGGTTTAATTCAATTATTGATGGCGAAAAGTCGTGTCGCGCCGCTTAAACCTATAACAATCCCAAGACTGGAACTTTGTGGTGCACTTGTTGGAGCTCGCCTTTACCAAAAGGTTGTAGTATCGCTGAGACAACAGGCTAAGCGCACTTTCTTTTGGACAGATTCGTCCATCGTGTTAGGATGGTTAAAGGTGTTGCCTAGCAAGCTACAACCCTTTGTTAGAAATAGGGTTGCTGAAATATTAGAGAAGACTGGAAATTGCGAGTGGAGGCATGTCCCAACAGAGTGTAATCCGGCCGATCATATTTCTCGCGGTGTGAGTTGTAAGGATATTTCATCCATGAGTAAGTGGTGGTCAGGACCTGAATTTTTAAAGAAAGAGGTCTCTCACTGGCCTGCAAATTTCTTAAGTATTAATCACGAGTTGCCTGAGATTAAATCGTCAAATGTTATCCTCCACGGAATACTTCATTCTAACAACAATGAAGATTTAGGCGGGAATAAATTAATTGAATTTAAACGCTTTTCTAAATATACTAGATTAAATCGGGCCGTTGCTTATGTGCTGCGTTTTATTAATAATTGTAGAAAGCAATCCGTTCACGGTCCTCTAAGCAATCAAGAGTTGCAAACCGCACTCAATGTTATTATAAGAATATCTCAGAGTGAATCATTTGAGGAATACACCATGTTAATTAAAAATAAAAGCTTACCCACTAAAAGTCCGTTGCATAAATTTAATGTATTTCTCGATGATAATAAAATAATGCGTGTTGGAGGGCGTCTTGAAAATTCCGATTACTGTTATGAGAAAAAACATCCCATACTTATACAGTCCACTCATTATTTTACCAAATTGCTCTTCAATTATGAGCACATAAGGTTAATGCACGCGGGACCACAGCTAATGTTGGCTACTATAAGAGAGATGTACTGGCCGATTAGAGGTCGTAATTTGGCCAGATCTTGTTATCGACAATGTGTAAGATGTAATAGAATGAAAGGAAAAACCATCTCTCCAATAATGGGCAACCTCCACACCAACGCATCCTTTCTGGTTTTCCATTTCAAAATATTGGACTAGACTATGCGGGACCAATTCAATCTGTTTCTCGCCATGGCCGTGGTTGTAAAATTGTAAAGGTGTATATAGCTATTTTTATTTGCTTCGCGACTAAGTCAATTCATCTTGAATTAGTGGGTGATTTAACTAGCAATACCTTCATATTAGCTTTGCGCAGATTTATGTCAAGAAGAGGGAAACCTCTTAATATTTATTCGGATAATGGTACCTCCTTTGTAGGCGCATACAATGACATTTCAAAATTTATTAGGACGTGTTGTAATTCTTTATCTGAGGTAATGGCAAATGAAGGAATTAATTTCCATTTTATACCGCCTTATTCTCCCCATTTTGCTGGGCTTGCGGAGGCTGGTGTCAAATGCATTAAATATCATTTAGTTAGAGTGCTGGGCAATTGTAATTTGACTTACGAGGAACTAAATACCACATTAATACAAATTGAGGCTATACTTAACTCCAGACCACTCACACCTTTGTCAACGAATCCTGAAGACTTGCTACCACTAACGCCCGGTCATTTTTTGATTGGACGCCCCTTGACTTCCTTGCCGACACCAGACTATAAAGATCATTCCGTAAGCTCTTTAACCCGATTTCAACGAATAGAACAATTACGTCAACATTTTTGGGCTAGATGGAGCAAGGAATATATATCAGAGCTTCAACTGCGGATGAAATGGCGTTCCTGTAAAGGCTCTTTGAAGTTAAATTCACTGGTACTCCTAAAAGAGGAGAATTCACCGCCATTAAAGTGGAAGATGGGTCGCATCGTCGCAGTCCATCCAGGCTCGGACGGCGTATCAAGGGTGGCGGATATCAAAACATCGACTGGTATTGTTCGCCGATCATTTAGCAAAATTTGTCCGCTTCCTGAACCTGAAGAATCTAGTTGAAAGGTAGACTTTCAACGCCGGGGGGCATGTTGAAGCGCCTGTCAAATTATATTAGCAGTTCTCATGCCAATATTAGTCCGTAAGCTATGTAGGTATGTTTAAAAAATGTTGTACCTGTCGTCGTTGTAAAAATTAGAGATCAAGTAAAGGTCGATTGAGCAAATTACTGCATTTTATTATTAAAAAGAGATCAAATTCCTATACACATACTATCCCATTTGTTTTTACAATTATTAAAAAAATCTGCCGGATTATTCTTCGCTTTTCCTCGATCTTTCTTTTTTGAATTTCTCAAAGTTCTTGGTTGTATAGTTTTTCATCATCATCATCATTACAGCCCTTAACAAGTCCCCTGCTGGATATAGGCCTCCCCCAAGGAATGCCACAAAGCACGGTTTTGAGCCACCTGCATCCATCGACTTCCTGCATATCTTACCAGGTTGTCACTCCATCTAGTGGGGAGACGCCCCACACTTTGTCCGCCGGTACGAGGCCGCCACTCGAGCATCTTTTTTCCCCATCGGTTGTCGGTTCTTCGAGCTTTATGACCGGCCCATTGTCACTCAGCTCACTAATCAGTTGGGCTATGTCGGTTACTCTGGTTCTACTGCGGATATCCCCATTTCTAAGTTTATCACGCAGAGAAATTCCAAGCATAGCCCTCTCCATAGCTCGCTTGACCTTGAGCTTCCTCATCCGGTCAGCAGTGAACGAACACGTCTCAGTTCCATAAGTAATCACTGGTAATACGCACTGTTTGTACAGTCTCGTTTTTAAGTTTTGAGGTATACCTGCCGAGAAGATGTGCCGTAATTTCCCGAACGCTGCCCAACCGAGTTGAATCCGTCAATTGACCTCTCGGTCTAAGTTGGACTTATCTAGTCGGACTATTTGTCCCAGGTAAACATACTCGTCAACAACTTCGAGCTTAGTGCTCCCAACAACTACCGGAATAGGTGTGACATGGACGTTAAACATGATCTTTGTTTTGCCCATGTTCATCTTTAGACCTATCCGTTGGGAGACATTATTGAGGTCATTCAGCATAGTGCTAAGGTCTTCCAACGATTCTGCCATAAGGACTATATCATCGGCAAATCGAAGGTGCGTTATGTACTCGCCATTGATGTTAATACCGTATCCTTTCCAGTCCAGAAGCTTGTAAACGTCTTACAATACAGCGTTGAAGAGTTTCGGGGATATAACGTCACCCTGTCTTACATCGCTTTGCAGTTGGATAGGTTTCATACTCTGGTTCTGTACTCGGATAGCCATCGTAGTCCTACTGTACAAGCACTTAAGCACTTCGATATACCGACAGTCAACTTGGCACCGTTGAAGGGACTGCAGCATTGCCCAAATTTCGACGGAAACAAAGGCAAATTGTACTCCACGGACTTCTGTACAATTCGCCGAAGGTTATGTATGTGGTCTATGGTGCTAAAGTCCTTTCGGAAACCGGCTAGTTCGGGAGGCTGGATGTCGATGCGCGAGACGATTCGTAATGACTCTCGAAAATAGCACGTAGACGCGGCTCAGAAGGAAAATCGGCCTGTACTTCTTCAAGAGAGCGTTGTCACCTTTCTTGAAGAATAAGACCACCGCAATTCTGCTCTACGCCCCTGATGTAATGCCACCATGGAGGACGGAATTAAAGAGCTTCTGAAGGATTTGAAGTACCGATTTTCCACCCGCTTTCAGAAGCTCCGCTGTAATTCCATCCTCGCCTGGGGCCTTGCAGTTTTTAAGGTGCTGGAGAGCCATTCTAATCTCGCTCAGACTGACGTCCGGGATATCATCGGTATAGTGTCGGATAAGACTCGCTCTTGGATCGTTATTCACACGTGTGGCTCCAACGATTATGTGTACAGCTGCCCATAGAACCTCTCAATCTCACTCAAAATCTCAGGTGTCCCGGAAACGACGCTGCTACACTCGGTCTTCAGCTTCGAGAGTTGGCTCTTTCCGGCAGACAGATCTCTAGCAAAGACTTTGGAGCCCTGGTTCCGCTCGATCGCTTCTTCAATAAGAGCAATATTAAAGTTGCGTAAATCCCGCCGCATGCATTTGGAGATCTGTCCGTTCAGTTGCATGTATGCTGTCAAATCTGCTGAAGACTGTAACTTCATATCCCGTCTAACAGCCATGAGATTAAGAGTGTGATCGGAGAGTTTTTGTGTTCTTCTGCGGTGGGTCTTGCTAAACTTAGCTCCGACCGTATGGACAGTTTTCACGAGCTTGTATGAATGACAAACTCGTGAAAACTGTCCATGCGGTCGGATCGTACACTGCATTGCAATCTTCTAGGCACTGAAAACGGTTTCGTAGCTCGAGATGAAAGGTTTCGGAACTTTGGAGTAGAGCACGAGGGGGACGGAACGTTGACTTCATTAGACGTGTCCTCTCCAACTTAACGTTTAGGTTCAGTGTGCCTGTCACCGTCAACCGGCAGCAATCACCGAATATTGCTGCCGGTTTTCACCCTCGCGATCACTGAGACATCACTGAACAGTTATCGTCTGGTAGTCATAATGAAGTCAATCTCATTTTTTATCGAACCGTCGGAGCTCGACCAGGTCCACTTTCTCTGGGGCCGCTTCTGGAAGAAAGAGTTCATCATAAAGAGTCCCTCTTTCTCCATGAACTCTGCCAGCTGCCGGCCCCTTTGGTTCCGTTGCCCTATGCCAAATTTCCCTACTTTCAGCTCACCGTTCTCTCTTGTGGCTAGTTTTGCGTTGAAGTCTCCCATTAACACCGTATAGTGGGTTTTGGAGGAATGTATAGCTCTAGAGATATCCTCATACATTTCCTCCACCTCCTCATCGGGGTGTGTCAAAGTTGGCGCGTAAACCTGTATGACCTTCAGCGAATACCGTTCAGTGATTCTGAGTATAAGGTACGCGACCCTCGTCGACACACTGCCAATCTTTACAACGTTGTTAACGAGAAACTTGTGGACGATAAATCCGACACCTCCTTGGGACAGGTGGTTGCCCTCCCGGTGATAGAACAAGTTGCTGGATTCGAGGATTACCGTGTCCTCCCCCTCTCTTCGGACCTCGGATAGTCCTACAATATTCCAGCGCAACTTGTCTATCTCTTCTTCAAGCTCCAGGATCTTCTCGTCAGTCCTCAGAGTGCGTGCCAGGTCGAGTCGTCGTAGGTGGCAACCGAACCTACACCGGAGATTCTTAGCACGCCTGCCCCGCCGTTACCATGGTCGCCACCATAGCCAGGAATAGCGGGGCCGACGGGGACTGGGGGCCGTCTCTTAGTAACCTTATTTATTTTGGGGGGTATATTGCCAAAGTTGCCACGCTTGGCGAGCGGGTTGGCAACTGCAGTTTTTTATTGTGATAATGCTGTTATCAGGAAGATGCTGCTGCCCATCTCCTAACTGTATCCCACTGTCGCCTCTTACTACACCCACAGATATTCTTAACCGCCACTACAGAGCTATAGTTTTTCATTGTGACATAAATCACCCGAGTCTGAAACCAGGGCTCGGAAACCGGTTGAAATTCTAAACCGGTTTCGGTCATTGACCCCAAAACCAGTTTTTGCGGTATACCGGTTTTTCACAAATTTCGGTTTAGGTAGTAAGAATTAACCGGTTAAAGCCAAGTTTTGTAATGTCCCCCTCTCCCTTACCCCGCTTGCACCCATCTTTGTACGGCTGCCTCTGTTTAATTCCCGAGGTTTTTAGACACATGCACGATATATTCATTGCATCAACGCGACTGCCTTGTGACGTACTCCCTCATATTTATTCATCTTTCAGCAACGATCGTATTATAAATAACAGATGTAAGTTCTGTTTCAATTAATTATGCGTTATCTTCACTTTAAAATTAAGTTTCGATATCAAGTTTAATTTGACGTTATATATTTAAATTGACTTTAATAATATTTAACGTTTTCTATTAAAATTACGCAATGCATTTTTATTTCAATGTCATTAGTTTTAGTAATATATCGCAATAAATGATGAACTTTTTTAACAGAACACAATATTTTTAAAAGTTTATGAAATTATATGTTATAGTATTTTTGTTCTTTTTAGGACTAAAGTGAGGCAGATTACCAGATTTTTTTTTTTTAAATTCAGAAGCTCGTAATTACGAACAACCTCTATCTCCGTTTTTGCAAAATTAATAATGACCACTTCTGAGGCGTAAAGTTTAACTAGAAGTCATGTCTAAACACGATAATAATTATTTGTTATGTTCAGAGAATTCTAACAAAAGAAATTACCATTATTCACATCTCATTAATGAGGAATTGGAGCAAATCTTATCATGTTGTGTACCTAAATAATACAGTAATCACTTTCGAATTTTTTACAAACTTTCATACTTTACGAATACGAAACTATTCAAATAAATAAAATTGAAGTGTCTGTTCGTAACGTCAAAATAACAGATTTTTACTAAATACATATTATGAAAGTATATAATTTTGTCAGTCTGTACGCGGTTACTAGCGCGACCATGAATCATGATTTGATCCTGGGTTTAAATCGTGTCCCAGGTCATGCCAAG
Source organism: Parnassius glacialis (assembly GCA_033319125.1). Classification (NCBI taxonomy): domain Eukaryota; kingdom Metazoa; phylum Arthropoda; class Insecta; order Lepidoptera; family Papilionidae; genus Parnassius; species Parnassius glacialis. The sequence continues at coordinate 30,493,468 of JAVANC010000010.1, read as the reverse complement.
TACCGTTATTGGATTAATTTGGGTATAATGAGTGTTCTAGAAACCATCCTGATAGTCGTATTCAGCCCTCAATCAAGCACTTACATTTTTGGGTTTTCTCGTCGTACGTTTTCTTATAGAAAAGAGGGCAAACGAGCATGCGGGTCACGTGATGATAAGTGACTGCTGCCACCCATGAACAACCGCAACACCAGGGGAATTGCCAGCCTTTAAAAATGGAGTGAGCTCTTTTCTTGAAGGTCCCTAAGTCGTATCGGTCCGGATAAATCGCCGGTGGTTAACAATTCCACAGAGAAGTTGTACGAGGAAAAAACTCCTTGTAAAACGCACAGTGGTGGGCCGTCAAACATCCAGATGGTAAGGATGGTATCGTGAATTTTGACGCGATGTGCGTTCGTGGAATTTGGCGGCTGGTACTAAACCTAACAATTCCTCAGAGCACTCCCCGTGGTAAATTCGATAGAAATCGAACTGATCAAAAAGAATTCGGACGTCGACGACTCGAACCGCTCTGCGCTGGATGCGGTCAAGTGGACGGAGCTGACACTGGCGTGCCCCGGCCCAGAGATGAGAGGCCGAATTTGCGCTTTGTAAAGTTGCAAGCGATGTGCCGACATGAAATACTGCCTCGCTCTGCAGAGCACGCCAAACTTTTTACAGGCCAATTTGGCATTCCCTTCCAAGTGATCCCAAAACTGCACATATGTCTACGCCGAGGATTCTGATACTAGCTGATCCAGCAAGAGGAGTTCCTTAAAACTGAGGAGATACGACAAAGGGGTTCATTTTAGCGGTATACGTGCAAATTTGTGTCTTCTGGGGATTGAACTGGACTAGATTTAGCCGCCCTCAATCCTAGACTTTGTTCAGCGAAAAATCAAGATCAGACACAAGTTTGTTCCGGTAGCGCCGTGGTAGCTCAGATGGTTAGCGCTCGCTGTAAGTCTTACAGTACGTGAGAAACTCGGGTTCGATCCCTGCCGGCACCAATGAAATTGTTGATTGCAATTTTAAGTGCCGATTTACCACGTGCTCGGCGGTGAATGAAAACATCGTGAGGAAACCTGCATGTCTGAGAAATAAAAAAAATATATCTCGAAGACATGTGAAGTTCGCCAAGAAGCATTGGGGCTGCGCGGCGGACATTTACTTGCCCTAAACCCTCTCAGAAATAAGAGAAAGCTTGTGCCCAGCAGTGGGACGTATAAAGGCTGTAACTTTGCTTTACTTTACTTTTGTTCCGGTACTCGGAGACGTTTCCCGAGAAATATTGGCACGGCCGATGTATATTACATCACCAGTGCTGTCGTTGTTGCCAGCTTGCAAAATATCATTGATGTGCATTAGAAACAGCGTTGGTGATGGCACGCAGTCATGTGGAACACCAGCTTTAATAGGCTTGTAATCAGAGCATGCACCGTCTACTACGACCTTGATGCTCCGATCAGCAAGGAAACTGGTGATCCAATTGCACAATTTCTCGGGAAGCCTATAGGAAGGGAGCTTCGAAAGAAGCGCTTTGTGCCAAACCCGATCGAAGGCCTTCGCAATGTCCAAACCAACGGCCAATGCCTGCCCCTTGGACTCTTTTGCCTCCGCCCATCCATGAGTTAGATAGACCAGAAGATCACCAACTGATCAACCCCGACGAAAACTGTTTATAATGGATTCCATTATTTTGGAGAACAAGGGGGTGATGGCGATAGGCCTGTAGTTTGATGGGTCTGAGCGGTCGCCTTTTTTAGGAATCGGATTAACCAAAAGCTGTCTTCCATGAATTTGGGATAACGCCTTAGGAGTAGAAGTACCGGAAAAGACGCATTAAAACAGGTGCCAACATCGGAGCACACGTCTTCAACACAATGGAAGGGAACTGAGCGCTGTGTAAACCGCATATCTGGCATGGAGCACTCAAACCGCGGGATGGTCGGCGGTGTATTCCTCCGTCATCGAGAGTCGAGTTTGACGCAAAAAGAGAGATTAACAGATCGGCTTTCTCCTTTGCGGCATGGACTCAGTGAGTCGCCCTCTCTTTGCAGAGATGGCTGACAGAAGTTTCCTTGGACAGCCTTAGCAAGAGACCAGAATGCACGGGTTACTGAAGGAAGGTGAACTAGCCTCTCACCAACTTCGCCGATGTGCTCTGACCTTGTCTTGGCAATGAAGTTTGAAGAACCTGGAGGCGGAATCATACTTCTTTTGAAGATCGCTGGTGTTTACATCTCGATACGTCAACATCTCGGAATGTAAAGATGTCGTCAGCCCAGTGCTGGTAGCACTCTTGCATAAGTAAAGTAAATAAAGTGTGATGCTATTTTACATGAGCGACCAAACTATGGCTGGAATCTGCCTCCGATGGGCACCACAGAAGATGGAATAAAAAGTTCCATATCCTCAAGTACCATATCAGCCACAGAATCAGCCACATTGTTGGGATTGTCCAGCGAGAAGCAAATTCACCCTCAAGGGTAGAATGCAAAAAAAAGACCGCATCCTTTTCCAATTGGCCGATCTATAGTGCCAAACACGGCGGCTGCCTGCAGAATGCAACCGCGAAGATAGTGTGAGTGACACCACCCTCCGGAGATGACAATGGCCCTAGGAGCCGTAAGGGGTGTCAACGGAAACCTGATATCTGTCCGGATAAGAGGTCAGCAGAAGTTCCAAAAGAGAAGGCGCATGATCCTCCACATCTGGAATCCGCGTAGGCAAAGTAACCAGCTGTGCAACCATATTCCAAGGCAAAGTCATAAACAAATTTCGCCACATGATGGGTTAAATGTGAACCGAGCCATTCGGCGTGATGGTTGTTAAAATCGCCAAGGATCACGATCTCTGCGGATCCCCCCCCCCCTCCCCTCCCGCGTATACCAGAACACGCGGGGCAGCTTGAGCACGCATGCTCAAGAACAGTAGGGTAGCTTTGGCGTGGGTGCTCAGCGAAGGATTCTCCGTCACCAGGATTCTGGTACCCTCCTGGGGTAGTTTTTTATTTGATTCCGCTACCATACCTTAGGGGGGGGGATTGGGCCTCCGACCACCTACACCTACCAAGCGAAACGCAGAAGTAAACTTCTACTTCACGCTGGTATTCTGTGAGGTCGTGGTACTACCCTGGTTCGAGCTGGCCCATCCATGCGATAACAAAAGCTGCCGCGTGGCTTTACCATCGTTAAAACGTAAACATGGAATAAATTCTATTTACTTTTTTTCTGCCCATCATAAATAAACAACCGATACACAAGAATAAATTATTTTCTTCATTATGAGACAAGTCCAGTCTTAACGAATAAACCAAACACAAAGAAATTGTAATTTTTTTACTTTTACGTACTCATAATGAATTAAATGTATAAAATTATATGTGAAATGTAATACCATCACTTCTTTTATGTTTATCATCACCGTTGTGACAATATTTTACAACACAAACGGTATTTTTTACAATTTTTCGCGAGCTCTTCTCCGTAAGACGTGACGTTGCGCACTGACGCGTCGCTGAGTCAACTTACGCGGTTTCGCGTTAGTTTGACTTGCTTCACTTTCGGTGCGCGTACTAGTATTCTATGCGTAATAATTCTATGCTTTTACAATTTTTTGTTTTAATTGACACTAAAACTGAGAAAACGAAATGAGGGAGAGATATGGCTTGTTTAACAAGCTTTACCCTCAGCTTGTCCTAAAGAACAACGAAAGTTGCTAACATTCTTTGCATTGAATTCAGTTTGCAATACGTATATAATTTTAAGTCAATGAGACTATTAACATTATACCAATCAATCATTAGAGCCGTGGTATCTCATATGGTAAGTGCTCGATGTAACTTTCACAGTACACAAGCAACCTGGGTTCGATCCCCGCCGGCATGAATGAAATTGATAATTGCAATTTTAAGTGCTGATTTACCAAATGCTTGGCGGCGAAGGAAAATACTGTGAGGAAACCTGCATGTCTGAATGTACAAAAAAAATATTTCGAAGAGATGTGAAGTTTACTAACATACATTGGGGCAGCGCAGTGGACATTTCCTTGCCCTAAAACCCTCTCAGAAACGTATATATTTATTTATTTATTTAGAACTTCATATAGGCGGACTTAATGCCTAAGGCATTTTCTACCAGTCTAACATATCTATTTTTTTTTATATGATAAGGGTGAAAAACGAGCACACAGTCCACCTGATGGTAAGTGGTTGCTGCGGCCCATAGACATCTACATCTATCCTCTGTTACATGCAGATGCGTTGTCACCCGTGAGGACTAGGATGGAATGCCTCATTTCCAGTAAAAAGGGCCTCCGGCCACCTGCACTCACCAAGCGAAACGCAGAGGTAAATCTCTACTTCACGCTGGTATTCTGTGAGGTCGTGGTACCACCCCGGTTCGAGCCGGCCCATCCGTGCGACAGCAAACGCTGCCACGTGGCTCTACCACTGTTGAAGCTATCTATACATCTATAAGGCAGAATAAAGTAGGTGTAATAAAAAACCTACTTTATTCTATCTCTTAAAATAACAAAAAAGCAATTTTAGCATGGAAATAAGTTATAAATGGGTGGGTACAATAAGTTACAAATATAATACATACATACATACATACACGCACGCGCACGCGCACGCGTACGCGCACACACTTCATACACACTTCATACACACTTCATACACACTTCATACACACTTCATACACACTTCATACACACTTAATACACACTTAATATAAACTTCATACAAACTTCATACACACTTCATACAAACTTCATACACACTTCATACAAACTTCATACAATTTTCATACAAAATCATACACACTTCATACAAACTTCATACACACTTCATACAAACTTCATACACACTTCATATACTCTTCATACACACGTCATACACACTTCATACACACTTCATACACACTTCATACACACATCATACACAATTCATACACACTTCATACGCACATCATACACACTTCATACACACATCATACAAATTCATACACACTACATCAACTCTTCATATAAACTTCATACAAACTTCATACAAACTTCATTATGTTGTATGAAGAGTTGCTTCATACAAACTTCATACAAACTTCATACAAACTTCATACAAACTTCATACATACTTCATACACACTTTATACACATTTCATACACACTTCATACACACTTCATACACACTTAATACAAAACTTCATACAAACTTCATACACACTTTATACAAACTTCATATACACTTCATACGCACGTCATACACACTTCATACACTTCATACACACTTCATACACACTTCAGCAACACTTCATACAAACTTCATACAAACTTCATGCAAACTTCATACAAACTTCATACACACTTCATACACACATCATACTCACTTCACACACACTTCATACACACTTCATACACATTTTATCAACTCTTCATACAAACTTCATACGAACTGCTAACAAACTTCACACACACTTCATACACACTTCATACACGCTTCATACACACTTCATACAATCTTAATACAAACTTCATACAAACTTCATACAAACTTCATACAAGCTTCATACAAACTTTATACACACATCATATAAACTTCATACACACGTCATACAAGCTTCATACACACTTCATACAAACTCCATACACACTTCATACACACTTCATACACACTTCATACACACTTCATACACTCATCATACACTCATCATATACTCTTCATACACACGTCATACACACTTCATACACACTTCATACACACTTCATACACAATTCATACACACTTCATACGCACATCATACACACTTCATACACACATCATACAAATTCATACACACTACATCAACTCTTCATATAAACTACATACAAACTTCATACAAACTTCATACATACTTCATACACACTTCATACATACTTCATACACACTTCATACACACTTCATACACTCTTCATACACACTTCATACAAACTTCATACAAACTTCATACACACTAAACACCGTAATATATCAAATAATAAACTAACAAAAACCACAAAATAAAATCCATGTTAATAAGTCGTTATAATCAAGTTTGTAACGTATTTTTTAAGTATAACTATCCACAAATATTAAAGTGTGTATAGTTACTTTATTTGTTGTTTACTAAATATTATTATAATTTTATATTAAAATTTAAAAAAATAACATTTAATTATAATCAATTTTTTATGGTTTATTTTTCTTACATGTGTAGCTTGATTCGATGTTATACTACATTTAATCTTACAACAAGAATTTTCCATGACAGAATGAATTTATCAACTAAGTTCAAAAACAAATATTATCGATCCTCAAAGGAACGGATATTTTAAAATAGCGTCTACGGAATTGTACAGAATTTTTTATACCAATCTACGGATTTGGAGAGATTTGATTATAGGTTCTCGGAACCGGTATTTAGAACCGGTACATCGGAACCCGAACCGGAACCGATACCGGAACAGGAACCGTACCGAAAAAAGGAACCTTTATAAGAACCTAAATGAAGAACCAGAACCGAAATTGGTACCGGTATTCAATCCCTGCTCTTACGACATCCACGTTATGGATTCCCTTATTACGCGGTAATCAAACAGATGCAATGTTATATTATAATGTGTACTATTGTTTCTCTTTTCTTAATAACACGGTATAAACAATTTATAAATATAATAATCTTACAGAGCCGTCGTCGCTTAGCAGAGTAAGGAACGCTGTTTTAATATTACGAGTGCATCCCTCGAATCCAATTCGATCCCCTTCGGTGCCCGAAATTGTTATTGCCTGTTATAAATGCTGATTTTCGACGTGATCTATGTAAATAAATTCAAATCCTTCAAATAGAATGTTTTAAGGAGATGTATTCACCCAGAATTGAAGATGTATTCCTTAAAATAAACAAGCACTGTAGCAGCGCAGCGAGTGACTCTAAAACCATCCTGTAAATAAATCAGAAGAAGCTTGTGCCCAATAACATGTGGGACGAAGCTATGACTCTCTCCAACTGTAGAAAAACAAGATTAATTTTATTCTGACGACTAAACAGCAACCATTCAGTGACGTCTCTGTCGGCTAGGGTGAAAATCGATAGCGATTGCCAAATGGTTTGTATTATTAGCATAAGTGATCATCTTTTGTGGGATGCTTTACGACGCATTAAGTCAAATTTATTAAATCTACGTATTTTTGAGTCTCATATTAGTATATTGTCGTGTTTTTAAGAAAATTGTAGTATGGTTGCTTATATCAATGATATGCTCCAGCAAATTTCCATGCAGAGCTAAATATTGCAAGACCTACCGAAGAAGGACTCAAAATTCTCCGATTATGTAATTAATCTCATGGCGCTGAACGGGAAATGAGACTGTAGTCTTCAACTGATAGCGTCAGCTTCAGGCTATTAAATAGACATATCTCTAAATATATTCGGCAAGACTTAAACAGCTTTAATACAGTTGGTATTAACGAAGCAATCGAGTTAAACCAGCATTCCAAAGTCTTCGCGAAGAATCTTAACAAGAAGATCCTTTTTTCAAACTGTTTGTGTATTATAAAAATTATAGATATTTATGCCACGTAGTCCGAAGAATCTACAACCGATGTGGAAGAAAGTTTCTCGAATGGCAGCCTCGTAAGCAAGTTTAGTTAATAGTCGTAATAAAATTTTATCTAGTTTATTAATAGCTAATTTTTATAGATTAAGAATGAAAATTTATATTATGCGTTTTCAACCTTGCGGCTTAAGAATTGGAATACCGCGTTATAAAAAGGAACATTTAAAAGATTATCGATATATATGTACTACGTACTAGATTGCGCATTCCGAACATACACTGTGTTCAACTGAAATCCATACAGTCTGTCATTTAGTGTGGTTTCACTCTACTTGTTAGTCTGTGGTTTCAATATACATGCAGTGTGGAGTGGCGCTAATAATACAAGATTTCAAATTACAGTTTAAACCTGGACGTAAATAACAATGCAGTAGTCAAGTAAGTAAAATGATTTGTTGTTCAAGTGAACAAATAGGTAATAATATCGTAATATTACAAAAGAAAAAATCATGAAAAAATATATTTATTTATATAAACTGACCGCGCAGGCGCAACGCGCTTAAATGAACTGCGCATGCGCGACTCTACTATCTCCCGCGCAAGCGAGAAGACAGAGTAGTGCGCATTTTTTGGTTAAAAAAGCTTCTCTAGTACGTAGTACACATAACTCAATGTAAAAGATTTAGACATTATAGCGAAAATATTAAGTACGAATAATTATAATGAATTGAATGAATCTAGCTTCTTACTAATCCACTGTTCAAAATATGCCTCACATAGATGGAGCGTTAATTGCTGTAGTAACCATATTTGGCTCGCGGGTTGGCAACTGCAGTATCATTTTCTTTTATAGATTTTTAGTACAGACGGAACTTGCAAGGGGCGTATTCTCGTTATTGTGTTGAAAACTTAATAGAACCGAAGTATGGGCTTTAATTTTAGAAATGTAACGATGTCATTTTAAAATATAATAATGGAAGGATAAAAGGATTTTGCCGTTGTGAAAGCTTCAAACAGATGGTGGCAATAAAAATAAAGCTTTTTTCATAATATCAGTTATTTCTTGTTTATGTGAGCTTAGGTTTTCTCATCACTGACAAAATATGACTCATTTTACGCGGACACAACACATTCTAGAGCTCTTTGAATATGGGGTTGTAATTTAATACGAGTATTTATCGTTCAAGTATATATACCCTGAGTTCTCTTGTTCCATATTAATTTTATTATTACCAAGATACATAGCCATCTTCGAAAGATATACATAGTTATTTATGTTTGTTTTATCCATAATTATTTTGTTTATTCATCATCATCATTACAGCCCTTCACAAGTCCACTGCTGAACATAGGCCTCCCCCAAAGAATGCCACAAAGCCTGGTCCTGAGCCACCTGCATCCATCGACTTCCTGCATATCTTACCAGGTCGTCACTCCAACTAGTGAGGGGACGCCCTACATTTCGCCTGCCGGTACGAGGCTGCCACTCGAGAACCTTTCTTCACCATCGGTTGTCGGTTCTTCGAGCTATATGGCCGGTCCATTGCCACTTCAGCTTACTAATCCGTTGGGCTATGTCGATCACTCTGGTTCTACTGTGGATATCCTCATTTCTAAGTTTATCACGCAGAGAAACTCCAAGCATAGCCCTCTCCATAGCTCGCTGAGCGACCTTGAGCTTCCTCATCCGGCCAGCAGTGAAGGACCACGTCTCAGTTCTGTATGTCATCACTGGCAACACGCACTGGGTGTATAGTCTCGTTTTCAAGTTTTGAGGTATACCTGACGAGAAGATGTGTCGTAATTTCCCAAACGCTGCCCAACCGAGTTGAATCCGTCGATTGACCTCTCGGTCGAAGTTGTACTTACCTATTCGGACTATTTGTCCCAGGTAAACATACTCGTCAACAACTTCGAGCTTTGATTTTTGATTGAGCATACTGCTTAGGTCCTCCAACGATTCTGCCATAAGAACTATATCGTCGGCAAATCGAAGGTGAGTGATGTACTCGCCATTGATGTTGATATCGTATCCTTTCCAGTCCAGAAACTTGAAAATGTCTTCCAATGCAGCGGTGAAGAGTTTCGGGGATATGACGTCACATTTTGTTTTTTTGAATTTAATTTTGAATTTTTTTTTTTTTTTTTTTTGAATTTAATTAGTAAAACTTACTAACCATCGTCGTTCATCACCATTGTTGTTTTATATGGTTAATGACCTTTCGATTGACGAATTTAATTGAAACTTGTTCGAATAACGATTAATAGGTGTTGTTGCTATTGGCTTTCATATCACTGTTACATCAGCTGATTCGAAAAGCTTTCTCGATTAGTCTGAAAATATAAAAAACCACTAGGAAAGTCAAAATAGTTTGAAAATTAAGATACGATATCAAAGAACTAAAAAGAATAAAAAAATAATTGCCGTGGCTTCGACATTTTCACGACACCATTGTAAATCACAGGGAGGAAAGAGTGTCTGAAAACCAAAGCTTCATGGAATCGTAGTCCAATGTAAGGAAAAACTGAGTCACATTCGATTCATCATCATCATCATCATTACAGCCCTTCACAAGTCCACTGCTGAACATAGGCCTCCCCCAAGGAATGCCACAAAGCACGGTCCCGAGCCACCTGCATCCATCGACTTCCTGCATGTCTTACCAGGTCATCACTCCATCTTGTGGGGGGACGCCCTACACTTCGCCTACTGGTACGAGGCTGCCACTCGAGAACCTTTCTTCCCCATCGGTTGTCGGTTCTTCGAGCTATATGGCCGACCCACTGCCACTTCAGCTTACTAATCCGTTGGGCTATGCCGGTTACTCTGGTTCTACTTCGGATATCCTCATTCCTAAGTTTATCACGCAGAGAAACTCCGAGCATAACCCTCTCCATAGCTCGCTGAGCGACCTTGAGCTTCCTCATACGGCCAGCAGTGAAAGACCACGTCTCAGTTCCGTAAGTCATCACTGGCAACACGCACTGGTTTTACAATTTTGTTTTAAGGTTTTGAGGTATTTCTGACGAGAAGATGTGTCGTAGCTTCCCGAACGCTGCCCAGCCGAGTTGAATCCGTCGATTGACCTCTCGGTCGAAGTTGGACTTACCTAGTCGGAATATTTGTCCCAGGTAAACATACTCGTCAACAACTTCGAGCTTAGTGCTCCCAACAACTACCGGCACAGGTGTGACATGGACATTAAACATAATCTTTTTGTCCATGTTCATCTTAAGACCTATTCGTTGGGAGACACTATTGAGGTCATTGAGCATAGTGCTTAGTTCTTCCAGCGATTCTGCCATGAGGACTATATCGTCGGCAAATCGAAGGTAAGTGATGTACTCGCCATTTATGTTAATACCGTATCCTTTCCAGTCCAGAAGCTTGAAAACGTCTTCCAATGCAGCGGTGAAGAGTTTCGGGGATATAACGTCACCCTGTCTTACACCTCTCTGCAATTGGATAGGTTTCGTACTCTGGTTCTGTACTCGGATAGCCATCGTAGCTCTATTGTACAAACACTTCAGCACTTCGATATACCGACAGTCAACTTAGCACCGCTGAAGGGACTGCAGCACCGCCCAAATTTCGACGGAATCAAAGGCTTTCTCATAGTCCACATACGCCAGACATAGTGGCAAATTGTACTCTTCGGACTTCTGTACAATTTGCCGTAGGGTATGTATGTGGTCTATGGTGCTAAAGCCCTTTCGGAAACCGGCTTGTTCGGGAGGCTGGAAGTCGTCAAGTCTGCGCGCGAGACGATTCGTAATGACTCTCGAAAACAGCACGTAGACGCGGCTCAGAAGGGAAATCGGTCTGTGGTTCTTCAAGAGAGCGTTGCCACCTTTCTTGAAGAACAACACCACCGCACATCTGCTCCACGCCTCCGGTGTAATGCCACCATGGAGGACGGAATTAAAGAGCTTCTGATGGACGTCAAGTACCGGTTTTCCACCCGCTTTCAGATGCTCCGGTATATTTCCATCCTCGCCTGGGGCCTTGCCGTTTTTAAGGTGCTGGAGAGCCATTCTAATCTCGCTCAGACTGACGTCCGGGATATCATCGGAATAATGTCGGATAAGACTCGCTCTTGGATCGTTACTCACACTTGCGTGTGGCTCCAACGATGACGTATACAGCTGCCCATAGAACCTCTCAATCTCACTCAAAATCTCAGGTGCCCCGAAAACGATGCTGCCACATTCGGTCTTCAGCTTTGACAGTTGGCACTTTCTGGCAGACAGATCTCTGGCAAAGACTTTGGAGCCTTGGTTCCGCTCGATCGCATCTTCAATACGAGCTGTATTGAAGTTGCGTAAGTCTCACCGCATGCATTTGGAGATCTGTCTGTTCAGTTGCCTGTATGCTGTCAAATCTGTTAAAGAATGTAGCCTCATCTCCCGTCTAACAGCCATGAGATTAAGAGTGTGATCGGAGAATTTTTGTGTTCTTCTGCGGCGGGTCTTGCAGAACTTAGCTCCGACCGCATGGACAGTTTCCACGAGCTTGTCATTCATATCGTCCACTTCATTGCAGTCTTCTAGGCACTGAAAACGATTTTGTAACTCGAGCTGAAAGGTTTCGGGACTTTGGATTAGAGCACGAGGGGGACGGAGCGTTGACTTCATCAGACGAGACCTCTTCAACTTAACATTTAGGTTCAGTGTGCCTCTAACCATTCGGTGATCGCTGCCGGTTTTCACCCTCGCGATCACTGAGACATCACTGAACAGTTGTCGTCTGGTCGTCATAATGAAGTCAATCTCATTTTTTGTCGAACCGTCGGGGCTCGACCAGGTCCACTTCCTGTGGGGCCGCTTCTACAAGAAAGAGTTCATCATAAAGAGTCCCTCTTTCTCCATGAAGTTGGCCAGCTGCTGGCCCCTTGGGTTCCGTTGCCCTATTCCAAATTTCTCTACTTTTCAGCTCACCGTTCTCTCTTGTGCCTAGTTTTGCATTGAAGTCTCCCATTAACACCGTATATTGGGTTTTGGAGGAATGCATGGCTCTAGAGATATCCTCATACATTTCCTCCACCTCCTCATCGGGGTGTGCCGAAGTTGGTGCGTAAACCTGTATGACCTTCAGCGAATACCGTTTGGTGATTCTGAGTATAAGGTACGCAACCCTCGTCGACACACTCCCGATCTTTACAACGTTGTTAACGAGAGACTTGTGGACGATAAATCCGACACCTCCTTGGGACAGATGGTCGCCCTCCCGGTGATAGAGCAAGTTGCCGGATTCGAGGATTACCGTGTCCTCCCCCTCTCTTCGGACTTCGGATAATCCTATAATATGCCAGCGCAACTTGTCTATCTCTTCTTCCAGCTCCACGATCTTCTCGTCAGTCCTCAGGGTGCGTGCGTTGTACGTTGCCAGGTCGAGTCGTCGTAGGTGGCAACCGAACCTCCACCGGAGATTCTTAGCACCCCCTGCCCCGCCGTTACCATGGTCGCCACCGTAGCCAGGAATAGCGGGGCCGCCGGGGACTGGGGGCCGTCTCTTTGTTACTCTCGTCATTGGGGGGTATTTGCCATAGTTGCCACGCTTGGCGAGCGGGTTGGCAACCGCAGTTTTTTTATTGTAACTTTGGCTATTATCAGGAAGATGCTGCTGCCCATCTCCCGCCTGTTTCCCTTTGTCGCCTTTTACGACACCCACGGGAGGATATGGGGTAGTGGATATTCTTGACCGCCACTACACGGCTAAGGCACATTCGATTGCCTAAGGTTAATTAGTGTTAAGTCATTAGTTAATATATTTTCCCAATCCAAGTGATATTTATGAATTATTTAATATTTTTATTTAATTTCACATTCTGAATTCGGTGTTGAGACATACATTCTTATTCATAAAAAGTTAAAATAGGTTTATTAGCTTCTTATTAAGAGGTGCCCGTAAAACACTATTCATAAACGCACTATAACGCTAAAACGTACTATAAGTGTTCAATAGCGGCTTCATATGTTATAGAAGGGTCCACCGTACTATAAACCCATTATAAACATGTTATAAGGAAAAAATGGCCGATCTGCGTGCGAGCAACGAACAGCTGATTGTTAAGTTTTATAGATTATTGTTGGTGAAATTGTTTTTTGTGGATTTTATTTGCTAAAGTGTCGTTATGCAAGCTCTGCAAGCTTTAGAAGCTATGGACCTAGTAGAAAATGCTCCGCATCATAGTCGTAAGGTTTAGCGGAAGAGATATGATCCGTTTTCTTTGCCCGATGTAGAGTTCAAACAGCGATACCGCTTCAAAAAACATACGGCATCTTTTATAATTGATCTCGTCAGGCAGGATTCACAACTGGACTCAAGAGGTTGCGGTACGTCACCAGAATTGCAGGTGTAAACCGCCATTAGATGTTGGGGACGTCGTGAAGTAAGTCAACTTGTAGCGTACAAGTAATAATATCCTATTTGAGTGTGTAAACGTTTTCGTACCTATCCTTTTTAGGTTCAATACGATGGGGGAGACCTTCATGGGTTGAGTCAACCAATTGTGAGTCGCATTCGTGCCAGAGTAGCCCGTGCGATTGCTCGTCACTCTGACACCTACATAAAAATGCCGCAGTCCTTGGCAGAAGAGCAAAGGGTTATAAGGGAACTCTTAGAGATAAGAAATTTTCCTTGTGTTGGGTTGCATCGATTGCACTCACATAAAAATAAAGAAATTTGGTGGTGATGCAGCTCAGTATTATATAAACCGAAAAGGATTTTATTCATTGAATGTGCAAGTTCATATTATAATACAATGCAGTTCTTTGCCAGGTGGTATATTACTCAAATACATATGTACTTATTTTACCTACATACATAATTGTGCTCACATATTTTTCATTTTTAATGCAGGTAGTTTGCAATGTTAAACTATATATCAGAGACATTGTTGCCAGATGGCAAGGCAGTACCCATGATTCCCGTGTCTTAATGAATCCGCTTTGAAAGAAGAGAGTTAAGAGGGAGACTTAGGAGATTCAGGCTACAGATTAGAGCCATATTTATTTACACCTATAGTAAGACCTCAAAATGAGCGTGAAGAAAGATATAATCGAGCACAAATTGCCACTCGGAACTGTGTTGAACGTTGCTTTGGTGTGTGGAAGCAGCGGTGTCAGTCTATTTTATGGCATGACAGTAAGACATGAAAAATGTGTAACCAACAATTGTGACTCTTGCAGTGTTGCACAATATTGCAATAGGACAAGATTCAGTACCAGGTAATTTGCACACAAATTATTTTAATCATTCATGAATATAATATTTTTTTTACATAATAATATTTTAATATAATTTTCAGATCATGATGACAAACTCAATGCAATTGTGGATGTTGAACTTCTACCTTAAATTGGTGAGGCCAGAGGAAGAGACTCCAATAATGCTCTTCTATGAGCATTTATTAATAGGCATTTTAACTAATTAAGGCTATCAGTACGTAGGTGCTACATTTTAGTTTTCAATTATTTATTTGGCAAGAACTTAACGTAGTTTTTATTATAATATTCAATTTTTATTTTTATTAATGTCTCCAAAAAAAAATAAGTCCAAGTTTCGTGCTTTCCTTCCTTCATTTGCCATTTGGGCTTGATTGACATGGGACCTCTTTACTACACTCAAATTCAGTATTGGCTATACTTGCTGCTCTGAAATAAAAATAGTTATGTTTGAGTATTTAAAACAAAATCAAAGCAACAATTTCATAAATTAACATAATCCCTATTAGAATAGAGGTCATTGTATTTACCTTTTTCTCACTTTTATATTTTCTTCCAGGTTTCTTAGAAGGTGTAAACAGTGGTTTTGATGGTGAGCCAGTAGCTACAACCTGCAGCAATGAAAACCGTTAAAAGAAACTTGTTTTCATTAACCCTTTCGCTGTCCCGTGCACTACATATAGGGCACTGCTATTGTCTTACTATTGTGTCTGGAAACCGGACAGTGAAAGTGTTAACTTAATCTTAAATGTTTCATCAAATAAAATTCAAGTTTAAATAGACCATTTCATTTTATTCAAGTAATACTTTTAACCCTAAACTTTACAATCCACATACTGGGCGATAACTACTTCCATGGCTTCAACAATATCAGAATTACAAATCAAGTTACGGGTTCGATTTCCAGTTTGGCACATGTTTACTTAATTTACAACTTTTCACATATTTACCTCTTGTGTATTTTGGACGTCCTGAAGTATTTCTACTGTGACATCCTTTACTGTACTCATTGTGTCCTACAACAGTAAAATAAGATAAAATTAAAATTAGATATGTTTGCACTAGGTAGAGATAAAATTTGCAACTTTTAACTTAGAATCTTGACATACATAATACCAGATTTATTTCATCAGAATCAAATTCATTTGTGTCAATGACAAATTCGTTAGGGAGCCATGAACAGATGTCATCTGCATTTTCGGGGTTTGTTGTTGGAGGTGGACCACCACCAGTCGGGAGAAGATTCTTACGTTCAACAGACTTAATTTTCTTTTTTGTCATTTTAATAATGGTCCATTGGGATTTTATTTGTGGGAGGGTCCGAGTGCCACCTTTGCACATACTGTTGAAACTGGAAAAAATATATAACAATGTACATAAATGTTTAACATTTTAATATTCAAAATGGGCTAATCTTAATGCAAGCAATCCTGAGAACTTGGTTGCACTTTCTCATATATCAACCCGTCCAATCCTATGTTCTATGAGCTATGTGGACTGCCCACTGTTACTTAAGTTTTCAACTTAAGTCTGAACCTGTGTCAGCAACTTTATTATTCAATAAGTTTCATCATAATGAATCCTATTGGATAGGGAGGCTCCTGTCAGCTCTTCCCAAAGACTGTTAAGTGACTTTAAACTTATATGTATTATGCCAGCTAGAGACTGTGACATGCTTCTGTTGCATAGTAATGTAACTGACCGTATATAGAATATCATTGCGTTGAAGACTCGTCTTCAAAACACTTCACACACTGATAGACAAAAATAGGTCTGCATAATAAATCTGCCTATGCTGCTAGCTTTTTTGAGTTCGTATTTGTATCAGTATTTTTATTTTCAATCACTAATACACGCTCTCTTACCAAATCCATTGGTACGACTTTCCATTACCTTCCATCGAGTTAGGTGTTGATACGTATTTTTACAGAAAGGTTACATTTTTATAAGCACATACACAAAGTTTCAATATGCGGAACCACGTACTTTTTGAGAAATAAATTAATAAAAATCACTTATTTTAACAATATTTTTTTTAAATTGGCTTTACGGCTCTGGGTTCTAGCCCTTTTGAGCCTACTTTATTACGAATTTCCATTGACATTCATCGCATTGAGGGGGAGGGGGGAGAGGTGTAGGAGGACTAATTCAGAGGGATTTCTGTATCTATTTTGAGACTGCAACGTCTCCGGCACTGCGAGAAGAGCAGCCTCTACGCCTTTGCGTAACAAATCGCAGGCATCCCTCCTCGCCTCCGCACCTTCGGCTTGTTGGTCGCCTTCGACGACCAGCCTCAGCCGCTCCGGCTCGTCCGATCCCTACGATTTGTTACAGCAGGCGGAGGCTGCTCCCCCTACGCGCCTCCGATTCTATATAACCACTCTAGGGGTAGGACAGACTCGTACCACGTGGAGTCTGGGTCAATAAATTTGGTTCTTTGACATAAGTAGAACCTAACCTATTTTATTTATTATCTGCCCTAATAGGTACTGTTAAAATAAAACAAATCAAATATAATCAATAATTTATTAATCAATTTTATACACATATTGTACCGCTTTAATTAATTCCTTAGCTTTCCATAGAAATCCCTCTGAATTAGTCCTCCTACATCTCCCCCCCCCCCCCCCCTCCATTCGACGAATGTCTGGAAATTAAATAGGCTCAAAAGGGCTAGAACCCAGAGCCGTAAAGCCAATTAAAAAAAACAATATATTGAAATTAGTGATTTTTATTAATTTATTTCTCAAAAATTACGTGTTTCCGCATATTTAAACATTGTGTGTGTGCTTATAAAAATGTAACCCATTTTTTGTGATATCACGACAGCTTACGATTCGAATCGATTTAAAATCTATCTTTTTCGGAAAGAATCGACATCCGTACTGACGACGACAATGACGTTACAAAATGGCGCCAGTTTTACGCTAGGAATGTAACAACACTGCAAAAATAATTAATTTACAAATAATGTTTTTTCTCAAAAAGTACGTATTTCCGCATATTGAAACTTTGTGTGTGTGCTTATAAAAATGTAACCTTTCTGTAAAAATACGTATGAACACCAAACTCGATGGAAGGTAATGTGAAAGCTAAGCCAATCCATTAATAAATGCTATGGAAAGAAAAAGGATATTACTATAACAACACAGTGAACTAACACTTGTGCACTAAGCACCTATGAAGAAAATTACTTTAGTTACGTACTAACCTTATCTTCCTCCAGCCAAATTTCGCTTCTTTGCCGCTTTTTACTTGTACTGTTTTCCATTACTATTGAGTAAAAAATATAACTCAAATCAATTTCTTGAACCGATATAAGAAAACAACCGTAGATAGACAAAGTCTAAGAAAACAACGCGGTTAATTTGACGCGAATGTCACAAATCACAATTGCTGTCAAACTTTTTTTTTACCGTCGCTAGTCTATGGATTCATCAGAATGACAACATAATAAAACTAAAGTTAGTAAAGTATTCCATAAGTACGATTTAACTAAAAGAGGTTTATACAACGTTTATGAATACAGAATTTTATAATAGGTTTATTACTACTAATGAGCACTTTAACTAAAGAGTGTTATAACGCCATTTTAAGGGATTTTTATGAATAAGACTGATAGTGTATAGAAGAATTTAATCACCGAATCTAGAATGTTAAATTTTTCATTATTTTCGGTTCTTTTTCTAATTTATTTATAAGTACATATTATTTTTGAACACTAAGTCGACTAATAGTTATCACAAGTTCAATTTATAAGTTAGAATATCGTCTAAATACATTAATTAAAAAAAACGGGTTGTTTTGATTTTATTCATGCCTGAAAAAAATACAATACCAAATAGGTTTTAATCATTTGAACACGTTACTGGCCGGTTATAAAAGTGTCGTGGTGTTTAAAAAAGTACATTCCAAGTTAAAATATTTTGCCTGGGGCTTTTTAAAGTAAACAACTTTGTACTACATTTTTGGCGTGAACTGCCGAAAGTTAATATCTACTCTAACTTTTAGTCAATTTTTTATTGAATTATCTTCTTTCCTCGACAATTTAAAGTATTGTTATGACCGTTAAGCGGTCTCGAAAATGATAGATAAAGGAGTCGGTCCATTTCTGGCCCAGTCTATGTACAATATACCGTAAAAAAGAGAAAAATTCAGGGATTTTGTTAAAAATAAAATGAGAAACTAAACAAAACTAAATAACTTGCAAAAAATAAAAATGCAATCCCAAGTTTTTGATGGTTTAACAATATGGTGCCCTTCCAGTCATTTCAGTCAGTTATTTGTCAAATGTCATTTCTGTCAAATGATATTTTTTTTTCCGAGCTTGGTTGTGTAGTTCTGAACTCGAGAATGTGTTTAATTGTGGATTTCTTTGGCGATTTGGTTTTTTGTTTGGACTTTGGATCAGTTACTACCTACTTGTTTAACCCTGCTTTTGTTTTATAGACTTAAAGATTTACGTGAGATTTCGATTTCGTTGAAATCGCACATCTGTATTCTCTAGAATCACATTTTGAATCAGTAAGCAGATATGTACTAAAGAAAGATGATTCCTTAAGCTATTAAACGCATTTGAATGACAAGCTTCTATCTGTAGTCTGTTAATAATTATTAATTTCTACATAAGTTCATAATAGCTGCAAAATCTTGATATGATGTAATTATCTTTCAGTTCACCTGTTAAAACATGTTGCACTGTTTAAAATGCGCTTCTGCAATATAGATAGTTTATTAAAATAAGATAGTTTTGTTCTAGATGGATGGAAATGCACCAATATGTTCACAATGTTTTGCAAACGTATTACAAGAATTATCTGTCGGCACCAATCATGAAAATGAGCTCCAGCGCCCTAATGCCAATATTATCAGTATATTGTATGTTTGGTTTCAACGAAGACTGGGTAGCAGATAAGTTGTGACCCAATTAATATCATCCCAACAAGACTCTGTTTTAATAAGAGGCGGTATAAAATCTCGCCATCACTTGGACAGAGCTTATTATACATATATACTGTTGGCGAGACAAGGGACAGGTTGGGATGAGATGATTGCAAGTGATTATTGCAGTTGTCTGGTATTTGTGTTGGGCTCGGTATCAAAATTCCATAACCGCAACGGCCTCAATTCTGGATGGCATTTTAGTAAGAGAGGATTTTGAAGTAGGATAAATAAATAAAAAATTAAGCTGTTTTATTTATATTACCTTAAGTATCCAAAACATGATTGACCTAATGTTTCACTTTTTATAATTCATAGGACTGTTTTTTTTTATATAAAACTTTTTTTTTTTTTGCATGCCGAGCGCAAAGCGCGTGGGTATGTTCTACTAACGCCTTTTTTTTTTTTTTTTTTTTTTGCGGATGAAAATCATCAAATGACGCCTTTCGCTCTGGGTGGAGCGGAAGGGAGTGTCAGACTTTTACTGACTAAAAACCTTCCGTGTTCCTTCAGTGCCCTTACGTTCCGGAGCCGCGGTATCTCTTTCGAACAGCCCGCAGCCCCGGCAGGCGTCGGCCCTTGCGGGCCCCTTCACGATGCTGACAGCTCTTTGAAGCGCGCGTGGAACAAAACGCGCCGTCGACACGGCCTGTCGTCGTTAGACGGACGGACGGCGAGCTACCCATTGCTCGCCATCCACAGGCCCGCGCCTACGGTGGCCGGGGGCCACGGCGTAGCCCCCGACGCCCGGGGCGTCTCCCGCGGCGGCCGGGAAGGAAAGCTGCTGCTCTCTCCTTCTCCCGCTCCGCCACCTCCTTCGCGAGCATCACTGCTTCGCAGAAGGTGGTGACGGCATCCCATTCCGTCTCGCTCCGGACCATGGCTTCGACCAGGGCCGGACGCGAGAGGTCGCCGCCGCCTATCGCCGCTACGAGGACACGGCGGTGCTCCGCCCAAGCAGGGCACACCTCCACGGTGTGCTCCACCGTGTCCTCCGGTCGCTCCTCGCAGTGGGAGCACCCGGGCGTTTCCTCCCGCCCGATTCGGTGCAGGAACCTCCCGAACACACCGTGTCCGGTGAGGACCTGCGTCAGGCGGAAGGTGAGGACGCCGTGGCGTCTCTCAAGGCACTCCTCAAAGAGGGGTCTTATCGCCGCTATAGTGGCGTGCCCAGCACTGGGTTGCGACAGTCGCTCTCTCCATGTCGCCATGAGATCATGCCGGAAGTCTGTCCGCTGCGCGACAACTTGCCGCGGCAGCGGGGTTTCCCCCCGGCATAGTGCCTCCGCGCGCCATTCGTGCAGGCGCGCGAGGACTATCGCCTCCAGATCCCATGGCGGCAATCCGGCAAGTGTTCTACTAACGCCTAAAATCAAAATTCCACCGTTTTGTCGCATGAAATCGTATCCAGCAATCATAATACACATATAAATGATATAAAAAGCACATTGTTAGAAAGATAAATGATTGTAGAACTTATTAATATTTTTTTTAAATCGATTAATTGCTATTTTTAAATAAAAAAAGGAGTTTTAGTGGCTTATGGTGTGGATTTATCATGTCCCCAAGGCTTGTAAACACTATAACTTTTGTAAATATCAATTGTTTAACTCAATCTATTTATTAATCTCTTCATCTATCATGTGGGAAGCCACTGAATGTAAATGGCAGTATAATTTTGTTTTGTTTAGCTATAATTAATTTTTTTCGGCTCTAAAATGGCGAAATTTTCGTTGATTTGGTAGCCTCGTATAGAATTATTTCTGTAAATGGGGAGCTGCAGCCACAGAGTAGTTTACTCACTAACTCAGTTGGCCATCGCCATAGATTACTGTATATATCAGTTCGCCGCATTAGCTTGCTACATTTATATTTATCTATGGTTCGCCGTCAGTCGCCGTCGTGAGTGAACATTATTTCGGTTGTTTGCAGCGGCTCAAAAATATCGCTGTACAAATATCTACACAATATTCGAATAACCAAATTTCTTAAATACTTAATTATAATAATAATAACAGATTTTTTTATAACAATATTTTAAAAGCACAGAATAAATAATAGTAGTACGTACTAAAAGTAAGTAGTATCAATTTTTTTGTCATGGGTGAAATTTTCATGTATTTCGAGGGCGTTGAAACCGATACGGTTGTCGAAATGTATATCCAAGATGGCGGCCGCAATGTGTATCAATTTTTTCAATATGGGTGTCATTTTCATGGTTTTCGAGGGTGCTGAAGCCAATAGTGTTGTCGAAATGTAAATCCAAGGTGGCGGCTGCAATAGGTAAGCTTGCTACATTTATATTTATCTATGGTTCGCCGTCAGTCGCCGTCGTGAGTGAACATTATTTCGGTTGTTTGCAGCGGCTCAAAAAGATCGCTGTACAAATATCTACACAATATTCGAATAACCAAATTTCTTAAATACTTGATTATAATAATAATAACAGATTTTTTTATAACAATATTTTAAAAGCACAGAATAAATAATAGTAGTACGTACTAAAAGTAAGTAGTATCAATTTTTTTGTCATGGGTGAAATTTTCATGTATTTCGAGGGCGTTGAAACCGATACGGTTGTCGAAATGTATATCCAAGATGGCGGCCGCAATGTGTATCAATTTTTTCAATATGGGTGTCATTTTCATGGTTTTCGAGCGTGCTGAAGCCAATAGTGTTGTCGAAATGTAAATCCAAGGTGGCGGCTGCAATAGGTATAATTCTTTTCATCATGGGTGTCTTTTTCATGGTTTTCGAGAATGTTGAAGCCGACAGTGCTGTCGAAATGTAAATCCAAGATGGCGGCTGAAGTAGGTACCAATTTTTTCATCATGGGTGTCATTTTCATGGTTTTCGAGAGTGTCGAAGACGATAGTGCTATCGAAATGTAAATCCAAGATGGCGGCTGCAATAGATATCATTTTTTTCATCTTGGGTGTAATTTTCATGGTTTTCGAGGGTGTTAAAGCCGATAGTGCTGTCGAAATGTAAATCTAAGGTGGCGGCTGCAAGGGGTATCAATTTTTTCATCATGGGTGTCATTTTCATGGGTTTCCAGAGTGTTGAAGCCGACAGTGCTGTCGAAATATAAATCCAAGATGGCGGCTGAAGTAGGTACCAATTTTTTCATCATGGGTGTCATTTTCATGGTTTGCAAGGGTGTTGAAGCCGATAGTGCTGTTGAAATGTAAATCCAAGATGGCCGCTGCAATATATATCATTTCTTTTATCATGGGTGTTATTTTCATGGTTTTCGAGGGCGTTGAAGCCGATAGTGCTGTCGAAATGTAAATCCAAGATGGCGGCTGAAGTAGGTACCAATTTTTTCATCATGGGTGTCATTTTCATGGTTTTCAAGGGTGTTGAAGCCGATATTGCTGTAGAAATGTAAAGCCAAGATGGCGGCTGCAGTAGGTATAAACTTTTTCATCATGGGTGTCATTTTCATGGGTTTCGAGGGTGTTGAAACCGATAGTGCTGTCGAAATGTATTTAAACTACTTTAAAAAAAATCCGTTTAATCATGCTATACGTTATTTTTAATGCGAAGGCATGCTCAATTGGATTTACCAATATATGTTTACCTTTGTTATGACATTATCCAGGCTTTAAATGTCTGTCAAGGCTCAAGGCATACTCTGACACGCGTACCTGTTATATGAAAATATTTGTACGCCGGAAATGTATTTAGGATGCGAATTCTTTTGTAACAACTGTAATGTACCATATTATAACAAATAAATTATATTATCTATGATTGTACTCTAGCACTTCAGCAGCCCAGGTAGACACATATACCTGAACAGAAATTAGTATTCAGGATTATTTTGTTTATCCACCTTAAAACAGCCACTCTAAAGTAAAATAAGTTAAATATATTCTTTATTATTAGTGCAATAAAGTAGTATCTCATGGTGAATTTTTTAGGGTAGAGAAACGGAGTTCCCGCTATTCACATATAATCTCGGCTTAGAGCTATCTGGCACAAATTTTTTGTAAAAGCTAACAAAACACTTAGGCCTCATTTCCGCATGTAAAACAAAAAAAGTCCTGGATGCCCCTGGTACTGAAGTGTGCATTAGTACACACTAATGAATGCAATGAAATAATTTTGTGTGTAAACACCGTTGATTTATCTCAACAATCTTCTTGTCTGGAATTAGGTAGTACTTTTTACATTTGTTTTACAAATATCAACAAGATCGTTAGTTGTTTTAAGATCGAAAAAGCACTTACACAATCTTTATTACACTTTATTCGTGTTTTGATCAAAAAATAAAACATTTTTGCCTTACTTTCCTCCTAGTGTCGAGACATTTTAGCTATTTTACATAATAAGTCTACCTGATAGGCTATAGATGATATCAGAGATATCAGCGATGACAGCTAACGTCAAATCAAAACAACTTCAATCGACCATTAGTGTTGCAGTTTTTGGTGAGAATAAAATATCAATACCACTGAAATTAAGGCAAATTCGTGGATTTTAATGATCAAAAGTGGTTTAATATTTTATTTTAATTTATTTCCATACTAGTACATAAACTAGGCCTACGCTCCATACAATTTTGGACCGTCTCCTTTATAAAAATCAGCAAAAATGATTGCTCTGCTTGAGGGAGGTGGTGACCAAGGTTGCTACGTAACTCAGAGGTTAAATGTATGTCGTTTCATAATCCGAAGGACCTGGCACCGCTATCAAGAGACCGGTTCTGCCAAAAGAAGGCCTAGTTCTGAAAGAAAGCCATGTACAAAACCACGGGATTCTTAGCGTTAAGAAATCGCAAATCTTCGTTTGTAGACCTCAAGGACAACCTCGATGAAGTAAGAAATTCGTAAATTAGTCGGTAGATAACAGCCCAGCCCGAGACTCTAAACTAATCCGGAAGCATCGAGGTGCCAGTGGAAGCGTATATCCTAGAGGCCATAATTCATCGTTTGGATTGGTCAGCTTTAAGTCCCGACTTAAATCCCACAGATCTTGCCTGGGTCGTTTGAAGTGATGAGTGAAATGCCAGCTCCGTAGATCATCAGAAACCTAAAGAATTTCATTCCAGCGGAGTGGAAACGTATTTCGCAAGACATCTAAGAGATATTCTCGCTAGTGTCTCCAGACAAATGTAAGCAGTGATTTCTGCAAGAGGGGAGTCACACTACATACTAAACTTTTATCTGCTTTTACTTTATTAAAGAAAAAACAAACAAAAAACACGTTTTATTTTTACTTGGCCAGCAGGTACATTACTTACTAGCGCTTTGAACTTTACTATTATTTCTCCTTAATTCAACCAAAACATTATGGTAAAGCTGAATAAAAATATTCCTTGCTAGTTAATTTACAAATTTCTGAGTATAAAACTTCATAAAATTGTTAAACGATCTAATATTAACATTGAAATTGATTCTTTGCGAAAGAGTTTAGTAGTATGACTAGTAATAAACAAAATAATTATGAATATAACATACATAAAGAACTATGTGTATCTTTCGAGATACCTATGGATCTTGGTAATAATAAAATTATTATGGAACAAGAGAACTCAGGGTATACTTGAACTATAAATATTAAATTACAACCCCATATTCAAAGAGCTCTAAAATTTGTTGTGTTCGCGTAAAATGAGTCACATTTTTGTCAGTGATGAGAAAACCTCAGCTCACACAAACAAGAAATAACTGATATTATGACAAAAGTTTTTTTTTTTTGCCACCATCTGTTTAACACTTTCACAACAGCAAAATCCTTTTTACCTTCTACTATTATATTTTAAAATTTCATCGTTACATTTCTAAAATTAAAGCTCTTACGACAGTTCTATTAAGTTTTTAATACAATAACGAGAAAACGTCCATTGCAAGTTCCGTCTGTACTAATATTCTATAAAATAAAATGATACTGCAATTGCCAACCCGCGTGCCAAATATGCTTACTACAGAAATTAACGCTCCAACTATGTGAGGCATATTTTGAGCAGTGGACTAGTAATAAACTCGATTTATTCAATTCATTATAATTATTCATACTTAATATTTTCGCTATAATGTCTAAATATTTTAAATGCTCCTTTTTATAACGAGGTATTCCAATTCTTAAGCCGCAAAAGTGAAAATGCATTGTATTAATCTACATTCTTAATCTATAAAAAATTAACTTTTAATAAAATTTAAAAGCCGACTAAAAAGAACTGTAAAACATGAAATAGTTTTTATATAACATCTTCAGAAGTCGGTGCTAAGGCAAAGTGTTTAAAAGAATTTAATCCCCGATTTCATAAGCTGTTATATATTAAATTGTCTACGTTCATGAAAAATCCTTGTACAAAGCCATCTTTTGCGACCCCGGATACACTAGGGGACATTTTGTCCCACAGCATGACGCGGAACATTCAATCTACGTGACGATGCAACGTTGCACAGTGACCCGCAACATGGCCCGCAACATTTTACGTGACGGGGAACATGTTGCTTGTTCCCGCTCAGAGAGCGAGTGCACGTGTTGCGCGTCAGTGTCACGCCATTTGTTACCGGAATGTCGTGTGTGCAACGTGCCTTGCAACATGTCAGTAGAGTGAGGAAACGAAACCGTGCTTTTACTTCTTGAGCTTTCATGTTTTGTTGTGGGATACTATAAACCACAAACTTCT
The DNA here is from genome assembly GCA_033319125.1 of Parnassius glacialis. Classification (NCBI taxonomy): domain Eukaryota; kingdom Metazoa; phylum Arthropoda; class Insecta; order Lepidoptera; family Papilionidae; genus Parnassius; species Parnassius glacialis. Next base: position 30,467,103 of record JAVANC010000010.1, on the reverse strand, counting down.
GGTACTATTCTACCGATGATCAGTTGTTTCAATAATCGATAAGGGTATGACAAGGAAGCATAAGAATCTCCAGTCAACAAGTCTCTTAATGCAATGGCAAGTCTGATATGTGGGCCAACAGCGTTTTGCAGTATTGTATCCTGTTCGGCTCTGGAAGGTCCGATCATTTGTAATAAAATTTCAAAATCAGACATGACACGAGTAAAATTCACAAAAGACCCGGCAGATATTCGGAGATCCACTATACTTTCGTTTACGTTTCGCTCCCGAAATAAGTACTATGTACGCAGCACTAATCGCCACTACTTCCTCGAGCAACATTTCTACAAGCACTGACTAGTGTGGCCTGCAAAATCTTCCGCGGCATATTATGTCTCGAGATATTCCACGTAGTTGTTGAGTGAAATTGTGCGCAACATGCCGCTCTTTTTGTCCCCAAGCATATCCAAGGCTATAAGTATACATTACCAGAAGCAGTGATATTTCCATAGGATTGTACAACACTGCCGAATTTTAGCAGACTCTATAAAAAAAGGTTTACAATTCGACCGTGTGTTTTTTATATATGTTATGCGATATCTTCATTAATTTTAAACCGAATTTGGTGATTTTAATTTATTAAATAATTAATATCTCTGGGGTGGCCCCAAATAAACAATCAGTAAGGCAGACATGGTTAGTGATTGGTACTAATCGTGTTGATGACTGATAACCACAATCTCTTTGCTACTAAAGACTTAATGACTTAAGTTGATGTTTCTGACAATATTTGAGATTTAAAATTTTTTTTAAGATATTTTGTGTTAAGATCAATGTTAATCTTATATTTGTTATTTTTATAACCTTCCAAAATACTAGTTTCGATTTAGTAAAAGGAATCCAAACAAAAAACTAGTTTGAGCCTTTACGTTAAATTTTTAACGACCCTATATGTGACTTTCGCTATAAACTCGAACGGTCGGCGTAATGCATATTTAATGCTTTGTGGTCAAATTAGCAAAATTCTGAGGTTTTAGAGCACAGCCTATTTTTTTTTCTCTTGACTATTTTTCTATTATCAGCTTATCTATTTTCAATATTTTTATTTACACATAATTTTTATAAGCCAGCACATTTTTGCTTGTGAATCATTTTGTATATAAAAAAATAAATTAAAAAGTTACTAAAAAACTGCCGCATAATGTATATCTTTGTTGATTATTAGAAAAGTTATTGCTTTCGATAGATGACAAATAAAAATAAGTAGCTACAACAAAAGTATGATAAGAATAAAAACGTCAAATGTGCAATATCTCTAAGACTTCGTGAACGCGATATCTTGAAATATTTGGCTACACTCAACATATCGAACAGGCAGCTTAGTGAAGGTAAATCCCACGAAGCAAATACAAAGAGGAGATGGCATAAGCAACTGTGCACTGTGATTCTAACTTTGTATTTGCTCTGTGGTAAAACCGATACCGTCGCACTGGCAGTGCTGCACCCTGTCATAGTTTTTGGAATTAAGTTCAGCTTTTTTGATTTGTGAGTTACGTATTATACATATTTTATTTATAATATTTTTATTATATTATTAATTATATTTTATACATAACACATACATGCATATACAATCAAGCTTGTCACCCAGAGGGGTAGACAGAAACTACGGACTTCCATTTGTCATGATTATAACACACCTCTCTTGCCTCTTTTACATCCATATACCTTTCCATACATGTTCGTCAGTTAAGAGTATTCTTAATTTGGATCATTTTCAAAATATCGCCAATTTGGTTGACAAACTTTCGCCTAGGGTGTCTCTTCTCGACTCTGTCATTCACTTGTGCAACATGGATTTGCTTTGTCACTCTTTTCTCGTTCATTCTTTCTACATGACCAAACCACCGAAGCATTCATTTCTTAATCTTGGTCACACCATCATCTTGCAAGCGACACTTTTATCTTATCACACTATTTCTCATCCTATCATTCAGATTCAGTTCTAACATACTCCTTAATGACCGCTTTACTAAAGCATTTATTCTACTTTTGTGCTTCTTCTGTCACACCCATATTTCACTACACCATAGTTACATAGAAGTAGGGTGGTATGTTACACCATATTGAATAGCCATACGTACCTTTTTAACATATTCTGACTTTACACAATAGAGTGTAGAGCCCCATTTACTCTATTTCCTGCATTCACTCGTCATTCTATAGCCATATCATATCTACCATCCCTTCTAAATACACATCCCAAACACACAAACTCATCTACTTGCTCAACTAAGTCCCCTTCTGTACTTATTTCACATATCTTTTTACTTTCTTCTCTTTCAGAAATCATCACTTTCGTCTTACTTGCGTTCACTTTATATGTATGTTATTATTAAAATTCTTTCAATTTTAAATACGAATATATAACATCGTTAAATGTAACCCTTTACGAACTCCATAAAAACCCATACCACTTATTTCAGTATTCCATAATGGAAAATATCATGACTCTTGTCATATCATTATATACTGTTCCTTATTAAAACGTAGAAATAAACTCCCTTTGTTTAACATTACTATACAAATGAAACAAAAGCCTGCGGAAACAGAAGATGAACGCCCCACAGTACATAAAGGAATGTTTAATGATGGTAAATATTTCGGCTCCTATATCGATACGAACCGAAATATTTTGAAACCACATTCGCGCCTATCACTGAAATGAAAAGGTGTACGTTCAATCATGGCTAAAGTTTTTACAAAGATGAGTTTTTAGCTTGACAAAACTTTCTCCAACTTATGGAGCTTAGTATTTTTTTTATAGGATAAGGGTGACAAACGAGCACACAGTCCACCTGATGGTAAGTGGTTGCTGTGGCCCATAGATATCTACATCTATCTTCGATTACGAATCAAAATGCAGATGCGTTGTCACCCGTGAGGACTAAGATGGAATGCCCCGTTTCCAGTAAAAAGGGTCTCCGGTTCTCTACACTCACCATACGAAACATAGCAGCGTTAAGCTGCTATTTTACGCTGGTATTCTGTGAGAGCGTGGTCCTTCCCCGGTCGAGCCGACCCATTCGTGCTACAACCATAATATAGCTGCAGCATGTCTCTACCAGTAGTAGTACTATGTGTTTTTAGAATAGAATTATTTTATTCAATGAATATTACAAGAAAATGATTTTAAATTATTTCATATTAATTACTAATCAAGAGATGTATGTCAGAATCGTGTCAAATGGGAGTCCGTAGTCTCTGCCTATCCCTCTGGGTCACAAGAATACACGAGTAGTTAGTAAACGTCATTTAAATTTACCATTGATCCGGATACACCTCTGTATTGGAAAAAACCAGCAAAAAAATCTAAAAAGGGATTTTTTAAAACTATTACTATTATTATTTTTTTATATACTATTACTATTATTTTTTAAACATTTAACACGCAAATATATAGCTTTATTTTATTGCGTTGTAAAGACAAGAGAAGATATTCGTTACATAGAAATGACGCTTAGCACGTGTAATCCTGTGAGTGACAGATGGGAAAATTTTGGTTTAGCTGCGCTTTTGAATAATATATCAGTCCTCTGTGCTTACGAAGCATTGTGTGCAAAACATAAAAACTGTCCACTGTGTGCACTGGCCAGCGTTGATAGACAAGAAACGTTTTATACCTACGTGGTTTCCGAAATATTATTATTTTTGGAATGGCACGTTGAGTGCGCTCCAGAGGCAGCAACATAATACTCTGATTCTGACAATAGTGACTCTGACACTGCATACTCTCTACGAGTACATATGTATGTATAGTCAGTGTTATTTTTCGTATGGTTTATTTTGAACAAGTTAGTGCCATTGTATTTGTGCATTTACTTGGGATGCCGCAATGTATCCTGCGCTGTTTTTAGCTTCCGATTATTTGGAAGTTGTTATTATGGCTGATAATGATAATGACATCATTATCATAATCATCATCATCATCATTACAGCCCTTCACAAGTCCACTGCTGAACATAGGCCTCCCCCAAGGAATGCCACAAAGCACGGTCCTGAGCCACCTGCATCCTTCGACTTCCTCCATATCTTACCAGGTCATCACTCCATCTAGTGGAGGGACGCCCTACACTTCGTCCGCCGGTACGAGGCAGCCACTCGAGAATCTTTTTTCCCCATCGGTTGTCGATTCTTCGAAGTATATGGCCAGCCCATTGCCACTTCAGCTTACTAATTCGTTGGGCTATGTCGGTCACTCTGATTCTACTGCGGATATCCTCATTTCTAAGTTTATCACGCAGAGAAACTCCGAGCATAGCACTCTCCATAGCTCGTTGAGCGACCTTGAGCTTCCTTATCCGGTCAGCAGTGAAGGACCACGTCTCAGTTCCATATGTCATCACTGGCAACACGCACTGGTTGTATAGTCTCGTTTTCAAGTTTTGAGGTATACCTGACGAGAGGATGTGCCGTAATTTCCCGAACGCTGCCCAACCGAGCTTAATCTGTCGATGGATCTCTCGGTTGAAGTTGGACTTACCTAGTCGGAGTATTTGTCCCAGGTAAACATACTCGTCAGCAACTACGAGATAAGTGCTCCCAACAACTACTGGCATAGGTGTGGCATGGACATTAAACATGATCTTTGTTTTGTCCAAGTTCATCTTAAGACCTATCCGTTGGGAAACACTATTGAGGTCAATGAGCATAGTGCTTAGGTCCTGCAGTGATTCTGCCATAAGGGCTACATCGTCGGCAAATCGAAGGTGAGTGACGTACTCGCCGTTGATGTTAATACCGTATCTTTTCCAGTTCAGAAGCTTCAAAACGTCTTCCAATGCAGCGGTGAAGAATTTCGGGGATAAACGTCACCTTTTCTTACACCTCTCTGCAATTGGATAGATTTCGTACTCTAGTTCTGTACTAGGATAGCCATCGTAGCCCTACTGTACAAACACTTCAGCACTTCGATATACCGACAGTCAACTTTGCATCGCTGAAGGGACTGCAGCACCACCCAAATTTCGACGGAACCAAAGGGTTTCTGATAGTCCACATACGCCAGACATAGTGGCAAATTGTACTCCTCGAACTTCCGTACAATTTGCGAAGGGTATGTATGTGGTCTATGGTGCTAAAGCCTTTTCGGAAACCGGCTTTTTCGGGAGGCTGGAAGTCGTCAAGTCTGCGCGCGAGACGATTCATAATGATTCTCGAAAACAGCACGTAGACGCGGCTCAGAAGGGAAATCGGTCTGTAGTTCTTCAAGAGAGCGTTATCGCATTTCTTAAAGAACAAGACTACCGTACTTCTGCGCCACGCCTCCGGAGTAGTGCCGCCATGGAGGACGGAATTAAAGGGCTTCCGAAAGACTTCAAGTACTGGTTTTCCACCCGCTTTCAGAAGATCCGCTGTAATTCAATCCTTGCGTGGGGCCTTGCCGCTTTTTGAGGTACTGGAGAGCCATTCTAATCCCGCTCAAACTGACGTCCGGGATATCATCGGAATAGTGTCGGATAAGACTAGCTCTTGGATTGTTACTCACACTTGCGTGTGGCTCCAACGATGATGTGTACAGCTGCCCATAGAATCTCTCAATCTTACTCAGAATCTCAGGTGTCCCGGAAACGTCGATGACCGAGTGTGGCAACAATCGGTCTTTACCTTCGACAGTTTGCTCTTTCTGGCAGACAGATCTCTGGCAAAGACTTTGAAGCCCTGGTTCCGCTCAATCGCTTCTTCAATACGAGCAGTATTAAAGTTGCGTAAGTCCCGCCGCATGCATTTGGATATGTCTGTTCAGTTGCCTGTATGCTGTCAAATCTACTGAAAACTGCAGCCTCATATCCCGTCTAATAGCCATGAGATTAAAAGTGTGATCGGAGAGTTTTTGTGTTCTTCTGCGGTGGGTCTTACAAAACTTTGCTCCGACCGCATGGATAGTTTCCACGAGCTTGTCATTCATATCGTCCACTGCATTGCAATCTTCTAGGCACTGAAAACGGTTTCGTAGCTTGAGCTGAAAGGTTTCGGGATTTTGGATTAGAACACGGGAGGGACGGAGCGTTGACTTCATTAGACGTGACCTCTGCAACTTAACGTTTAGGTTCAGTGTGCCTCTCACCATTCGGTGATCGCTGCCGGTTTTCATCCTCGCGATCACTGAAACATCACTGAACAGTTGTCGTTTGGTCGTTATAATGAAGTCTATCGCATTTTTTGTCGAACCGTCGGGGCTCGACCAGGTCCAATTCCTATGGGGCCGCTTCTGAAAAAAAGAGTTCGTCATAAAGAGTCCCTCTTTCTCCATAAAGTCGGCCAACTTCTGGCCTCTTAGATTCCGTTGCCCTTTTCCGAATTTTCCTACTTTCAGCTCTCCGTTCTCTCTTGTGCCGAGTTTTGCATTGAAGTCTCCCATTAACACCGTATAGTGGGTTTTGGAGGAATGCATGGCTCTAGAGATATTCTCATACATTTCCTCCACCTCCTCATCGGGGTGTGCCGAGGTTGGTGCGTAAACCTGTATGACCTTCAGCGAATACCGTTTGGTGATTCTGAGTATACCCCTAACCCTCGTCGACACACTGCCAATCTTTACAACGTTGTTAACGAGGGACTTGCGGTCGATAAATCCGACACCTTTTTGGGACAGATGGTCACCCTCCCGGTGGTAGAACAAGTTGCCAGATTCGAGGATTACCGTGTCCTCCCCCTCTCTTCGGACCTTGGATAATCCTATGATATTTCAGCACAACTTGTCTATTTCTTCTTCCAGCTTCACGATTTTCTCGTCAGTCTTCAGGGTGCGTGCGTTATAACTTGCCAGGTCGAGCCGTCGTAGGTAGCAACCGAACCCCCACCGGAGATTCTTAGCACCCCCTGCCCCGCCGTTACCATGGTCGCCACCGTAGCTAGAAATGCGGGGCCGCCGGGGACTGGGGGCCGTTTATTAATGTCATTGCTCATAGGAGGTATACTGCCATAGTTGCCACGCTTGGCGAGCGGGTTGGCTACCGCAGTTTTTTATTGTTGTTTTGCTGTTTTCAGAAAGATGTTGCTGCCCATCCTCTGCAGTTTCCCTCTGTCGCCTCTTACGACACCCACGGGAATATATGGGATAGTGAGTATTCATACCCGCCAATACACGGGGATTGTCATATAAGAGAATGTAATGTAATAGACAAGCTGCTTGTGACTAACTTATTATGTTGTATTCAAATCGATCAAACATTATATATTTAGATCATCATTATCATCCACAACATTACAGCGTTTCACGAGTCCGCTGCTGAACAAGGGCTTCCCCTAGTATGTGCCACAAGGCACGGTCCTGAACCATCTGCGTGCAGCGACTTCCTGCATATCTTACCAGATGCTCACTTCATCTAGTGTGACGCTTACCTAAACGTGCTTACGAGGCTGCCATTCGAGAAACTTTCTTCCACATCAGTTTTTTTTTTTTATAGGATAAGGGTGACAAACGAGCACACAGCCCACCTGATGGTAAGTGGTTGCTGCGGCCCATAGACATCTACATCTATCCTCTATTACAAATCAAAATGTAGATGCGTTGTCACCCGTGAGGACTAAGATGGAATGCCTCATTTCCAGTAAAAAGGGCCTCCGGCCACCTGCACTCACCAAGCGAAACGCAGAGGTAAACCTCTACTTCACGCTGGTTTTCTGTAAGGTCGTGGTACCACCCCGGTTCGAGCCGGCCCATCCGTGCGACCGCAAAAGCTGCCGCGTGGCTCTACCACTGTTAAATCATCAATCGTGGCATAAATATCTATATCATAGAACATGTGATTAATAGGTCAATTTTCATAATACACAAAGAGTTTGAAAAAAGGATCTTCTAGTTAAGATTCTTCCCGAAGACTTTGAAATGCTGGTTTAACTCGATTGCTTCGTTAATACCAACTGTATTGAAGCTGTTTAAGTCTTGCCGTATATATTTAGAGATACGTTTATTTAATAGCCTGAAGCTGACGCTATCAGTTGAAGACTACAGTCTCATTTCCCGTTCAGCGCCATAAGGTTAATTACATGATTGGAGAATTTTGAGTCCTTCTACGGTAGGTCTTGCAATATTTAGCTCTGCATGGAAATTTTGGGGTATTCCCAGTAGTCTTACCAAGTAGTCTTACTAGTAAGACTACTGGGAATTTTCTTCCCAGTAGTCTTACTGGTAAGACTAACGGGAATTTCCTAATGAGAACTTCCCAATAGTCTTACTAGTAAGTTTATTGGGAATATTCGTGGCGTGTTGGATTCCCAGTAGTCTTACCAAATAATCATATTAGTAAAACTACTAAGAAATATCTTTACCAAGTAGACAGACATACGCGAAAGAAAATTCTCAGTGGTCCTACTCTACAAAATACATGGAAATTTTTATCAAGTAGTTTATTTTAGAAATGGTACTAGGCAAGCATTAATTTAATTTAGATATTGGGAATCTTCGTGGCGTGTTGTATTCCCAGTAGTATTACCAAATAATCGTATTAGTAAAACTACTAAGAATATTTTTACCAAGTAGACAGACATACGCGAAAAAAAATTCTCAGTGGTCCTACTCTACAAAATACATGGAAATTTTTATCAAGTAGTTTATTTTAAAAATGGTACTAGGCAAGCATTAATTTAATTTAGATATTGGGAATCTTCGTGGCGTGTTGTATTCCCAGTAGTATTACCAAATAATCGTATTAGTAAAACTACTAAGAATATTTTTACCAAGTAGACAGACATATGCGAAAAAAATTTCTCAGTGGTCATACTCTACAAAGTACACGGAAATTTTATCAAGTACTTTAGTTGGTTTACTCTTGAATTAGGTAAAGTAACTTAATTTTGTTATTAAAAAGCATGTTTTGTTATTTTTTTAGTTATTATTAGATTATTGTTATATTTTGTGGATTTTTTATCTTATGTTCATAGATTTAAAGCATAGCACTGCATATTTTCAATATGATATGTGACACCATAGTATCTATTAAAAAATGTGAAGAATATATCCCATCGGATCTAATCAATACACAGATTTTAGAAGAGAGATTTTTCACCAGGTCAAGCTAAATTATTTTAAATATTTAGCCTCGGGTTCGAATCCTGAGTCGGTGCAAAAATCAGTTATTGGGTTTGTCTGTTAAAAAAATTCTCAGTAACAGTCCGGAGTCAGAAAGCATGTACAGCTGTTGCTCCTACGCCAGATCTCTTCCCGGTCATGTCCCATCGAACTATGAGACTGAGGGAATAGAAAGATACGGTCTGAAGAACTATTCGACTGCCTCTTTTAGGTTTATGTTTACCTAGTACTTTTCCTACTATTTATAAAAAATCAAACATCAGTCGAATTAGGTCAAACAACGTAAACGTAAAATGCCTCTTTATGACAATAATGAAATAAAGTTTTTTTATATAGGATAAGGGTGACAAACGAGCACACAGTCCACCTGATGGTAAGTGGTTGCTGCGGCCCATAGACATCTACATCTATCCTCGTTTGCGAATCAAAATGCAGATGCGTTGTCACCCGTGAGGACTAAGATGGAATGCCTCATTTCCAGTAAAAAGGGCCTAGTAGTTAGGTAGTGATGAAAATATTCTACTGTACTACTCAGTATTTTCTACCACTAGGGTATCTTACCAGTTAGTCCTACTTGTTAGTTTTATCAAATTGTTTTTATCTTTGGCCCGCGATTCAAATCTAATAAGATGGTTGTCTAACCAACACTGCTAGATCTATTTGGTTTGTTAATATTATGTTTTATCTCAGAAGTACCACACGTACAAAAGTCAATAGAAGTTGTACAAGTATACAAAATATAAACTAGAACTCCTACTGCCTCTTGCAGGTTTATGCTTGCCTAGTACCATTCCTAAAATAAACTACTTGATAAAAATTTCCATGTATTTTGTAGAGTACGACCACTGAGAATTTTCTTTCGCGTATATCTGTCTACTTGGTAAAGATATTCTTAGTAGTTTTACTAATATGATTATTTGGTAAGACTACTGGGAATCCAACACGCCACATTCCCAATAGACTTACTAGTAAGACTATTGGGAAGTTCTCATTAGGAAATTCCCGTTAGTCTTACCAGTAAGACTACTGGGAAGAAAATTCCCAGTAGTCTTACTAGTAAGACTACTTGGTAAGACTACTGGGAATACCCCGAAATTTTCTGGAGCATATCATTGATATAATCAACCATACTGCAATGTTCTTAAAAACGCAACAATATACTAATATGAGACTCTAAAATACGTAGATTCAATAAATTTGACTTTGTGTGTCGTAAAGCATCCCACAAAAGATGATCACTTGTGCTAATAACACAAACCATTTGGCAATCGCTTCATCGATTTTCACCCTAGCCCACAGAGACGTCACTGAATAGTTGCCGTTTAGTCGTCAGAATGAATTTAATCTCGTTTTTCTACAGTTGGAGAGAGTTACAGCCTTAATACGTTCCACGTGTTATTGGGGACAAGCTTCCTCTCATTTATTTACAACATGGTTTTGGAGTCACCAGTAATCTATGGGAGTCACTCGCTACAGTGCTTGTCGGGTGAATACATCTCCTCAAAATATTCTATTTGAAGGTTTTGAATTTATTTACATAGATAACGTGTAAAATCAGCATTTAAAATAGGCAATAACAATTTCAGGCACCGAAGGGGATCGAATTGGATTTGAGGGATGCACTCGTAGTATTAAAACAGCGTTCGGTGCGCACCTAAGCGACGACGTCTCTGTAAGATTATAATATTTATAAATTGTTTATACCGTGTTATTAAGCAAAAACATAAAGACATTTATTCCAACACTTACATCTTCTACAAACATGACAAATTACAATTAAAAATAAAACAAGTGACTTATAAATAAACAAAAATAAGAATAAATAAAAGAGATTATATGTATATGCAAACGCACATTAAAATTATAATAAAAAAATAAAAAAAAATAATGTGCATTTGCATATACATATAATGGACGCACTTCTTTTATTTATTCTAATTTTAAAAGAGAAACAATAGTAACCATTATAATATAACATTGCATCTGTTTGATTACCGCATAAAGGAAACCATGACGTGGATGTCGTCAGAGACGCCTATGAGACTGCAGGAAAAACTTCATGGTTTCTGATGGTGAAGTATAACTATCTGATTATGCTCGATGTAAAATACTAGACCGATAACGGAAAGCTGCGTCTAACATGCCAGAAAACTGTAATCCGTACCATCTCCAATTCGATTGCCAAGTGTGGCAATTATGGAAAATCCTCCTTACAAACTAAAAAGGTTTATGTACAGCTGTGGATTTCCACGGGCTGATGTAATGTAAAACATCGTTTTATTTAGATCGAAAATACAAATACATGCGCCCATATTACCTACTTTGATTTGAACGTTAATTTGACTTAAATTCGCTTTGACAAAGGACCTAATTACCTTAAAAAAGTAAAAGCAGTTCCTTTTACTTTTTTAAGGTATTTAATTAGGTTTTTTTTTCAAAGCGACGTTTGAAGCACCGTTTTTTGTTATCTATCGAAAGCCATAAGATATTTCTGGTATATCGCTTAGTCGCATTTTACGGCACCTACGAAACTATATGTGATGAATTTTTACATATACATCCATTCTCTATTGAGAATCATAATGAAGATTTTTTGTCGCCCCTGAAAAACATCCCTTAAGTCAATGTGAGAATTTTTGATTATCAAACTAAAAATGCTTGATAAAACTTTTAAAATCCAAACAAATCTAAAGAAGCATCCAAATTAGAATGCAGCAAGTACATGCTACGTGACGATTATGTGATTTTTTGTATAAGTAAGTTCACCCGGTGGTAAGTGGATACTGTGGTCGATAGAACCATACAATCTATTTTCGATTAATAATCAAAATGCTGATGCTTACCAACTTACTTACTTTCCATAGAGAAATAAATCTGCTATTAATATTACACTGGTATTCTCTGCGAGTATGGTCCTACGCCGATCGAGCCAAGCCAATCGTGATACAATCATAATCCGCTGTGAACGTGAACATTTTTAAGTGCATAAAATCAAAAATTAATTTCAAGCCGCGAAGAATTTCAAATTCAAATAAATTTTGTGGGTTAGCCAGAAATTTTTTTATTTGTGTATTAATTGTTAAAATGGTTAGATATCTAATTAAAATATGTATGATTAGGTACTTAATTTAAATAAGTATGCACAAAAATATTTATGATTTTGCGTCATGGACGTTTTATAAAATAATGAAAATAAAAAATAAATACTTTTTTTACCGATGCGCGTGCAAAAAGTTCAATTGGGCAGTGACTCTGAAAATACGATGTCGTTTGCAACAAACATTAATGCAGTAGTCTTTTATAGTCTTGCTTCTCGTGCCAAGAAAATGCAGAATAATCTCGAAAATATCCTTTTTCATATTACATTTTATAAAATTTGGCTATTTCTTTTAAAACATAATACAAAACTAATTTGTACTATACAGATTTTCATATTTAAATTTGAAGTGTGAAATACATTTGTCAAATAAGAATTAACAGGAGAATCAATTAAAAAATATTGATTAATGCATCAACAGCTGATGACAAAGTGCACCGCTGAATGTAAGACTTTCCACATTGAATAATAATAATAATAATATTTTATTTGCATAAAACTTGGTATATAATAGATAAATAGATAGAAAAATAAATTGAATCACAACAGCTGATGACAAAGTGCACCGCTGAATGTAAGACTTTCCACATTGAATAATAATAATAATAATAATAATATTTTATTTGCATAAAACATGGTATATAATAGATAAATAGATAGAAAAATAAATTGAATCACAATTGCTCACAAAAATTGGGGGATATTTGCCATAGCTGCCATGCTTAACGGGCTGGTTGGCTGTTCACTTTCATAGGCTGTAATATGTCTTGAATTGACGAGAGACGGAAAGAATGAAATTCTAAGGATTTCTTGTAAATAGCGGCATATTAACAACATAATCTATTTTCTTTTGTCTTAAATTCCAACGTTCAAAAAAAAGGTACAGGAAAGTAAATTGAGATGGATGGTTCAATAAACCATGCGAACAGACAAAGGGAAACAGGCAGGAGATGGGCAGCAGCATCTTCCTGATAATAGCCAAAATTACAATAAAAAAACTGCGGCCAACCCGCTCGCCAAGCGTGGCAACTATGGCAAATAACCCCCAATGATTAAAGCAACAAACAGACGGCCGCCAGTCCCCGGCGGCCCCGCTATTCCTGGCTACGGTGGCGACCATGGTAACGGCGGGGCAGGGGGTGCTAAGAATCTCCGGTGGAGGTTCGGTTACCACCTACGACGACTCGACCTGTCAACATACAACGCACGCACCCTGAGGACTGACGAGTAGATCGTGGAGCTGGAAGAAGAGATAGACAAGTTGCGCTGGCATATTATAGGATTATCCGAAGTCCGAAGAGAGGGGGAGGACAGGGTAATCCTCGAATCCGGCAACTTGCTCTATCACTGGTAGGGCGACCATCTGTCCCAAGGAGGTGTCGGATTTATCGTCCACAAGTCTTTCGTTAACAACGTTGTAAAGATCGGGAGTGTGTCGACGAGGGTTGCGTACCTTATACTCAGAATCACCAAACAGTATTCGGTGAAGGTCATACAGGTTTACGCACCAACCTCGGCACACCCCGACAAGGAGGTGGAGGAAATGTATGAGGATATCCTAGAGCCATGCATTCCCCCAAAACCCAATATACGGTGTTAATGGGAGACTTTAATGCAAAACTAGGCACAAGAGAGAACGGTGAGCTGAAAGTAGGGAAATTTGGAATAGGGCAACGGAACCCAAAGGACCAGCAGCTGGCCGACTTCATGGAGAAAGAGGGACTCTTTATGATGAACTCTTTCTTCCAGAAGCGGCCCCACAGGAAGTGGACCTGGTCGAGCCCCGACGGTTCGACAAAAATGAGATTGACTTCATTATGACGACCAGACGACAACTGTTCAGTGATGTCTACGTGATCGCGAGGGTGAAAACTGGTAGCGATCACCGAATGGTTAGAGGCACACTGAACCTAAAGGTTAAGTTGGAGAGGTCTCGTCTAATGAAGTCAACGATCCGTCCCCCTCGTGCTCTGTTCCAAAGTCCCGAAACCTTTCAGCTCAAGTTACAAAACCGTTTTCAGTGCCTAGAAGACTGCAATGAAGTGGACGATATGAATGACAAGCTCGTGGAAACTGTCCATGCGGTCGGAGCTAAGTTCTGCAAGACCCGCCGCAAAAGAACACAAAAACTCTCCGATCACACTCTTAATCTCATGGCTGTTAGACGGGAGATGAAGCTACATTCTTCAACAAACTTGACAGCATACAAGCATCTGAACAGACAGATCTCCAAATGCATGCGGCGGGACTTACGCAACTTCAATACAGCTCGTATTGAAGAAGCGATCGAGCGGAACCAAGGCTCCAAAGTCTTTGCCAGAGATCTGTCTGCCAGAAAGAGCCAACCGTCAAAGCTGAAGACAGAAAGTGGCAGCATCGTTTCCGGGATAACTGAGATTTTGAGTGAGATTGAGAGGTTCTATGATCAGCTGTACACGTCATCGTTGGAGCCACACGCAAGTGTGAGTAACGATCCAAGAGCGATTCTCATCCGACACTATTCCGAAGATATCCCGGACGTCAGTCTGAGCGATATTAGAATGGCTCTCCAGCACCTTAAAAACGGTAAGGCCCCAGGCGAGGATGGAATTACAGTGGAGCTTCTGAAAGCGGGTGGAAGACCGGTACTTGAAGTCCTTAGAAGCTCTTTAATTCCGTCCTCCATGGTGGCATTACACCGGAGGCGTGGAGCAGAAGTGCGGTGATCTTGTTCCTCAAGATAGGTGAGAACGCTATCTTGAAGAACTACAGACCGATTTCCCTTCTGAGCCGCGTCTACGTGCTGTTTTCGAGAGTCATTACGAATAGCCTCGCGCGCAGACTTGACGACTTCCAGCCTCCCGAACAAGCCGGTTTCCGAAAGGGCTTTAGCATCATAGACCACATACATACCCTTCGGCAAATCGTACAGAAGTCCGAAGAGTACAATTTGCCACTATGTCTGGCGTATGTGGACTATGAGAAAGCCTTTGATTTCGTCGAAATTTGGGCGGTGCTGCAGTCCCTTCAGCGGTGCCAAGTTGACTGTCGGTATATCGAAGTGCTGAAGTGTTTGTACAGTAGAGCTACAATAGCTATCCGAGTACAGAACCAGAGTACGAAACCTATACAATTGCAGAGAGGTGTAAGACAGGGTGACGTCATATCCCCGAAACTCTTCACCGCTGCATTGGAAGACGTTTTCAAGCTTCTGGTCTGGAAAGGATACGGTATACGGTATCAACATCAATGGCGAGTACATCACTCACCTTCGATTTGCCGACGATATAGTCCTTATGGCAGAATTGCTGGAGGACCATAGCACTATGCTCAATGACCTCAATAGTGTCTCCCAACGGATAGGTCTTAAGATGAACATGGACAAAACAAAGATTATGTTTAATACCCATGTCACACCCATGCCGGTAGTTGTTGGGAGCACTAAGCTCGATGTTGTTGACGAGTATGTTTACCTGGGACAAATAGTCCGACTAGGTAAGTCCAACTTCGACCGAGAGGTCAGTCGACGGATTCAACTCGGCTGGCCAGCGTTCGGGAAGCTACGACACATCTTCTCGTCAGACATACCTCAAAATCTTAAAACGAAATTGTACAACCAGTGCGTGTTGCCAGTGATGACTTACGGAACTAAGATGTGGTCCTTCACAGCTGGCCGTATGAGGAAGCTCAAGGTCGCTCAGCGAGCTATGGAGTTAAATAGATAAATTAAAAAATTTATTTAGATAAAAAATAAAATTAAATGTATTCTAAAAATAAGTATAAAAATATTAAAACCATTATTATGTGTACATACATGATATTTGATATTTGGCTATCTTTTACTTTAATTAAGTGTTAAATATCTCCACATTAGTATTGGCGGCGTAAGATAATTCGCTTCTCCATATCATCCCGTGGGTGTAGTAAGAGATGACAAAGGCAAATCTGATGGGCACCAACATCTTCCTGATAGTAACTCAAAATAACTGCGGTTACCAACCCGACTGAAAAGCTGTAAGCAACTATTTATTTATTCTGGTTGAATAAGGGTAAAACAGAGCACACCCTCTACGTGATGGTAAGTGAATACTGTGACCCAAATATATATCTATCCTGGATTAAGAATAAAAATGCAGATGCGTCGTTACCCCGATCGAATAACTCGTTGCCAGGAAAAAGGGTCTGAGTTCCTCTACACACGTTATACAAAACACAGAAGCATTAAGTTGCTATTTTACGCCGGTATTCTGTAAGAGCTTGGTTCTTTCTTGGAGCATAGCACTACCTCGTAAAAATGATACTGAATGAATAAACTATGGCAAATAATCCCCCTATGAGATAATCTATGAGAGTGGCCTATGTTCAGCGGCAGAGTTTTGATAGGATGTAATTAATTAATTAATTAATCAATATTATTTAGTTAAAAGAATGAGATAGAGAGAGAGAGAGGAAGATTGAATTAGATTTTGTTTCAATTAGGTAGTGTGATTGGGATAAAGTTTTACGCGTTCAAAGACGATTTACTTCATGGTGATTAATGCAAAATTAAATTATCAAGGGAACTTTTAAAAGTTTAACAAAGATAATCTTAAGGTAGGATTTAGTATATAATTAAATGGAAAAGTTTATTCATTAACCAAACTAATAAAACAGAAGGGTATTGTTATCGGCTTGAATGACTGTTTTTCACGAACGTATTTGACGACATTTAACTATTGTTTAACCAGTGTTGATATTATAGGTTGTCTTCCAGACTGCATTTTTGATATGACTGAATAGCCAACTGAGTCGGCCAGGATAATAGTGTACGAATATTTCTGCAAACACAGGAGCACTTTTCATTCTCTCACTGTCATGGTCCGATGATACGGCAATCCGATACGACCGTAAAGAGATCAAGCGCAGTACCAACGGGTTTACGTACTTTCCGAAGCAACACCGCAACGTTAAACACCGCTATATTCCTGACTCCAGACTGCTTACTAAGAATTATTTAACAAAAGACCAAATAACTGACTTTCGCATGAACCAGGATTAGTCCCTGGTTGAAATGATCAGCAGTCGAAATAGTTAAACTATAGATACAGACATTTTAAAGGTTGTAATTTTTTTGATGTGCAGCACTTATATTTCAATAAATATGTTACTTCATAATATAGTACTTTTTATATTTAATTAAATCTTAAGGGGATCCAATACAGGAAAAATCTAAAGGATATACCTAATAATATTATTTATAGAAACATGCATATTATACATATACTAGGTTTTGTCCACGACTTCGTCTCTGTAGAAGATAATGGTACTAATAGGACTTTTAATTAGTTTTTTACGTTATTAATTTTGTTATAACATATAAATTATTATGTTAAATATTTGAATACTTATAATATATAACAATTTTTATTATAGTGTAGGGATTTAAAGGTTAAATAAACATGAAACTAAAATAAAATTTTGTTATATTTTATGAACACGAAGTTCGGCCTTTGATCTGGTAAAAGTGACACGGGGGTATTATCTTTTTACAACGAAATCGAAATACTACACCTACCGTAGTATTTCTTTACAATATTTTTTTGTTTTTCCTTTGGATGCTAGAATCACCAGCCTACTCTGTGCGATTACTCTGGAGTATGCCACTGTATACAACTGACAACTGACCGTGGGAGAAGCAACTTTTTCTCAAGTCTACTCCCGCTACCTTAAGAGTTTGACCTTGAGCTTTGTTTATGGTTATAACGAAGCAGACTTTGATAGGAAAGTGCACTCTCTTGAATTCGAAGGGGTAATTTGATGGTGTTAGGGGAATCCTAATAATAAATGCAGACTCTCCTCGCGAACAACCTGTTAGTATTGTTGCCTTGATTAGATTGCGATGCAATGTTTTCACTTGCAGTCTGGTGCCATTGCATAATTCTGGTGGATTTATATTGCGCAGCAACATAATTGGCGCGCCAACTCCGTGAATGGCACTGGACCGGATAATGAATGGCATGATCGGTGTTTATCACTGAGTCGACGGATTTGTTTATTTATTTAATTTATGTACACACAAACAACGGAAAAGACACAATGTGATGAAGAGTTTGTACAAGGACGCTACTTATCTCGTAATAAAATTTCTTCCAGTAGACCAGTGAAAAAGATATGTGATAAATAAAAGATAATTAGGTGTGCACTTTGTTATTAATCAGTGATCGGAATAGGTAGTGCAATTTAGGGTGAATGACCTTAAACGTTGTATTAATGTGGACAAGCCTTGTGGAAAGTGAGATTTTATTATTTATTTTCAGTATTTTAATATGTTTGAAATTCCTTATTATTCATTAATTCATTATTATAAATATAATTTTGCGGCTTTATACAAGTAATACTTTGTAATATTTAGAAAATTACTTCTAAATATTTTTTGTATAAAACAGCAACAGTTTTTTTTATAAATTGAGATAAGTTTTCTGGTAGTTTTTTAAGGAGTGGGATCCGGACTTGCACAATTGTTACAGTGTAATACTCACTAATAAACTATCGTTTTAAGTTAATAGAAAGTACACTGATTAATTATTGCTTGCTTATGCGTTACGCAGATAGACAAAAATGGCTTTGTTACTATATATTATACTAACCTTGGCAATATTACAAGTATTAATAAAACTCAGATTGCATTTTTAAACATTTATTTTTAACATGATCTGTGCTTTCTATAGTATTGAAATAAATTACAATTATTTTTTCTAAATACTCAATCTTCAGTCTATTACTTTTTACATCCAAAATATATTTATATGTGGAAAATATTCATTAAACTTCTACTGATGTCAGGGATGCAAATTTATAAAACATCATGTCATTGGTAGTAGTTCTGTTATTTATTCGTTCTGAATACATCCTGATGACTGCTTTTAATTTTTCTTCAATTTGCGAACATGAACTCCAAGCTACAACTAAACTTACCATATCGAAAATTTCAAAACTTTCTATTAAAGATATATCGCGCTTTTGCATTTGGGTCGCAGGTAATTCGATAATACTAAAATTGGTATCACTAAAATCAAGGTCATTTTTGATGCTTTGTTTTCGTACAATATTTTTGCTGTTTCTTTGTGTATAAATTGTATAAGTTTTTGGAAGAATTTGTTCAGATAAACTTTTCTAAGCTCCGACTCGCTTGGTAGTGGTGCTTAGCGCAGCGACAACAAATGTACTGCTCGAAAAAGTTTTTGAATGCTGGGTTTTCTACTTGAGACAACAGAATGTTACAGAGTATAAGAAACTTGATGAACTTAATATAAAAATCTTCTTGGGACTTCGGAAGAGTTCCTTTATGTTTAGCTCCATTGACGTGTCTTTCAATGGTACATTTTCGATACCCAACGATACATTCACATTTACTACAGTAAATAGTGTGGTTTGTTGATTCGAAGAATAGTTCCAGATAATATTCAAGCCATCGATGAACGGTTTCCACTGCAAAATGCCACGCCATATCTGCATCCAAAAAATAATTACTTGTCCGTATATTTTTTACCAGAATGATAAGGAACAATAAAATTTAACAAATTTATTTATAAAAAGTCAGCGCTAATTTCTTGCTAAGCAAGCTGCTATTCGCGACTTTATCTAGTTGAAATCTATCAAACAAATGGGTTTTAATTTTTCTGCACGAAACACTTATTCTATTTTTTTAATAAAAGCAGCATAAGTTACTCCTTAGCTTATTGGAAAAATAAAATAAAACTTACCGGCATCTTCGTCCAAACAAAACCAATCCACATCGTCACAGTATCTTAAAGTCCGTTTACACTAGACAAATAGTCGTGAATAAAAGATCAAGCAGAAGGATCGTCAAAATAAACCAGTCACCACAAAATCACCACTTACGCAATCAACGACCCAAGGAACGTAAGTAATATAAAATCCCAATGATATAGGGGACAATACAAAAGAAAGTGACAACGCTTACTAATTATAATTTTGTCTCTTTCTCTCGCACATAGTAACAATGACTTTTACGCTCTAATTAACCATATCGCCACAATAAACAATGCATAGTTTAGTACTTTAAATTTTAAGAATTAAATTGATCGTATTAAATTCCGACAAAGTGGAATTTAAAGGCATATCCATATTAGGATAACGTCATGAAATCCCACAAAATTGCACTACCTATTCCGATTACTAGTTATTATACAATACATACAAGATAAAATAAATACGCAAATATATATAATATAAATATATATATATATATATATATATATTTGTGCACGACGTAAACAGCGTGATACGTTGAACGAAATACATGCTTGTTTTAACCGACGCTTGTTGAACAACCTAGGTGCAGTGGGCGGAGCCATGAGGGTGTTACGATCGTCGGGCCGCGTTCACGGTTCGACAACTAGCGATGGTTTCACACAGCTACGCGGAAAAAACAGGCGCAGCCTTATTCGGAATGTTAAAAAATGTAACTTTATATTCAATGATAAAAAGAATAGTGTTGTAACTATGCAATAACTCTCCCAATAAAGACACCGAATGAATAGCGAGAGTTAGCATAGATTTCAAATGTAAATTGTATTTGTTCTTATATCTAAATTACCTTTGTTGTATATTAAGCCCTTAGGCACGTAAAATAAGATATTATAATATCAACAGGGCATGTTATCGTGACGCGGCCGCGGGGCAAATGAGGCTACGCGCACCGCGCCACGACGTTTTATATTTATAGTGCTGAGGCGGGGGGCAGGTTCCTCAGCCTAAAGTTTTTAAATATAAAGTTTAAACCCTTTTAAAATGTAAAAAAAGTGTTGTGTACATATTAGTATAATAAGTAGTTATAAGAATATTATATGTTTAATTCTGTTTGTTAGTTTGTAAGAGTTATAACCAAATAAATAAAGGCGCGGGGGTGAAGCAATGGTCCGCTGGCCAGCAGCGGCCAAATCATATAAAAGACGGTCCGGCCGGTATGGTCGGCAGTCGCTCTCCAGCCACCGAAAAGGCAACAGCAAGAAAAGTACAAGTTCCTCCTCACCGCCGCTTGCCTCCTATTTAAGCAAGACCAACGCGTTTCATTAATTTTTCGAACGGTGTTACGGCGATCCGTAACAATATTTATTTATTTATTTATATATATATATATATAAATATATATAAATAATGATCAGTGATCGCGAGGGTGAAAACCGGCAGCGATCACCGAATGGTTAGAGGCACACTGAACCTAAACGTTAAGTTGGAGAGGTCTCGTCTGATGAAGTCAACGCTCCGTCCTCCTCGTGCTTTAATCCAAAGTCCCGAAACCTTTCAGTTCGAGTTACGAAACCGTTTTCAGTGCCTAGAAGATTGCAATGAAGTGGACGATATGAATGACAAGCTCGTGGAAACTGTCCATGCGGTCGGAGCTAAGTTCTGCAAGACCCGTCGCAGAAGAACACAAAAACTCTCCGATCACACTCTTAATCTCATGGCTGTTAGACGGGAGATGAGGCTACATTCTTCAACAGATTTGACAGCATACAGGCAACTGAACAGACAGATCTCCAAATGCGTGCGGCGGGACTTACGCAACTTCAATACAGCTCGTATTGAAGAAGCGATCGAGCGGAACCAAGGCTCCAAAGTCTTTGCCAGAGACCTGTCTGCCAGAAAGAGCCAACTGTCAAAGCTGAAGACCGAATGTGGCAGCATCGTTTCCGGGGCACCTGAAATTTTGAGTGAGATTGAGAAGTTCTATGGGCAGCTGTACACGTCATCGTTGGAGCCACACGCAAGTGTGAGTAACGATCCAAGAGCGAGTCTTATCCGACACTATTCCGATGATATCCCGGACGTCAGCCTGAGCGAGATTAGAATGGCTCTCCAGCACCTTAAAAACGGCAAGGCCCCAGGCGAGGATGGAATTACAGCGGAGCTTGTAAAAGCGGGTGAAAGACCGGTACTTGAAGTCCTTCAGAAGCTCTTTAATTCCGTCCTCCATGGTGGCATTACACCGGAGGCGTGGAGCAGAAGTGCGGTGGTCTTGTTCTTCAAGAAAGGTGACAACGCTCTCTTGAAGAACTACAGACCGATTTCCCTTCTGAGCCGCGTCTACGTGCTGTTTTCGAGAGTCATTACGAATCGTCTCGCGCGCAGACTTGACGACTTCCAGCCTCCCGAACAAGCCGGTTTCCGAAAGGACTTTAGCACCCTAGACCACATACATACCCTACGGCAAATTGTACATAGGTCCGAAGAGTACAATTTGCCACTATGTCTGGCGTATGTGGACTATGAGAAAGCCTTTGATTCCGTCGAAATTTGGGCGGTGCTGCAGTCCCTTCAGCGGTGCCAAGTTGACTGTCGTTATATCGAAGTGCTGAAGTGCTTGTACAGTAGGACTACGATGGCTATCCGAGTACAGAACCAGAGTACGAATCCCGTCCAATTGCAGAGAGGTGTAAAACAGGGTGATGTTATATCCCCGAAACTCTTCACCGCTGCATTGGAAGACGTTTTCAAGCTTCTGGACTGGAAAGGATGCGGTATTAACATCAATGACGAGTACATCACTCACCTTCGATTTGCCGACGATATAGTCCTTATGGCAGAATCGCTGGAGGAGCTAAGCACTATGCTCAATGACCTCAATAGTGTCTCCCAACGGATAGGTCTTAAGATGAACATGAACAAAACAAAGATCATGTTTAATGTCCATGTCACACCTATGCCGGTAGTTGTTGGGAGCACTAAGCTCGAAGTTGTTGACGAGTATGTTTACCTGGGACAAATAGTCCGACTAGGTAAATCCAACTTCGACCGAGAGGTCAATCGACGGATTCAACTCGGCTGGGCAGCATTCGGGAAGCTACGACACATCTTCTCGTCAGACATACCTCAAAACCTTAAAACGAAATTGTACAACCAGTGCGTGTTGCCAGTGATGACTTACGGAACTGAGACGTGGTCCTTCACTGCTGGCCGTATGAGGAAGCTCAAGGTCGCTCAGCGAGCTATGGAGAGGGCTATGCTCGGAGTTTCTCTGCGTGATAAACTTAGGAATAAGGATATCCGCAGTAGAACCAGAGTAACCGACATAGCCCAACGGATTAGTAAGCTGAAGTGGCAGTGGGCCGGCCATATAGCTCGAAGAACCGACAACCGATGGGGAAGAAAGGTTCTCGAGTGGCAGCCTCGTACCGGTAGGCGAAGTGTAGGGCGTCCCCCCACGAGATGGAGTGACGACCTGGTAAGACATGCAGGAAGTCGATGGATGCAGGTGGCTCAGGACCGTGCTTTGTGGCATTCTTTGGGGGAGGCCTATGTTCAGCAGTGGACTTGTGAAGGGCTGTATGAAGTGTGATGATATAAATAATAAAAAGTATAGTAAATATCAAAGATATGAAACTTACATAGAAGACAGAGATAAATAATGTTCTTTTACACGTTTTTTGAACAATATCACTATTTTGATTTCTCAAATGGAAGGAGGAAGTGAATCCCAGAGTCTTACTGCATGTACAGAGAATGAACGGGAATATGAATGAGCTTTAAAGGATGGGAATTTTTAAGAGGGTGTTAAGGTGAGGTTTACTGCATCTGGAGATTTAAAAAAAGTAAACCGATTACAAAGGTATGAAGGGAAATTTGGACTATGTAAGATGTTAAAAAGAAGACAAAAGATACGAGTGTTCCTGTGAAATCGGATCGGGAGCCACTTTAGCTGCTTTCTGTATTAAAAGACGTGGTCAAACATCTTCAGTCCAAAAATATAGCGAATGCAAAGGTTTTGCAATCGCTTAAGTTTGTTTAATTGCTCCTCTGTAGCATCCAAAAACAGACATCAGCGTTATCTAAGATTGTAATAGAAATGAGAGTTTGAACAAGAGAGATTTTAGTTGATAAGGGTAAAAACTTTGAAGTCGTTTTAACGAGTGTAAATTATATTGAACTTTTCTGCTTAAGTCCGTTATATGAGCACCCCATGATAACCTATTGTCAATAATTAGGCCCAAGTTCTTCGCAGATTCCGAATAAGTAATTTATGTGCCATTGATAATCACATTTGGCAGGGTGCATTTATCAATAATACTAGTTTTATATCTGCTACTTACTATTAACACTTGAGATTTACTTGGATTTATAGTTAAACCTTGGGATTTGGACCAACGACTAATTCTATCCAAATCGTCATTCAGTGCATCTATCGTCATTTTTCCTTCAGATGCCTCAAAGTGACCGTAAAGCTGCAAATCATCCGCATAAAGATGGAAATTGGAGTATATTATTTTTGTTATAGAATTAATAAAAACAGTGAAGAGTAAAGGAGACAAGACGCCACCTTGGGGTACACCTGCAATAAGATGACACCAGTTGGAATAAGTGTCATTGGAACGGATACATTGCGAGTGTCCCCGATGATAGGAATTAAACCAAAGAATGGCCGAAGATGAAACATTGATAGCCTGAAGAATTTTAAGGAGGATATCAAAGTCAACAGAATTGAATGGACTACTAAAATCTAATAAAACCAGTACTGTTAATTGTTTTTGATCTATGGATCGACGGATATCATCAGTTACCTGAAGAAGAGCATTTATTGTACTGTGACCGGGCCGGAATCCAGATTGAAATGTACTTAAAATATTGTCGGAGTATAAAAAATATACTCCGACAAAATATGTTCCAGTACTTTAGAGAGGAATGGTAACATAGATATAGGTCCAAATTCAGAAGGTAATGTGGGGTTAGCAACCTTGGCAATAGGAATAATCTGTGCTAACTTCCACGTATATAGAAAACAGGAGATAAATGATGAAAAATTAAATATGTGAGTAAGAACTGGGAGAATACAAGGTAAAATCATAGTTATCATTGTGGAAGAAATTTTATTGTTTCCCGATGCAGTAGAAGATATGGATAGCACTGATTGCTTTACTTCATCTTCTGATATTGATACAAATTTAAACTGGGAGAAATGTTGTAAAGGCATCTGGATAATTCTAACAAGTTCTTAGCTTTTATAAATCGAGATAAGATAACAGTTGGAAGAGAAAAATATTGATTGAGAGTATCTATATCAATATTTCCAATCGCAAGCGCAGGATGTTTGCCAATGCCGACTGTTTTGAGAAAACTCCAGGCCCTTCCTGAATTGCAATTTGAAAGTGAATCATGAAAGTAGCGCCTTTTAGCGTCTATTGCGTCGCCAACAGTATTATCAATTATTTGATTTTGAATGTAAATAGATAAAAATAATGTTTCAATTGTAGATGGCATTAAAAAGAAAGAACTGGTTGACATATTAATTTTTTATATCAATTAAAGCAACCACTACAAATAAAATAAAATTATTTTTTTCAGATTTTATGTGTAAAAAAAATCGTTATTTGAACCAAGCTGGGAATTTCTCGTGTATCAGAGGGGCATTTCATGAATATAAACCTCTCCAGACTCGGAAAAATTGTTTATACTTGTTCCTGTTGGGATTAATAAACGCGGCATGCAAAGCTTGTTACATAATATTTAACCCCGTTCGCTAACTAGACATCATTATCTTCGCTATTTATTATAATCACACAATGGTACAACTGAGATGTTTCCTTCATTATCCTGCCAAAGTAAACCTATATCCATCAGTAGTATTACCACCTCCTTTATTATTATAAAACAAAATTTATCGCATGCATTTATCGCAATGTGTATTTAAATAATATGCTTATTGTGTATAGTAATAATTAACTGTTAAACCTCAACTCTTCAACTTGGGTCAACTTGGGTAGCCTTGTAGTGCCAGTATAAGCACGCTTATACTGGCACTTATAACGGAACGCTTCAATCGGCACATAATCATGACGCTTTCGGCAAATCTTCTACGCATTTGTACGCGAGTTGCGAGTTGTACCATAACGCCATTTATAAGTATTAAATAAATTATTTTGTATGCTTATTACTGTGTAGTGGCGGTGTAAGAATATCCACTACCCCATATCATTCCGTGTGTGTAGGTAGTAAGATGCGACAGAGGGAAACAAATCAGGAGATGGCCAACAGAGCATTATGTCATAGATACTATTTACTTTATATTATGTTACTTTATATTATTTTACTGATATTCCGATATTAACCACTAAGTCACTGAATTCTTCTCCTGCGGTCGCCGAATCATTACTTAAACAAAATGTAAATGCGTGTACAAAGAATTTTACATTTCACAAAGTATCATCAAATGATATTGTAAAATATTTTAAAACTATTGATGTTAAGAAAACTGCGGATCTGTAGGGGATTTCCGTTAAAGTTATTGCGTCTATTATAGATACAATCGCGCCTCATTTAGCTACTATTTTTAATACTAGTATCGAATCTGGTGTGTTTCCTGATTTAATGAAGTATATTAAAGTAATACCTTTATTTAAATCTGGTAGTACATTAGACCCCGCCAATTTTAGACCTATTTCTGTACTACCAACACTTAGTAAGATATTTGAAAAAAATATTCTTGATCAAATGTTAAATTTCTTTAATATAAATAATTTACTTCATAAAAATCAATTTGGTTTCACAAGGGGTCGCTCGACAACTGATGCCGGTGTTGAGCTGATTAAATATATATTTAATGCATGGGAGAATTCACAGGATGCTTTGGGTATATTTTGTGACCTATCCAAAGCCTTCGATTGTGTTCACCATGAAACATTAATCAGGAAACTTCAACACTACGGTGTAAGAAGTGATGCTCTTAAATTAATTATTTCATATTTAACTAAGAGAACGCAAAAAGTTGTCATTAACAGTATGAGTTCTTCCGGGTCGACGGTACAGATGGGCGTGCCTCAAGGCTCAATTCTCGGCCCCTTTCTGTTTCTTGTATACATTAATGACTTACCTTACATAGTAGGAGATAACCATGATATGGTATTATTTGCAGATGACACTTCTTTAATTTTCAAATTAAATCGACATTTGCTAAAATATGACGAAGTAAATAATGCTATATCTAAATTAGTAAATTGGTTCAATGTTAATAATTTGCATTTAAATGGCACTAAAACGAAATGTATGAAATTTATGACTCCAAATGTCAAACAATTAAATACTAATGTAATTTTAAATGGGGAGAAACTGAGTCTTGTAGATACCACCATTTTTCTTGGAATCACACTAGACGCGAAGCTTCAATGGAGCCCCCATATATCAAAACTAGCAAGCAGGCTTAGTTCTGCAGCATATGCCGTAAAAAAGATTAGAAGTCTAACTAGTGTTGAAACAGCTAGACTAGTTTACTTTAACTATTTCCATAGCATAATGTCGTATGGTATTTTGCTATGGGGACACGCAGCTGACACTGAAATTATATTTGTTTTACAGAAGAGGGCCATAAGAGCAATTTATGATTTAAAGCCTAAAGAGTCGCTGCGACAAAAATTTAAGGAAATTAATATATTAACTTTGGCCTCTCAATACATTTATGAAAATGTAATGTACGTACACAAAAATAAAAGTAGTTTTACAAAAATAAGTGATATTCATTCTGTAAATACTAGGAACAGACACAAGCTAGTAGTACCAGTTACTCGACTCCATCGAGTCAGTAATTCATTCTTGGGGCGATGCATACGCTTTTACAACAAAATTCCAGAAAATATACAAAATTTGACCTGCTCAAAGTTCAAAAACTTTATTAAACTAAGTTTGTATAAAAAGGGTTATTATAATATTAAAGAATTTATAGATGATAATAACCCCTGGAAGTGAGGTGATCGCTCCCAAGCTATTTCTAATTTGTTGTGTTGTTAATTTGTGTAACATACATGATTGTAAGCTGTTAAAATAAAAAGTCCCGCTGGGTTTCTTGCTAGTTCTTCCCAGGACAAAGGTTTTTTTTCCGAACCAGTGGTAATTATACAAAAGAGTGACTTTCAATAAGTATTATTTATAATCTATATTGAATAAAAATGTTTCTGTTTCTGTTTCTGTTATAAGTCCTGTATACTTTATATTGTTTATTTACTTAAAAGCTAAATTACTTTCTTAGAAGCCAAACTAATGTTATGTCATAAGAAACTATTTACTTTAAATTATAAGACCTGTATACTTTATATTGTTTATTTAAATCATATTGTTTACTTTCTAAGAAGCCAAACTAATTATATTGTAATGTTATATGGTAATGTTTATAGTTTCCCATTCATAATTGTACCTTAGAGTAAGTTAACGGTACCACCAAGAACCATCTTGTTCCTTTATCTTTACCCCCACCTCCTAGTTTCCTACACTATTTAAACCAAATCTTTCGATCCCTCAATATCACATTCCGCCTGTGGCACCGCTTTTGAGCGGTCGTTCCAGGAAATCCGCGCGCTTAACGTCACAACGTTAGTGCCCCCCGTTCCGCGAATCGCGCTCCACAGTGTTAGCGCTAATTAAGCGCTGAAGCTAGGTGAGTGTTTAATCGCTAACTCTCAGTTCTTACCCCCCCCCCCCCCCGCCCTCGGTCGGGGAGGTCTGACTGAACGCTTTTTTATATTGTAGTACACTAGTACTGTATACGTTTATTAGTTTATTATAATTATTTGTGTAGTATATATAACGTGTATATTATATATTATATTGTCTCTTGACTTAGCCCCCGTCCTTTTGAGGACAGGGGAGAGTTTCAGAGTAACTGAACGTCCCGTACTTTTCAGTGCGGTGATCCCAACGCCCTACGAGTAGTTTTAAATAGTTTTTTAGTTTTTTTTTATATATTAATTAGTCAACATGTCCACTCAGGACTTAAAATCGTCCCTTATGGAGGCCATCACTAGGATGGACGACCCGCAGGCGCTTGCCGCCGCCCTAGCCCTTCTGGCTTGTCCCGCCCGTAAGGCAACCATCACGCCGCCCGTGTTAGCGGCCCACTTAGAGTCCCAGAACTCGTTCGCTGCGCTAGAAATAGATATGGAGTGCGCTCACTCCGAGTCCGACGCCGCGTCGTCAGTATCCGCCTCTCTGAAGAGGCCCGCAGAAGAATCCGGCACCAGGACATCGGAGTCCTCTAACTTGGATGACACCGGTGCATCGTTAGAATCATACATCACGGTGTCGTCAAAGCGCGCGGCGAAGTGCGCCGCTAAAAACCGTTCGCCAACCGCCGCAGCGGCCCGTGCCGCTCCCCCCCTCCCCCCGCAGCCTCCGCCGCTGCCTCAGCCCCCGCAGCCCTAGCTGCCGCGTTAGATATCTCGGCGCCAACTAAACCGGCCACGCGTTGCGCGCCACAATTAGCCAAAAAACAAGTCCCGCCCCCTGTCTTCTTGAGAGATAAGGCTGAATTTACCCGGCTTAGTAAGATCTGCTACGACTCGGGAATAAAGTACGAGCTTGCTACAAACTTAGGCGTAGCAATTAAAATAACACCAACCACGATCGACGATTTCCGCCGTATAACTAAACTTTTTACGTACGAACGTGTATCATATCACACATACGCTCTTCCGGAAGAGCGAAAAGTTAGGGTCGTCATCCGAGGCGTCCCGTTTGAACTCTCCAACGAGGAGATACTTGAGGACCTTAAGTCACAAGGTTTCCCCGTTGAAGCGGTTCATAAGATGCATAGCAGGACCGGGTTGAGATACCCGGTTATATTAGTCATTTTAAGTAACGTCCCGGAGGCAAAAACCATCTTCCGGCAAGTACGCACGGTGTGCGGCTTGTCTGGAGTCAAGGTTGAGTCACCGCGTAGGCGCGGTTTCCCAGCGCAGTGCCACCGCTGCCAATTGTATGGTCACGCGGCGGCCAATTGCTCCGCCCCACCCAGGTGCGTTAAGTGCCTAGATCCACACATCACCAAAGAGTGTCCCCGGCCTAAAGATGCCGTATCCCCGCCCGCGTGCGTCCTGTGTCAACAGACAGGCCACCCGGCGAGCTACAGGGGATGCCCGTGCGCTCCTCGCCCTCGCAATCCCGTATTCAGACAGGTCCCGCCGCCGGTAAATGACCGTTCATTTCCGGCATTGTATGTTAGGAAGCCCCGTCAGGGCGTAGCACAGCCGTCTCAGGGAGTTGCACGACCCACTCAGGGTCCCCCGAGACCTCCACAGGCGCCGCTTAGGCCACCTCCGGGCTTCTCAAAGCCTATGCAGGCTCCAGTTTTTCCCTGGGGCCCCAAAAAGGTAGATCCACCGCCACAGGTAACTTCTGCTCCGCAGCAGAAACAGTCGTCAATCGGAGATGACCTTAACACGGTTTACGCCGCGATAAGGAACATCGACATAAACGAAATCTCGGTGTTAGCGAGTAAACTGCGCGCCGCCCGGTCCCCTCAGGACCGTCTTTTGGCTCTAGGAGAGCACAGTAATTTATTGCGTTCGTTGTAAGTTAAGTTAACTTAATTAACTTAGCTTACAATGACAGAGCCTTCTGCTCTGCCTAAAAGTCACGGTCGTATCAAGCCCAAAGGGCTATCGCTTATTTCATTTAACATTCGCGGATTGCGAAATAACCTCCCAGAGCTTAAGCTCTTCCTTAAAGATCGCGAAGCTGATTTTCTCTTCTTACAGGAAACCAATCTTAAATACAAAGACAATAAAGGCTTATCCATTAAAAATTATTCTCTTCTTCGTAATGATAGGCATGACCGCCGAGGCGATGGGACGGCCATTTATTACAAGAAGACACTACATTGCTCTCTTATTGATACTCCGCAGCTTACCAATATGGAAGCTACGTTATGCAGGTTATCTATGACGGGACATCAGTCTTTAGTCATAGCCTCCTGTTACATTCCCCCTGGAAACCTCCCCCTCAAAGATGATTTTGAGGCAATCTTATCTCTAAGTAATTCAGTCATTATGTTTGGAGATTTTAACTCTAAACATACTGAATGGACATGCCGTACTATTAACCGTAGTGGTAGGATACTGCGTGATATAACGCAGTCTCTTGACATAACCGTTTACAGTCCGCTCGCTGCAACGCACTATCCCGATGCTACCGATTTTAACCCAGATGTACTAGATTTTGCGTTACTCAAAGGAGTTTCACTCAACCTCAGGTCTATTGAGACACTAGACGATATAGGTACCGATCACCGACCGGTCTCTCTTATTCTTGGCCATCAGCCACCCCCTATTATAACTACGAAAACCTTCACTAACTGGAAGGGTTTCAAGGACTCTCTAGCAAAAGCTATGGACTCGCAGGACTCCCCTAATTACCTATCGCCGGATTTAGACTTAGACAGTCCCATAAAAATCGACACCGCGGTCGAATCACTTTCAACCCTAATTAAATCCTCCCTTAAGGAGAATGAAAGGGTCGTCCCGGTTGCTAATACTAATGGGCTGCCCCTATATATTAGCAACATATTAAAAGCTAAAAAAGCTGCTTTCCGGAGAGCAGCTAAATATCCCACCCCCGAATATAGGCATACGGCTAATCGTCTTCAACGAAAACTCCGTTTACACCTTTCTGAATTTCGAGACCTCCAAAGGAGTGAACTTATGGAGAATATATCTCCTTCTCATACAGCGTACTATCAGATGGCTAGAGCCCTCCGTATAGACGCTACAACTCACACACCCCCTCTCTCCCGCCCCGACGGTACGGTTGCCTTCGAGGACGACGAGAAGGCTGAGTGCTTTGCAGACAGCATTGCCGCACAATGCTCTCCTAGCTCTCGACCTGTCGACCCCTCACACATTCAGGAAGTGGAGGATGAGATGCACCGCCGGAACTCACCCCCCACAACCTCTGACCCTATCACTGTGTCCAATGATAATATCTCATCCCTCATCAAAGGACTTAAGCCCAAAAAGTCTCCAGGCGCGGATGGCATATCCAACCAAGCCCTTAAACACTTTCCAGAGCAGGTGTTAACCCTCTTATCTATTATCTTTAACGCCTGCTTCAATCTTAGTTATTTTCCCACTAGTTGTAAAGAGGCAACTGTCATTGGTATTCCCAAACCAGGCAAGCCTCTTAACCTCCCCTCCAGTCATCGTCCCATTAGCCTCCTAAAGGCCATGGGCAAACTCTTTGAAAGAGTCATTCAAAATCGAATGAGGCGCCATCTGTTTCCCACAGACGGTGACCCCCTTGTCATCCCACACCAATTTGGTTTCCGTGCGAAACACTCATGTCCACAGCAAGTACACCGCATTGTGGAATATATCCTCAGCGGTTTTTATCCACGTCGACTAAAGACAATCGCGGTCTTTTTCGACATTGCCAAAGCCTTCGACCGAGTCTGGCATGTAGGCCTTATTTACAAATTATATAGGATAGGACTCTCCGATCGTCTAGTACGTCTCGTAGCCTCTTACTTACAACATCGTACCTTTCATTTTAGACACGAAGGCACGTTATCCTCTCAGCGCCCCATTAAAGCTGGTGTTCCTCAGGGATCAGTACTAGCTCCCCTCCTGTACATCTTGTACACCAACGACATTCCAATCCCGTCGAATGGTGTACAGCCCTCACTCTTCGCAGATGACACTGCTCTATACTTCAAAAGTCCTAGGATATCTTCCGCAAGGAACAAGATCCAAAAGTCAGTCGATGACCTAGGAGATTGGTTCCAAAAATGGCGTATCGATGTGAACCCGGAGAAGAGCTCCGCAGTTCAATTCGATATTAAAAGACGCCGTAATAAAAACAAGAAAAATACTCCACCTATACGAATGCTAGGGACTCCTGTCCCATGGCAAATGACAGCAAAATATTTAGGTGTCACCCTTGACTATAGGCTTACTTTTGAGCCTCATGTCGAAAGAGTAACACGTCTAGCTCGTTTCTATCTGGGTAGGCTTAACAGTATGTTAGGCAGACATAGTAAAATGTCATTAAGAAATAAGCGAACCCTTTATATATAAGGTTTGTATACGACCGGTAATGTCTTACGCGGCTCCTATTTTTGCACACGCTAACGATAAAATTATTAACGAACTCCAAGTAGTTCAAAACCTATTCTGTCGTCGAGCTACGAACGCACCTTGGTACGTCCGTTTTTCTCTAACGTTAAAACCAGACGTTAGGACCAGAAATTACAATTGTCATTGTTTATTTACATAAAATCTAAATCATATTGTTTACTTTCTTAGACGCAAAACTAAATTTGCGCCGAATACAACCGGGTATGTGTATTTGTTGACATTGACATTTTTCATGACTCATGCATTAGTTTGAGAAAGAAGTTATCTGTGTACCTGCTCTCTAAGCAGGTTCTTAAAATTTCTTAAAATTTTGTAAAATTATTTTGATAATCTGTGTACTATTTTTGTGCTTTTTTTTTTGTTTGCTAATATTCGCATTTATAATAACATGTCTTAGATTTTAAGAGAATGTTGTACACGTCTTTATTGGCGTACATACCAGGCCTTTGTTTTATGTAAGATTTGCATATAAATGTATTGTGTGTTATGCTGTTGATGTGTCATAATAAATAAATAAATAAATAAATAAATAATTGGATTGTAATATTATATGCTAATGTTTATAGTTTACCATTCATAATTTTATCTTAGAAGAAGTTAACGATAACACCAAGAACAATATTGTTCCCTTATCTTTACCCCCACCTCCTAGCTTCCTATACTATTTAAACCAAATCTGTCGATCCCTCAACACCCCCCCCCCCCCCCCAGGTGCGTTAAGTGCCTAGACCTGCACAGCTTGAAAGAATGTCCTCGGCCACAAAACGCCGAATTCCCACCCGCGTGTCCTGTGTCAGCAGTCTGGCCACCCGGCTAATTACAGAGGTTGCCCTCACGCAGCAAACTAGCTCCACCGCCAGTCAATGAAAGATAATTCCCGGCTCTCCCATCAAGAATGCCCCGTCAGGGCCTTTCTCAGCCCACTGTGTCACTCACTATCGCGACCATACTCCTGACGTGCTAGACTTTGCGCTAGTTAAAGGAGTTTCCCTCAACCTCAGGGCAATCGAGACTTGACGATCTAGGAACCTAACACCGCCCGGTCTCCCTCAATCTTGGCCATCAGCTACCTTCTTCCACCCCCTCCACGAAAACCTACACCAACTGGAAGGGCTTCAAGGAGTCCTTAGCCAAAGCTATGGACTCACAGGACTCCCCCATCTACCTCTCATCGGGCTTGGACAGTCCCGAAACAGACACCGCAGTCGATTCTCTCTTCACCCTTTTAAAATCCTCCCTTAGGGAGAATGAAAGGGTCATCCCGGTTGCTAATAAAACTGGTCTTCCCCTATATATTAGCAACCTAATGAAAGCCAAGAAAGCTGCTTTCCGGAGAACAGCACTCTATTCCACCTCCGACTATAGGCGTACGGCCAATCGTCTTCAACGAAAAGTCTGTTCACGCCTTTCCGAAGTTCGAGACCTCGAAAAGAGTAATCTCGTGGAGAATATCTCTCCCTCTCATACAGCGTACTATCAGATGGCGAGAGCCTTTCGCATATACGCTATCACCCACACTCCCCCTCTCTCCTGTCCCGACGGTACTATTGCTTTCGAGGACGAGGCAAAGGCTGAGTACTTTGCAGACAGCATCACCGCTCAATGCTCACTTAGTTCACAACCCACCGACCCCTCCCACATCCAGACAGTGGAGTATGAGGTTCGCCGCCGGAACTCACCCCCACAGCCTCTGACCCTATCACTGTGTCCAATGATGAGATCTAATCCCTCATCAAAGGACTGAAGCCCAAAAAGGCTCCTGGCGCGGATGGCATCTCCAACCAAGCCCTTAAACATTTTCCTGAGCAAGTGTTAACTCTTTTAGCTACTATCTTCATCACCTGCTTCAATCCTAGTTACTTTCCCACCACGTGGAAAGAGGCAACTGTCATTGGTATCCCCAAGCCAGGAAAGCCTCACACCTCCCCTTCAGTCATCGTCTCATCAGCCTCCTCAAGGCCACGGGAAAACTCTTTGAACGAGTCATCCTCACTCGCATGAGGCTCCATCTGTTTCCCACAGACGGCGACCCTCTTGTCATCGCCCATCAATTCGGTTTCCGAGCGAAACACTCTTGTGACCAACAAGTTCCTCGTATTGTAGAATATATCCTCAGCGGTATTTATCCTTGTCGTCATAAGACCATCGTGGTCTTTTTCGACATAGCAAAAACATTCGATAGAGTCTGGCACGAAGGCCTTATATACAAACTCTATAAAATAGGCCTCCCTGATCGTCTTGTTCGTCTCGTCGCCTTCTACATGAAGGATCGTACCTTTCGTTTTAGACACGAAGGCACGCTCTCCTCTCAGCGTCCCATCAAAGCCGGTGTCCCTCTGGGCTCAGTGCTTGCCCCTCTCCTATATATCCTGTTCACCAACGACATTCCCATCCCGTCGAAAGGCATTCATCTCTCCCTCTTCGCAGACGACACTGCCCTCTATTGTAAAGGTATCTCATTAACTTTCATACGGAACAAGATCCGAAACACAGTAAATGACTTAGGAGCTTGGTTCCAAAAATGGCGTATCGATGTGAGCCCGGAGAAGAGCTCCGCCGTTCACTTCGATCATAAACGACGCCGTCCCACTACCATTCCACCAATCCGAATGCTAGGGACCCCTGTCCCCCGGCCTATGACCGCGAAATACTCAGGTGTCACCCTTGATACGAGGCTCACCTTCGGGCCCCATGTCAAGCGAGTAACCCGAAACGCGCGAATCTGAGTAGGCTCAACAGTATGCTGGGCCGACACAGTAAAATGTCCCTCCGTAACAAGCGAACCCTTTATAACCCTTTATAAGGTCTTTGTAAGGTATGACTTACGCGGGCGCCATATTTGCTCACGCTTACCCCAATATCCTTAACGAACTTCAAATAGTTCAAAACAATGTTTGTCGTCGGGCTACGAACGCACCCTGGTACGTCCGTAACGCCGAACTCCATTGAGACTTAGAGCTCCCCACAGTCCAGCAATTTCTAAAAACACTCCCTGAAAACTTCTTCAAAGCCTCAGAGTCTCACACTAATCATTTCATTCGTGAGGAAGCTTCCTATTCAGCCCCACTCCTCTCTCGCTATCGAGTCCGAAGACCGAGAAACTCTCTCACGGACCCATCAAACAAGCTTTCGGCCGACCTAAACTGCCTCCTGGCGGTTCTGACCGCATCTTCTCCCCGCCCTTAATTTGCCTTAGTTAGGCAACCCTCTCAGCGGCTCCTCGCCGCCTGTGCCCCCTTTTTCCTAAAGAGAGTCCCTTCCGATTCGGCAGAAAGGCCACAAAAGCCAATGCCTGTCTCACAGGTGGTATTTAATGGGTATGCACTTAAGTTTCGCAGTGAGTCCCACATGACCACAGCAGCCGGCTGTCGTGGTATGCTTAGAGCATTCACCACCTCCCTTCCTCGCTTCCCGGAGGGTAGCTCTTTCCATAGCATTTGGGCGCAAAAAATAATCCCTCAACACAATTCCATTCCCAAGTTCTCTGTATCAACTACTATATTTTAAGTTAGTTTAAAAGTATTAAATTAATTTAGTTTTAAAAGAGTTTTTGTCTCTGCCACATAAGAAGAGTTTTCCTAATCTATACAAATAAATAAAATTGAAGTGTCAGTTTGTAATGTCAAAATAACAGCTTTTTACTAAATGCATATGAAAGTATATACGGTACTTATACCAAAACTCAATTTTTAAAATGTTTGTCTGACTGTTTGTTCCGGCTAATCTCTGAAACAACTGAACCGATTTTGACGGGACTTTCACTGGCAGCTAGCTGATATTACAAGGAGTAACTTAAGCTACTTTTATTTTAGCAAAATAAT
This sequence comes from Parnassius glacialis, assembly GCA_033319125.1. Lineage (NCBI taxonomy): Eukaryota > Metazoa > Arthropoda > Insecta > Lepidoptera > Papilionidae > Parnassius > Parnassius glacialis. The sequence goes on along the minus strand of JAVANC010000010.1, from coordinate 30,430,242 downwards.
TAGGTTTCTGCGCAAAAAAAAATTAAAGCCCTTAAATACACGCGGGCGAAGTCGCGGGGAACAGATAGTAACAACTAAAAATATAAAGTGCGGTTGCCAACCCGCTTGCCAAGCGTGGCAACTGTGGCAAATATCCCCCTTATTAGGCAATCTATGGGTGAGTCCTATGTTCAGCAAAGGATTTCAATAGGTTGTAACGGTAACGATATGCTTATTACTGTGATTTATTGAAAGTCCGTGTAGAAAATAGGCTTCATTCCAATTTTTGCATATAACTTGGTGATGAAAGCAGGCTATCTAACGAAACCTTTTATATGGAACGGTTTTCTATTATAAGTCCTCCGAGATAACTGAGTAGTACCTATTAGAGCCTCGGCTACATCAAAGATAACTAAATAAATTGTGTAGCAGTAAGATTTTAAGCCCCTTACCTGTGTCCGGCAATGAACCATTATATCACGTTGTGATGTTGCAATAGATTCTTGCCCAATTATATAAGCTTCAGTTTATATTAAAACGAACAAACACTTTCATCACGGGGATACATATACTCTAAAATATATTCATAGTTTTTGTGTGTTTCTTAAATAGAAAAATAAAATAAAATACAACAAAAATGAAAAGAATAATTCTCCCTTCACAGAATGATAAGTAAAAAAATCACCATGTTATATCTTGGTACGAAGTATATGAACTTAATCCAACAGCCTTTGTACTCCATAGGTTTATTGCTGACCCATAGCCACTTCAGCTGGCGATGTCGGTTACTCACATTCTTTTGCGGGTTTCACCATTACGAATTCTATCACGCAGAGAAACTTCAAGCGTAGCCATCTCAATAGCAGAGCGACTTTATGCTTCCTCAAACGGCTTGCATTGGAGGACCACATCTCGGTTTTAATAAGTTAAGATTTTGAGAATTACTGAGGAATACTATAAGTTGTATCATCAACTATTACTTACAACTTTGATAATAAATGACTTCCTTCAATGTTAATTATTCCAAGCACCAGAGGAACTTTTTTTTGTGTTTGTCGTTGGAAGTCAAACATAATAAATGCTTCATTTCTAAAATCGTTGGCAAATTTTCACAAGTCTTTCTTCTCCCATTCAGTTTTGTACATTTCCTTTAATTAAACCTCATCCTGAATTAATGTCTGTGGGAATAAATAAAAAGTTATACCGATGATAATATATTATTTGTCTTAAGTTAATGGTTTACTCTTTGTCGAGTCTTTGTCTAATTAAATATCCGCGGTTACAAAAGCTATTTGTCTTCAATCTTGAAACAAGAGTTGAATTTGCAATGTTGATATAATACGAGTACAACTTGAAATTATTTACTTAATATTTTAGTCTAACACAGACAGTGTAAAATTAACATATTATTAGAGTTGAATATGTTTAAATATTTTACAAGTGTATTATTTACTTTATCCTTTTGTTCTCTTTCTCAATGTATTGTGAATTTTTATTTCTCTAGTGTCTCTAGTTTTGTAATATCGTCACCGCTCTACATGAGCCGTGGTAGCTCAGAGACTAAGTGATCGCTATGAATTTTACAGTATGCCAGTAAACAAGATTCGATCCCCGCCGTCACCAACGAATTTGTTAATTGCAATTATAAGTGCTTAAGGAAAACATTGTAAGGAAACCTGTATGTCTGAAAAGTAAAAAAATATCAAAGACATGTGAAGACCGCCAACCCGCATTGGGGCGGCACGGTGGATACATCCTTGACCTAAAATTCTTTCAGAAATGGAAGGAGTGGGACGTATACAGACTGTAACTTTAGTGTAATCAACTCCATATTGTTACGGTGGAGGACTCCACACTAGACGGGCTCGCCCAAATACCTTTCTTTGCTGAGTCCCTTCCGTTTACTTATGGTAGTTAGGGATGCTCCTTATTTAATTATTATGATTATATTATATTACTAGTGGGGATACATTGTTTCCGAAATTCCAGCTAATATCGACTTGATATTAGACTTAGTTCGCGGCCTTTCTAGCTGAGCCCCGTGTCAGATGAAGCTGTAAGAGCCGCATAGGCTAACAGCGCCAACATCACGAAAATAGATTAATATTAGACATTCGCATAGACACGTCGAAATACAATCAAAATGTAAAACTTCCAGTTCGGTGGCTAACTGTGAGTTAGATTTCTTTTTGTTTTAAAGTACAAAATTTAATTTGATGAAAACTAACTCAGGTTTTAATTTTGCAATTAAGCATTGAAATGAAATTGGTTTGGCAAAAGTATCATGACTTCTTCTTTGAGAATTTGCGCAGGACTGGATTATAGTGTCCGTAAGGGCACCATAATCCAGTCCCGTGGTACGATGGAACGGTACCTGTATCATGGTACGATGGAACAGTAAACCAAAACGACCAGAATTTGATCAGGCGCATGACCAACAGCTTTACCGGTTTTTCGAACCGTATCCAGAATTTTTGGACAGAAAAATTCAATAACCGATTTTTTGGTGCGACCCGGGTTCGAACCTGGCATCTCATGATCAGCAGTAGCATTTACCACTAGACCAACGAAGCGATCAAATATAACAACTGTACGTAGCATATTTTTTTGTCGTTATTAAATAATTTATCAGTTTTTATAGATAGACCAGCCATAGAATTAACAACTTTGTGGTAATTGTCTAAAATAAATACATCGTCAATTAATATAATGGCTTCTCGATGATAATTTATATATTTAAGGCTATCATTTTCATCATTACAATCTAAGTCTTAATCTGAACATAGGGCTCCCCCACAGCCTTGGAACGAAGCACGGCCCTGATCCACTTACATCCATCGACTCCCTGCATGTTTAATGAGGTCGTCACTGCATCTAGTGGAAAATCACCCAACACATCGCTTGGCAATACAATACATAAGTATAAATACAAAACAAAACTACCTCGAGAACTCTTTTCCCCAATGTTTGTCAATTCTGCAAGCTATATGGCTGTAAATATAAACTGTTAGTAATATAAACCATTAGTAATGTCATATAAGTTCGATACGGTTGTGCGCTAGCAAAGCTGCGGGCAGAAGCTAGCTTATTTATAAAACGCTCAGATTTTGTTGTACAATACAAAAGTAATTGTAATCCCTCTTTTTATAATTATTGGAGTAATCCTGCAAAACGTCCTAATGCAAACTGCATGTTTCACATTCTTCTATTACTTACTGCTACGTACTGCTAGTATGTCGCTTCGATGATAATTATGTGACATTATTTGAATATTATGTCGACATCGGAAAAAAACATTTAATCTTAAATGATTTATACCCAAAATTAAAATTTTTTGTTAATTTTTGGTTTCATGTTGGACTTTTATCAAATGTATAAATTTTTGCCTCACTAATTATCATTACAGTCAGGAAGATGGAGCGTCAAAACATACCGTAGGATTTTATGAGTAAGACCGGAAGCTTCCAACTGAAATTATACAAAACTTATTATCTTCCCATGTTTGAATCACACAATTTCTGGTAGCAGGTGTAATAAAATGTATCAATTTCAAGTTTGACAGTGAATGATTTGTTGAGGTATGGTAACTTTAATTACAATTCTCCGTGTTGCGGTGTGTACAATATAAATGAATTACGTTATCAAGTGTTACAACACTGGCAAAAGTTTTGCCTTACACGAGGACTCGTTAATTTGATCTTACTATTATAGCTAAAACACAAAATTGAAAGAAGAAACAATATAAGAAGTATGTTGCAATTTTTCTTGCACTCCATAGATTACTGCCCGGAGCACCTAGACAAATATGTAGATATTTATCAAAGGAACCGTGTCTAAGTAGAGCGCTTTAAGCAGTTTGAATTAAGATATTATATAAGGTTATGGACTGTTTCAACTTGCCTGCATTCCATATGATTAGTCTATAATTTGTCGTGTAAATACTTGGTTCAACTTTACACCTATCTAAACATATAGTAATATTGAATCGACACAAAAATGACATAATAAGATATAATTATATTTTAAATGTCGGAGAAAGGGGCTACAAAATAAAATGAAATAAAAAAAAAATGGAAAGTAGATCGCGAAAGCCGCACTCGTGCGAACAATATGAAATATCTATAAATAACATTTTAAGATATTTAATTTATAATCTTTATATATAAAAATTACGTGTCACGGTGTTTGTCCGCGATGAATTCCTAAACTATTGAACTGATTTCAATGAAATTTTGCACACTGTGTTCAGTTTGGTCCAACTTGAGAGATAGGATATATTTATCCCGATAAGTGATCTTCAATATTTTCTTTATTGTGAATTTAAGGATTGTTTTATAGGAAGGGTCATCGGAAAGGGCAGAACACGTCTGCCTGGCCAGCTAGTATATAAATGAATTTTAAACGTGGTAGAGCATAGTAGTAGCAGCTTACAGATGTATTCATTTTTACTGTAAAATTTATCAATCAAAGTGACCTAACGCAAATGCTAAGCATTTGACTGCACTACGAGCCGGGTTCCATTCCTTACAATTAATTGTTCCGTGTGTTCCAAATAAGTGTTTGTCCATATGCAATTTATATGTGTAAAACGACTTCAAGTTACTTTCCTTGTTAGTAAAAGTGCTTAACAGCAACATTGGTTATATTAATCCACGTGTTGGCGACGCGCTTAAAAAATCATTTTATAAATTTTTCATTTCATGAAAAATAAGTATTTTTGTAACTACCAGGGCGGCATATTCGCATCAGCGACAAAACCCTTTATCTAAGAATAAAAAGAAAAGTAAATTCATACTTATAATTATTCGCTATTAAAGTATAAAAGGCATTCCAAATGATAAGGCAATCTATGTTAAAAGTAAGTAGATTCAATGTAATGATAAGAACATTTGATTGGCGAGCGAAAGTTTCGGGGTTTGATTCCCCGATCGAGAGTTCATTCCACAAAAGCTTGTTTATAGATTAAATTACATCTTTGTCTTTACTCTGTGTGAAAGTCATGTGTTACATTAGTAATCGGCTATGTAATGCGAATAGAAGTCTTATATTAAATTAGATACTTATTTTAGATAAAAATATATTTTGTTCTTGTGATAAGACATAATGGCTAGATAACAATAGCATATGTAAATAAATAATGTTTTATAATAAACAGAGAAAGCTGCAATTTAGACAAAGAAAGCACTAGCCTCCTTTTTTGCGCCCAGAAGCAATTTAAAAGGGCTGCCCATATAAACGAGGAGGGAGGTGATGAAAACTCTAAGCATTCCACGACAGCCGGCTGTCGTGGTTATGTGGGACGCACTGCGACTAACCTAACCTAACCTAACCTAAGTGCCTACCTACTAAACACCACCTGTGAGACTGACATTGGTTTATGAGGCCTTTCTGCCGAATCGGAAGCAGCTCTCTTTAAGGAAAAGGGGGCGTCGGCGGCGACGAGCTGCTGATGGTGAACCTAACTAAGGCAAATTAAGGAAAGTCGGCCTGAGCCGCCAGGAGGTAGTTCAGGTCGGTCGAAAGCTTGTTTGGCAGGCCTGAGAGAGAGTTTCTCGGCCTGCGAACTCGATAGCGAGAGGGGAGTGGAGCTGCATAAGTAGCTGCCTCACGAATGAAATGATTAGAGTGAGACTCTGAGGCTTTAAAGAAGTTCTCAGAGAGTGTTTTTTTATAGGATAAAGGTGGCAAAGGAGCACACAGTCCACCTGATGGTAAGTGGTTGCTGTGGCCTATAAACATCTACATCTATCTTCGATTACGAATCAAAATGCAGATGCGTTGTCACACATGAGGACTAAGAAGGAATGCCTCGCTTCCAGTAAAAAGGGCCTCCGGTTTTCTACACTCACCATACGAAACACAGCAGCGTTAAGCTGCTATTTTACTCTGGTATTCTGTGAGAGCGTGGTCCTTCCCCGGTCGAGCCGACCCATTTGTGCTACAACCATAACATAGCTGCAGCATGGCTCTACCACGTGTTTTTAGGAATTGTTGGATTGTAGGGAGCTCTAAATCTCGATGGAGGTCAGCGTTACGGACGTACCAGGGTGCATTCGTAGCTCGACGACAGAAAAGGTTTTGAACTATTTGGAGTTCGTTAATGATTTTGGGGTCACCGTGAGCATATATAGGGCTCGCGTAAGTCATGACTGGTCGTATACAGACCTTATAAAGGGTTCGCTTGTTTCGGAGGGACATTTTACTGTGTCGGCCCAGCATACTGTTGAGCTTACTCAGGTAAAAACGTGCGTTGCGGGTTACTCTTTTGACATGGGTAGGCCCGAAGGTGAGCCTCGTGTCAAGGGTGACAACTAAATATTTGGCGAACGTATGCCAGGGCACAAGGGTCCCTAGTATACGTATTGGCGGAATGATAGAGAGGCGACGTCGTTTATGATCAAAATGAACGGCGGAGCTCTTCTCCGGGTTCACATCGATTCGCCATTTTTGGGACCAAGCTCCTAAGTCATCAACTGATTTTTGGATCTTGTTCCGTATGAAAGGTAACGAGGTACCTTTACAAAAGAGGGCAGTGTCGTCTGCGAAGAGGGTGAGCTTAACACCTTTTGACGGGATGGAACGAAAGTTACAATCCTTAAGGTAAGAGGCCACGAGACGAACAAGACGATCATGGAGACTAATTTTACATAGTTTGTAGATAAGGCCTTCGTGCCAGACTCTAACAATAGCTTTTGCAATGTCGAAAAAGATTGCGATGGTCTTATGACGACGAGGATAGAAACCGCTGAGGATACATTCCACAATACGGTGAACTTTTTTGGGACAAGAATATTTCGCCAACCAAACCAACCAACCAAATTGGTGGAGGATGACAAGAGGGTCACCGTCTGTGGGAAACAGATGGAGCCTCATGCGACTGAGAATGATTCTTTCGAAGAGTATGTCCATGGCCTTGAGGAGGTTGATAGGTGATGATTGGAGGGAACTTTGAGAGGCTTTCCTGGCTTGGGGATACCAATGACAGTTGCCTCTTTCCACGTAGTGGGAAAGTAACTAACTAATTGAAGCAGGCGTTGAAGATAATAGCTAAAAGAGTTAACACCTGCTCAGAGAAATGTTTAAGGGCTTGGTTGGGGATGCCATCCGCACCCGGAGCCTTTTTGAGCTTCAGTCCTTTAATGAGGGATGAGATCTCATCATTGGACACAGAGATAGGGTCAGTGGGTGTGGGGGGTGAGTTCTGGCCGCGGACCTCATCCTCCACTGTCTGGATGTGGGAGGGGTCAATGAGTTGAGATTTAGGAGAGCATTGTGCGGCAATGCTGTCTACAAAGCACTCAGCCTTTTCCTCGTCTTTGAAGGCAACCGTACCATCGGGATGGAAGGGAAGGGGGGGGGGGGGGGGGGGGTGGATGATAGCGTCTATGCGGAGGGCTCATGCCATCTGATAGTACGCTGTATGAGAGGGAGAGATATTATCTCCTGTTCTCCATGAGCTTACTCTTTTGGAGGTCTCGAAGTTCGGAGATGCGGAAATGGACTTCTCGTTGAAGACGATTGGTCGTACGCCTATAGTCGGGGTTGGGATAGATTGCTGCTCTCCGGAAAGCAGCTCTCTTGGCTTTCATTAGGTTGCTAATATGTAGGGGAAGACCATCATTATTAGCAACCGCTTTAGCTAGGGACTCCTTGAAGTCCTTCCAGTTAGTGAAAGTTTTCATGGAGGGGGTTGAGGGAGGTGGCTGATGGCCAAGAATGAGGGAGACCGGTCGGTAGTCGATTCTTAGATCGTCTAGAGTCTCGATTGCCCTGAGGTTGAGGGAAACTCTTTTAACTAGAGCAAAGTCTAGCACGTCGAGAGCGTGGTCGGTGTTTTCAAGATAGTGAGGACACCGAGGGGACTGTGGACGATAAGGTCAAGAGACTTCGTGATATCAAGCAGTTTCTTGCCACTCTGAGAAGTAGTACAGCAGGTCCATTCAATATGCTTAGTATGCTTAGAGTTAAAATCTCCAAACATAATGACTGATTTGCCTAAAGATAAGATAGCCTCAAAATATTTTTTAAGGGGGAGGGTTCCACTGGGTATGTAACAGGACGCTATGACGATGGACTGATGTCCAGTCATGGCTAGCCTGCATACCGTGGCTTCCATGTTGGTAAGCTGCGGAATAGGAATGTGAGAGCAATGAAGTGTCTTCTTGTAGTAAATAGCAGTACCGCCGCCTTTGCAGTCAGGTCTGTCGTTACGAAGAAGAGAAAAGTTATGAATGGAAAGGCCTTTAATGTCCTTAGTTTTAAGATTCGTTTCCTGGAGGAGGAGGAGGTCGGCTTCGCGATCTCGAAGAAAGAGCTTAAGCACTGGGAGGTTATTTTGCAACCCGCGAATGTTAAAAGATACAAGCGATAAACCTTTAGGCTTAATACGACCGTGAGGTTTTGGTAGAGCAGAGTGTTCTGTCTTTATGTAAATATAACTTTAATTAATTTAATTTAACTTAAATGAAATGAATTCAAGTTACAGGGAACACAAAAGGTTGTGATGCTCTGTAAGAGCAAGAAGACGGTCCTGAGGGGACTGAGCTGCGCCCAGTTTGCGTGCTAGGACGGCAGTCTCCCCAACGTTGATGCTCCGAATAGCGGAATACACCGTATTCAGGTCATCAGCCATAGAAGGTTGCGCCTGTTGTGGGGTGGAGGACGTCCGCGGAGGGTCGGCCTTTTTGGGGCCCCAGGGGAAAACTGGAAGCTGTGTAGGTTTGGATAAGCCCGGAGGGGGCTTTGGGGGACCCTGGTAGGGCCGAGAGGGGCCCTGAAGTGGCTGGAAAAGGCCTTCACGGGGCATTCTTGAAGGGTGGGCCGGGAATGACCTGTCATTGACCGGTGGTGGATCTTGTCTGCTGGGACGATGGTTAGGTGCGCGTGTGCAGCCTCTATAATTATCCGGGTGGCCTGTACTGCTGGCACAGGACGCACGCGGGTGGGGATTCGGCGTTTTGTAGCCGAGTACACTCCTTCGAGTTATGTGGATCTAGGCACTTAACGCACCTGGGTGGGGCAGAGCAGTTGGCCGTCGCATGCCCATAGAGTTGGCAGCGGTGGCACTGCGCTGGGAAACCGCGCCAGTGTGGGGGCTCAACTCACACTCTCGACAGCCCGCACACTGTGCGTACCTGCCGAAAGAAGGCTGTAGCCTCCGGCACGTTGGTAAGGATTACAAGGGCAAGCGGGAACCTCGTGCCTTTGTTGCGGTGCATTTTGTACACGGCCTCAACTGGGAATCCTTGGGACTTAAGGTGCTCAAGGATGTCCTCGTTGGCGAGTTCAAACGGGACACCGCGGATCACGATCCTGACTTTACGCTCTTCCAGAAGAGCGTACGTGTGGTAGGACACACGCTCGGCTGTGAAAAGCCTGATAAGGCGGCGAAAGTCGTCGATCGACTGAGGGATGATTTTTATGGCTTCACCTACGTTGATGGCCTGGTCATATTTAATACCTGCATCGTAGCAGTGTCTTGGAGAGATGGGTAAATTTTGCCTTGTCTCTGAAAAAGACGGAGGACGGGACCTGCTTTTTAGCGAGGGTGGGGGCACAGCGGGATGCTAGCTTAGTTGGTGGGGGGATGTCTAACGACATTAGGGGAACCGAGGCAGCGGCGTGGGCTGTGGGAGCAGAGACTGCATTGGGAGCTGCGGGGGTTGGGGCAGCGGTGGGGGCTGTGGGGTTAAGGCAGCGATGGGGGCTACCGGGACGGGGGGAGTGAGATTCTGCGCTGCGCGTTTACGGCCGCTCTTTGAGGTCACTGTAGTATATGAAGAATCTCCAGTTCCGTTGGAGTCAGACGACTCCGAGTAACCATTAACTAGCCTCCTACTGAGTCTATGAGAGTCGTGCACAGATTGATTGTTCATGTTGTATGGGATTTAAACAGTGTCTAAATGATGTACTACAAAATAGAAATAAACTATTTAATATACTTTATCAATTATACTTTATCAATTTGTGAAAATTTCAGTAACATGTGAAGAAATAAGCAATAAGTGTTTCAGGATTATTGTGTATAATATAAATAAGATAAGTGATGTATGAACAGTGTCTAAATTTATGCCTAAAATAGTCAAATAATAATAGATTTATATAAGAAAATTAAAGTCAAATTAAAGTTTATTAATGCCGTTTAAAGGTTTTAATATATAAATTCTTCTTTTTAATGTGTGACAGATATTTAAGATTTGTAACTTTGCAAATGTTCTGTAAAATAGGTATATTTTGTTGAATATCTTAACATGTCCTTATGTGATAATCGCGCCAAATGGAAGTCCGTAGTCTCTACCTACCTCTCTGGGTGAGAGGCGTGAGTGTTTGTGTTTGTGTGTTTTATAACGATGTAATGTATATCATAATAATAAGACTTTGTATATGTTTCTTATAAATAAAATTATGTAACCTTATGTTTTAAATAAATAAAGATATGGGGTTAAATACTAGGGTAGAGTTAGAATATGTCCAAATGGTGTGCGGTGCGCGGTTTTTTTTCGCGTATAGCTGGCGTACTTGAATAGACGGCTGGTAATTTTGAAATTCATTACCGCCCGCCAGGGACCCCATTTTACTTCTCAGACATCCAGACGATCATGGAAGACACACCTACCATCATCGCAGGTGACCTAAACGCAAAGCAACCGGCCTGTGGATCCCGAGTGATTACCCCGCCAGGTCGTGAACTTTATGAAGATGCAGAACTAAACAACTACGACGTTTTAGGTTCCGAAGAACCTACTGACGTTCCGACTGACCACAGGAAACGTCCAGATGCATTGGACATCTGCCCGATAGTGATAGATATGCTGTATGACCTGAGCTCACACCACCTTCCGATTCTAATTACCCTTGGCCTCAAGGCGGTGACTACTAAACCCAGAGCTTTCAACACCAAGATCAACTCGAGGCTCTACCGTCAACATCTGTAGGAGAGACCTCCAGGATATACAGAGATTAACTCAGCGGACGACGTAGAGGCCGCTGCAACACGAATAACCAGATCCATCCAAGAAGCCCTCAACACGGCCTCTACGATCATCTCTCTAACGAATCATTGGCGAGAAGACCTGCCACGAGAGCTACATGCGCAGCTCAACTAAAAACGAGCACTCAGAAAGCTCTGGGCACGCACTTACTGCCTCAGAATAAAAAGCCAACTTAACAAGCTGACAGATGAGTTGTCGGTTGCAATCCAGACCCACAGAGGAAAGGCCTGGGAGCAATGCATTTGGAAAACCGAGGAACAGGAGGCGTTGTTACGAGGCCAAAGGTAGAGCGGATATCCTAGCCAAACAATTCGAGGAGCAATTTATGCCGAACCCAGCAAGTGCGAAGTACGTGGAGCTTCATGCCCAATGTGCCGCGTACGGGAGTTCCTGTCTTCGTCCGCGCCACCCCTTGCAGGAGAGTGGTTCATCTCCCCCGCTGAACAGCGGAGGACAGTAACCCGCCTGCAACCAATGACGGCACCTTCCTTGGTTGGGTCACGAATGCTGCACTTCGACAGCTGCCCAATAGAACCATTGTGGAACTTCCCGGAGGACTGGAAAACCGGCAAAGTCATTGTTTTGGCGAAATCCGGGAAGGACAGGTGTAGAGCAGCTAGTTACAGACTGATTACGCTGCTACCGCACGTAGCCAAACTATTTGAAAAATTTATACTAAGAAGAATCCGCCCGTGCATACAACTCCGGGTGGAACAATACGGTTTTAGGAAGGGGCACTTCACAGCCACACAGTTGACCAGAGTGCTGCATCACCTGGCGGCCGAGCACAATCGAGATCACACGTCGTTGGACATCTTCTTAGATATTGAGAAGGCGCGTTCAACAGGGTGTAGCACTCTGGATTACTCTACAAGTTGGAAGAACAAAGGAGTGTCCCTCCGGCTGTACTGTGGCTAGCGGCGTCATTTCTAGCTGACCGGAGCTTCTACGTCTGTGTCGAAGATGCCGAATCCGCAGTAAAATCCATAAGAGCTGGCGTACCACAGGGCAGCTGTTTATCGCTGATCCTGTACGCGACTTACACCAATGATATCCCTACTCTAGCGGGACACCTACGCGAATAGTAAGACGACGTAGAGCTGGATCTATATGCGGACGATAGCGCCTACTTTACCTCGTCCAGAAGAGTCCATCTCGCCACCGCTAAGATACAGCGCCTGCTGGACCTGCTGCCACCGTGGCTGGATGAGTGGAGGATGACCGTCAATGTTGGGAAGACGACCCCTCTCCTCACCCGCCGCTACAGTAACTTCTCGCCCCCGTTTACGTTAAAAGGCCGTACGAGAAGGCCGTAAGGCGTACGAGAAAGCCCTGACCTACCTTGGATGCCGGATAGACAGGATGCTGCGTATGACCGCGCACGTCGATATCGTCGTCTGCAACGCTAGATGTGCGCGGGCGATGCGTCCTGGCATCCAAGCTCCCAACAAAAACCAAATTAAAAATTTAAAAACTCTACATTAGACCGAAGTTTACCTACGCTGCTCCAGCAGAACCTATCCATACGGACCATCCTCGATGCAGGTCGCTACGTCCGGAATGACGTCATTGCGGCCAACTTGACGATGGAGAGCATCAACGAATTCGTGGCCCGGCTGGCGCGCGGTATTTTCGACCGCGCTGACAACGGGCCACATGACCCTTACATGCTCAGCCCTCAGACGGGCGACCTCTACCAAGAGAACTCCTCTCTATAGAGATTAGAGAGTTGATCCTCAATGTCGCGTGTAGATCAACTTTGACTTTTTATTTATATCAATCTGCAGCGACTGGGGAACCGAACCCCGGACCGCTGCATTACTTACAATGCCATGACGGCTACCACAACCAGTACATAGTTATGTACCGTGAGGAGATTCCGGACAATGGGGTACACCCCGAGGCCTGAGACCTACTGTGTGTGCTGTAAGCATACACACGCAGACGACAACGTAGTTGGAAATTCGTTCGGGACAGTTCGGGACTAGCTACCAGTTTTACAATTTAAATCAACATAGAAGATAGTAGGGTGATAGGAAAAAGTAGTGAAAGTTTCACTGTCACACTTTTATGGGGAAATTATGAAGATAAATTGATGTTTATTTCCTACTACACACGAAAACTAGCAACGGACGTCAATACCGGGGCCATTGCATAGGGACCCGTAATCGACCCGTAGCCGTCTAACCTATCTTTTGAGAAAGGGGACAGACGTCTTTGAGTGGCACAACTTCTCAGGGGTCACGTGCACCTCGTTGTTCTCGAACCCAATGTGGTGTAATATCAGTTTCTTGGGATAGAAGGTCACTGACCTGCTGATCTCTGCTGCAGGGTGGGTCACCGAAGCCGCTGTTCGACCCCTTTTCACTACGGTTTAAGATAACATTGAAAGGAAAATGAAATAATAATAGGCTTAAATATCGCTTGTAAACCTAATAAATAAAATTAACAAGTACGCAAAGCAAAATTTTAATTGCAAACATCTTCTATAACCTTAATTAAAATGAACCACCAATCATCTTTATTCTCTTCCCATTGTTATCAGAGGGGAAATATCCAATTTACTCTTTATCAAAATTATATTTTGTTTTCCTTTTTGTGTTAATATCCGGTGTAATTAACAAGCGTAGAAACAAATTTAAGCTTATGTATTGTTTTACGGAATCTAAACTAAATTACATTCATATGTGTATTTACATGCATACTATACAATGAATAAGATAAATATTAGGGATTTTAAAGCGACTAATATGATCTAATCTTATTTCAAACTAGCTGTTCCCCGCGACATCGCCCGAGTGTTATTTGGTGTTTTAATTTTTTTGCGCGGAACCATAATTATTTTTCTAAAACAAAAGTAGCTTAAGTTGCTCCCTGTGACATCAGCTATCTGCCAGTGAAAATCTGGTCAAAATCGGTCCAGCCGTTTCAGATATTACCCGGAACAAACAGACAGACAGACGGACAGACAGACAAAAACTTTAAAAATTGTATTTTTGTTATTAGTACCGTATACACTTTCATATGCATTCAGTATAAAGCTGTAATTTTGACATTACAAACAGACACTTCACTTTTATTATAAAACTATTTGAAATAGGATTACTTTACATTAGTCGCACCAGGAAATAAAATTATTAATATAAATACTATATTTTTAAAATAAATGGCCTAGACTTATTACAGCCTATACACGTCACTCAGCAGGGCATAGGCCTGCTCTCATTTCTGAGAGGGTTTTAGGGCAAGGAGATGTCGGCCGCCTGGCTCCAATGCGTGTTGACAAACTTCACATGTCTTCGAATTATTTTTTCTTATTTCTTTTCCTTCCACTGAGCACGTGGTATGTCAGCACCTAAAATTGCAATTAAGAATTTTATTTGTTTGTGCGGGTGTCGAACCCGGGTTGCTCGCGTACTGTGAAATTTACGAGCGCTATATATATGGTAACCACAATATTTAATTTTAATTTAATACGTACCACAGAATAAAACATATGATCCTTGATCACACACCAGGACGTGTCGTACTCGTCCCGATAAATTCGAAGTAATAAATGCATTATTATTGATATTAAACACATCTTAGTCTCATGGTATTCATAGTAATTTATTTTTCATAAATATTATATTTAAATTTAAAAAAATACACGGAACTAACAATTACTGAAAAATAGAAAATTAATACAACATAAATAGTAGGAATAATGAGTCACCAAAAATTTCATTACAGCATTAGCTTTGGGCTTGTTCAAAATTAATATAACTTAAATCCCGATCAGGATCAAAGCTATATTCATCACAATAATAAACAACTACTACTTTAATAAACTACTTTAATATCATACAACTAAAAATTCATTTTTAAAATAATTTACTAAGAACGGTGCTGTCAGTAAATAAAATTTCAGAAGATAATTTTAGATACAATTCAGTGTAAATTATTAATAGTTTACACTAAAAAGTAAGCAACCTTTTAGATTTTTTGTAAAACAAAACAGTTATAAGACAAATATTTGAATTTTAAGTTATTTATCAATAGGGGGCTTCCTTTCTTCCAAGATGTTGGGGTGGGTACCATTCTTATACCTATTCTTGCAGCTGAGCAACACTGCCAGGACCACCACTGTTGGTTGGTATAAGGTGCAAATAAAACCAGTTATTGATGTTAATACGAGGGGCACACTGAAATGATCGGGAATAAGAAAAACCACATGCACGGTAGGTATAGCTAAATTATCACCACTCAGAGGACACACAAGAGCACATACTAAGGATTCATACCATTTTGTCAGCGAGATAAAAGACCTATGTCTTACTGACAATGAAACTATGGTCAGTTTTGATGTTCAGTCTCTATTTACATGCCTACCTGTTGAAGACTGCATCTCAATTGTAACTAGGAAACTAGAGGAAAACAACATGCCAGCAGAATATGCAGTATTACTCAGACATTGCCTTACATCTGGCTATCTATTGTGTAAGGAACAGTTTTACAAGCAAGTAGATGGTGTTGCGATGGGCTCACGGTATCTCCCATTATCGCCGATATTTTCATGGAGGACTTTGCCCTCCTTAGGAGAAAGCCCTGCTTACTGCACCAGTAACTCCAAGTTTCTACAAGCGGTACGTAGACGACACTTTCACAGTTTTACCATCAGACAAAGTAACTGCATTTTTAGAACATCTTAATTCCATAAACCCTAAAATTCAATTTACTATGGAGTTAGAGGCAAATAATTCTTTAGCTTTCCTAGATGTGTTAGTCATTCGAAATCCGAATAACACCATAGGTCACACTGTGTATAGAAAAAAGACCCATGCAAACCGATATTTAAACGGTGAATCCCACCATCACCCTTCACAGTTAGCTACCGTGGGCAAATCTTTGTTACAGAGAGCACGAGGGATCTGTGACAGCAAACACCTGGCCGCCGAGCTTCAGCACGTCAAGCAGGTTCTGTACGACAACAAGCTTCGGGTTCCGCGCCTACGTCAAAGTGACCGAGTGAAGCGGGCCACAGTCGAGCGTGTGCCTGCTGTACTACCATATGTCATAGGTGTCACAGACAAGATTGGCTACATCTTGAAGCGAGCTTCTATTAAAACATTCTTCAAGCCGCCGAAGAAGATTAGTCAGTTCTTACCATCCGTCAAGTGAAATATCCCTCTACAAGATGCATGAGTATACAAGCTTGATTGTGACTGTGGTCTCTCATATATAGGGCAAACAAAACGATCCATAAAAACCCGCGTAAAAGAACACATAGCTGACGTGAAGCACCAACGTTCCGGGAAGTCTGCAGTTTGTGATCATATCCTAAACGGCCCCCGCCATTACATTAGATTTGATAAACCACAAGTTCTCGCGAAAGAACATCGATTCCTACCAAGGATGTTACGTGAGGCTATTGAAATTAAAAAACATCCAAATTTCAATAGAGAGGGAGGCTGGGTACTACCACCTGCTTGGGATCCTGTAATTCATAAAATTAAAACTAAACCCAAGCACACCACTGCAATACTTCAAGACACAGTTAGTTCATTCTGCGTAGATCGGACCAAAATTAATAATTAAAAAGCTGAAAGTACTCCGGGTTAACTTTGACATCGGGACGTAAATCACCTCAGTCCCCCGTGACCACGGTTGCTGAAAAGCAACCGAAACGTCGGGAATATAAAATAACCTAATTAAACGCGATAAAATCCGTAAAAGTAGTTTTATTCAATGTGTAGTGTTCGCATAAATACAAGAAATCATTATGAAATCATTAAATTGTGTTTTATTGCTTTTCGAAGTATTCTCCGTTCAACTTAATGCACTTTTCCATTCGTGCAAACCAATCATTAAAACAGTAATTCCAGTCTGAAGTTGATGTTGACAAAATGGCTGATTTGTACGCTTCCACAGCTGCTTCGGGGTCTTTAAACCGTTGACCGTGTAATAAACCTTTCATTCTAGAGAATGTAAAGAAATTGTTTGGCTCAGGTTAGGACTGTACGGAGGATGGCTTTCCTGCTTCAAAAAATCATTTGTCTTCAGAACCGTATGGGAGCTCGCATTATCGTGATGTAAGATGCTGCGACGTTTTGAGTTATTTTTTCGGAGTTCAGCTATCATTACTGGCAAACAAACCGTGATATGCCACTCAGTGGTAACCGTTCTGCGTTCCTGTAAAGGAATTGTAGTAACATGCCCCTTTTTCGAGACAAATGTAGCGACCATTTTCTTTGACACGCTGCGGGAACGAACCACTTTCGTTGGTTTGACCTCGTCTTCGAAGACCCAAACTGCTGACTGATGTTTTCTTTCAGGTTCGTATGAATAAATCCATGATTCGTCACCTGAGACGATATTATAAACGGAATTTGACTTCCGTTCCGTTGAAGCGGTGCAGAGTATTCCGGCACCAATCTACACGCTACACGTGCCGCCTTTTGCTCTTCGGACAAATTGTGGGGAACCCAGCGGGAAACTAGCTTTCTTACACACATCTCATTATGTAATATCGACTGAATTGCAGTCATTCCGATACTGATAACAGCCCGAGTTTGCTCGTATGTCACATGACGGTCATCTAATATATCTAATAGTTCGCAGAGCTGCGATGTTTTCAGGCGTGACCGCTGTTCTTGGTCGACCTGCAGAAGAAACAGTGCTGAGCGACACACAGGCGAACTCGGCATACCAGCGGTATATTCTCGTTTGACTCGGTTCTTCAACATCATAAATCGAAACAAGTTCGCTGAGACATTTATATATTACTAGCTTTTTACCCGCGGCTTCGCTCGCGTGAGCTTGAATTCAGGAACATCATTAAATGCTTTTCCGTGCCTAATTTAGCAAAATTCGATCACTTTTAGAGTCACCTCGGTGTATGTGTCTCTATGTCTGTCAAAGATTTTTTTTTAATTCTAAAAGACTATTAGACGTAGATGATTGGTATTTGTCATATATGTAATGTGCTACAGGAACACGTAAATATACCTATATTTCTAGAAACACCTACTATCTTTGAATCGGGCGTATCTTCCGATGTATCTATAAGAAAGGTAAATTGTCTTGAAATCAAATTTATTATTATTATTTATGTTTTACTCTTTACATTCATTAATAATTAAATTATAATTTAAAAAAATTATGATGAATTTCATGGTCTTCTATCAATTTACGGTATAATGTTTAGTTAAAATATTTTATTCATATCATTGGTCCTATTTAATATTGATTGGCACCATATAATAGATTTAGATAATTTTTTTTCGTTCGAGTATACTTCAAAATTTCATAAATGCAGTTCTATAATGACATATACTACACATGGAATAAAATTAATGTTACGGATTTTATCACGTTTAATTTTATCTTTATTTTACGTGGGTATTTTTACGCATCTTCGGATGAAAAATTCATAAAAACCCACGTAAAAGAACATATCGTTGATGTGAAGCACCAACGCCCCGGAAAGTCAAAGTATGTCAACATGTTTAGTATGGCCCCAATGATTATATCAGATCTGACAGTCGACAAATCCTTGCAATAGAACACCGATTCCTACCAATGATGATTCGCTGTTTGAGTTTGATTCGCTGTCTGTTGAGATTTAAAAAAAACATCCTAATTTTAATAGAAAAGATGGCTGCAGTGCTACCATCTCCTACTTGACAATTTATGGAAGAGGCCTATGTTCATTTTAGTGGACTTCAGATAGGCTGATGATAATGAGTTCTACTCATCTTTGCAACCCGCAGTCATAGAAGGTTTTTGTCCAAAAAAGACAAGAAAGAAATAGAACAATGATTCCTACCAATGATAATTCGCGGGGCTAATGAGATTTAAAAAAAAAACATTTTAATTTTAATAGGAAAGATGGCTGAGTGCTACCATCTGCTAAGGACCCCATAATTAATAAAATTAAATTCAAACTCCAGCATACTATTCTAGCTATGACATCAGGTCGTCAAACACCTCAGTCTTCCCGTGACTATGGGTGCTGTAAACTGCCCAAAACATCGGAAGTTAAAAAATTTAAAATTAAAGGCGATAAAATCCTTAAAATTAGTTTTTAACTTTAGTCACAGTGAACATGCGTAGTACTACACTCATGAACGGGAGTAGAAAAATGTTAATGAAAAATTTTGCAATTATTGCTTTTAATCAGTTTTAATCAGTTTACATATAGATTAGTAATTGAAATGAAAATCTTATCAAACATATTTTTGATAGACGTCACTATTATCTATTAAATTTATTACACTTTTAAAATAAAATAAAAATATACAAAAAAAACTTAACGTTAGAACTTCTTAATAATTTTAAAAATCTTATTATCTATACATATAATAAATCTGTAGAAAAATTGTGTGTTCACGATTCACGCAAAAACTATTGGACAGATTTACATGAAATTTTGTACATAAACAATAAATGACCGTGTATAACATATAGGCAACATTTTATCCGCTTACGAAAGAGTAAAAATAAAGGGTTATGTTTCCTTTTTTCTTAGTTTATTGTCATTGTGGCTGCTGATGGTTCTATTAGTCCTAAAGAAAATTTAGCTATACATATAATAAATCTATAGAAAAGTGTGTGTGTGTGTGTGTGTGTGTGTGTGTGTGTGTGTGTGTGTGTGTGTGTGTGTGTGTGTGTGTGTGTGTGAAAATAAACTCACCAACCAGAAAGGGCAGAATAACGTCTGCCGGATCAGCTAGTTTAAACATATAAATGTAAGTTATTTATATTATTTAATTTATTAGCAACTGAAGGCAAAATATACTACTTTTTCCATTTAATGATAGATGGCGTTGTTTTGATAACTAAATCGGTGTAGTTTCAAATTATTTTACCAAGGTTATAACTATATTTTAAACTTTATTTATTTGAAAAACACCCGTCATCCCGCCTATAACTAAGATATAATAGAAAATTAACATCCAAAGGAGGAGAAATACTTAACCATCCAAAGAAAGAAAAATACTTAATCTTCTTTTTTTGAAGTTCCGTAATCGGATAAAAAGTAGCCTATAAGTTACCCCGGGTTACTAACTATTTATACATAAAATTTCATGTAAATCGGTCCAATAGTTTTTTGCGTGAATCCGGAATACACAGACAGACAGACAGACAGACGGACAGACAGACAAACAGACAAAAATTCTAAAAACCATTAATTTGGCTACAGAATCCTTTATTTAGTCCCCTGGACTTGTTTTTACAAGAATATCTTAGAATTACAGATACGACTTTTCTACAGATTTATATGTATAGATTATTATTTATATACTTATCAAAGCACCCATGCCCGGAAAGCACCTATAGCAACCGGAAGGTCAGTGACCCGTGCCGCCGGTTCAACCAGTTTGTCATGACCGAACGAACAACCTCGACAGTCCTGCTTCATGCCTTCGGGTGAGCTAGACGCTCTTTCCTCTTTTGACGCAAGGAACTCTGCCTATATATCCCAGGGTGGGGACCCAAAGTAAATTTACAGCCTAACTCAACTAAACTAAGTAAACGAAACTCTTTGTATGGTTTTAACTCTGTCTTAGGAAATTCGCAGTGAGAGATATATCTATCTCTCGAGGTACTACTCGATCAAAACATGTAGGTGCATGACAGCTAAGTCTTGATTGGAACTAGGGAGCAAAATAGCTGTGAGAGCGTGGTCCTTCCCCGGTCGAGCCGACCCATTCGTGCTACAACTATACTACTAATATAGCTGCAGCATGGCTCTACCACGTACAATATAGTTCGTAGTTAGTAAATTCTAGTAACTTGCATATAATTTTATTATTTTATTTGTACGTTATGTTGTAAGTTTTTTATTGGAATGTGTGAAATCAATATTTTTTTCTAAGACAGCGATTTTGATTGATATTTCATAAAAGTTAAAGGAATTCAAAACTCCCAATCTTCGAAATTTCTTCAAAATCTTACGAAATCGCATATAAGTTAGTCCAAGTAATCACTACCATCGTTCACATTTATTATAAATGCTCTTGCGTCTTTAAACCTTGCTTTTTCCAATAACACTGCCGTAATCGTTAAATATGATTAATTTCTTTTGTCCAATCATCTTGTGTGGTAGACTGTATCATACCATCGTAGTCCTCAGAAGTGACACCGCATCTGTATTTTTATTCTTAATTGAGGATAAATGTAGATCTCTAAGGGTCACAGCATCCACTTACCATCAGGTGGACTGTGTGCTCGTTTGTCAACATTATTCTATAAAAAGGCTAGCGCAACTACCATAGTAAAGAAATTGCGAAACGGGTGCTAATTCTAATGGCTATCTCTACCCTGCTTTCTCTATATTTCTCTGATCTCTGTCTTTCGTAATATTAGAGCAATAAAATTAATAACAATATAATGTTTTTCGTGGCAAAGTTCTATTTAGATGGGAAGGTGGCGATTTGAACTTTAATTATAATATATTTAAGGCGAATACATTTTTTGGCATTTTTAAATAAAACTCATTAATAACGGTTATACAGTGGAAATAACAGAGGTTGAACTTACCAATAACCAACAATATTCTGAGTATATAATTACAAAAAAATAATCGAAAAGACGTTTTTGTCGGTTATAAAGTATTACCAGACCTCTCAAAAATATTTTTCTATAATTCCCAAAAATTATACTTTTGGCAATCTCAAATTTTAATCACGTATAATTTGTGTAATATTTTTTTTTATTGGAATATTATAATAACTAAATTAAATAACAAAGTAAAATAGAAATCAAGTTGCTAAAAAAACATTTTTTTGGAATTCTTTTTTTTGCAAATGTTATATGCTGTGTAGTAACTAAATAACCACAAACTTTCTGACAGACTCGCGGGACTGGATTCGCCAATTGGCGAAGTTATATCTTTTCACAATTTCAACTTGCCAAACGGACCTTCCTAAAATTCGTCGCCAGCTCTCAGACTGCAAAGAGTAACCGAAAGATAATTTTTAAATAATGATTTCTTATATTTACGCGAACACTACAAATTTAAATAAAACTAATTTTACGGATTTTATCGCGTATATTAACTTATTTTATATTCCCGACGTTTCGGGTACTTTCCAGCACCCGTGGTCACGGGGGACTGAGGTATTTGACGTCCTGACGTCACAGTTAGCCCGGCTACCTTCAGTTTTTTATTTTTAAATGTTTATTTTATAGATTAAACTAGTGTGCTAATGCGCCCACGAATCTGATCAGATTTTTATAAGATCTTGTTTAATAATATTACCACATTCTGCTGTGAATAAATTTTAAGCTCTAACTTTGTTTACGTTATTCTTTAAAAAAATTATCGATAAATGAAACAAATTTATTTTTGCTATTTTTATTTTTGAATAGTATTAAATATTCTTATAATTTTTTTTGCAATAAATAAATACGTCCAATTTTTTTTAAAAGCGTACAACTTTCAAAGCAGTGGCGTAGCAAGATAACGACCACCCCTCAACCCCGACAAAGGTCAAAGACAAGTCTTATCTTTTTAAATTATTGCATTAAGAATCTCAAAAATCTGAAAATATGGTTTTACTGAATACTTTGAATTTAAATATTACAAACAATGTAGCATTGAAAGTTTTAAAAATTGCAATAATCTGCACACCCACACATTCTTGCCAAGGGCTAGGGCTACTTTATTAATTTTAAATAATTTGCAAAAACTGTTTTTATATTTTTAAAATACTTGTGAAAATAAACAGTGGCTGTGTAAAAATAAGTATATGTAATTAAAAAAATTAAGTGGCAGCAACCCTTGCTACGCCAATAACAGTATAAGTAAAGTTTTTTACTATTCTTCAAAATAAAAATATCTCACATGTTTAGCGGACGAATCAAAAAATTCGTTGTGGGGTAAATCGAGAGCCGATAGGGCAGCACCGAAGTAGTGTCTTGTAAAGTGCAACACGTCGTTTGGACGTAGAAGCAGCACGGTTTGTAAATAATCACGTATTGTTCCAGTGAGTTCACCGTTCTCAGATACGTAACGAGCACCTTCAGATAATCGAGAAGCCTACAAAATAAATAGATACAAGGTACTACGATGTTCAAATATTACTTAGACTGCTATAACATTATCATATTATTGTCTTCATAGAAATAATAGCTGGTAGCTCAGATGGTTAGCGCTCGCTGTAAGTTTCACAGTACGCGAGCAACCCGGGTTCGATCCCCGCCGGCACCAATTAAATTGTTAATTGCAATTTTAAGTGCTGATTTACCACGTGCTCGGCGGTGAAGAAAAATATCGTGAAGGAGCCTGCATGTCTGAAAAATTTAAAAAAATATCTCAAACACGTGAAGTTCGCATTGGGGCAGCGCGGTGGGCGCTAAAATCTTCTCAGAAGTGAAAGGAGGTCTGTGCCCAGTAGTGGGACGTTTATAGGCTGTAACTTTATTTCTAGCTTTAGGAGTCCTTTTCCGCCTATATGTTCATCTAGAAAAGTACAAACTTTTACCTATTTCTGAAGCAATGTGAGTATGTCGCTCAATATTCATGTAGTTTACACCTATACCTATAAAAGAGGTATCACTGAGCATTAAATTATTTATTGTCTACTCTTAGAAAGTTTGTAGTGTATATCTTGTTGGTGTGACAAATAAATAAATAAATGTCCTATGCCTTCTAGCAACGGAAATACCCGAAATATATTCTTCCTTTTGTGATAAATAGATTATCGTTTACGCCGGACGAAAAATAGCCACACCAACGATGGTCAAAGGTTTGACGTCTGGTGCTGGCAAACGTACTTTCCGACCGCGCTTTGTGGCTTCCTTGAGGGAGGCCTGTGTTCAGCAGTGAACTTGTGAAAGATTTTAATGATGATGATACTGACGATAACCTTAGGTTTTGCAAATAAAAAATTTAACGCTTATAATTCAATTTATGATAATATCGAAAAATTAAATGTAAGATAAATTAAATACCTTGAAGTCTAAGTAGTCCGATAACAATTGTAGGTCCTTACGCCAAGATTCGCGAAGTGGTGCGTGAGGTTCAATTTCGTTTTCCTCGGGAAAAACCCGTAACAATGGATTTATATGTATAATATAACTATTATCCGCCCACTCTTGGCTCACAACGTAACCTTTTAACATAAAATGGAAAGGTAACGGAATGGTTCTTTTCATATTATTATTCCTTTATGTTTCGGTTATTCAAAAATACAAACAATTCTGTTTATAAAATACCTTACTTACCCTTAAGGGTCATGACGGATAGAGATTGGTGAATACAGCCAGATGGTTCTATTATATGACGCTCTACCTTTTCTACAAACAATGGTTGACCGTTAACAATCGCTTGACTGACGCCTAAACAGACCTAAAATAATAAAGTAAAATAACATCTAAAATAAACGTTCCCTCACTTGGGATATTCGTATACTTCCACTATTTTGAGAACAGTTTCGCTGACCTAGTGATTACCAACGTATCTTTTTCCGTAGGGGAAATATTAAAGAAAATATCAAGTGAAACCTACTCTCGATAGTTTCCTTTACTGCCGAGTAACGGGGTGAACCACTATATAAATTTACATTTCCATTAGCGTCAATATCGGCAACATAGAATACTATTATACTATTCTATGATCGGCAATTATTCTCATATTAAAATTTAACTTCATTGCCCCTGACATGATACGGAAAAATTTAAAATTCAATAAATTACTTCAATAGTGACGAAATGTAAAGCGTTATTACACTTTTTTGAATAATCTACAATATTTAACAAGAAAGGTATTAAATATTTTTAAGCATCTCCATCTAATCAAGTGTAATAGGATAATATTTGAGCTAGTTTTAATCATTGGTCTTATAAAAAATTATACTATATTAACGTAAAGATACATCATCGACAGTACTTACAAAAATACTTTCACATACAACTCCATCGATAAGGACGGTGTCTGTTTTAATACAACCTTTATAACGAGTGAGACCCACATAACGCATAAGCACGATATTAGCGCCTTCCAACAAAAAGTTATGAGCTTCTTCAAAGGTATGATAAAACCGCTTTATTAAATGACGGTCCCCACATATATGAGTTACTTTATTGTAGTAACCGCTTTCACAAATTGCCATATAATTTCGCTTCTCTTTAAATTTATCTCTCTTCTGAATATATCTATAAATATAATATTCTGTTTACACATATTTATCAAACACTTGCCTTTAATTGAATTATTTCGAGTATTAATAAATTATTTTATTAAATTTAGTTTTCAAGTCTACTGCAAACAGTTCACTTACTCAGATCTATTTTCTTCCAATGTATGAAGATTACAGTCTATGATGCTTACAATTTTAGTCCCTGTCTTAGCTCCTTCTTTAGATGAATGAGACACTACTTGAACAAGAAATTTATCTTTGTCCTCTCCCAAAGTCTCAACATTAATTGTTAAACCTACGACAGAATAAGGCATATTAAAGTAAAAATTGAAACATATAGAATAAAATCTAACTTTAAAATCACAATAATAACCTCCAACAGCACTACAACAATCGATTGATAGTTTCCCAACCTTTTTCTGATAAATTGGTGTTTTGACATGATCAACATCACTCACTTCTTTAACAATTTTTTCTTTATTTTTCCCTAAAATTTCAAGTTTTTCCTTTGATTTTTCTTGATACATTATTTTGTCATGCCTTGCATACCCGTAACCAAAGTAAGTGTGTCGTGGATTAACATCATGACACCATCGAAAACCGTGTTTTGCAGCCCTTACTTTCTTTAATTTTTTTACTTCTTTTCCTTTTTGATTCATTTCCGTAGATTCCGTGAAACAAGTACATTCATTATAGTTGTCAATTTCAGTATCACATACACAAGGATCAAGACATTGACAAGTGTGAAAACATTTACAGTTCTCCGGATTTCCACAAGAACAAACTTTATTAGTAGGAAAACACCGACAAATTATTTCCAAATTAGAATCACATGTACACTCTTCAGGATTCGGACAGTTACAAGGAGGTTTAAGATTATTACGTTCAACTTCTTCATTAATTGCTTCACACATACATAATATATTTTCTTGTTCACATACGCATACATCTGGCTTGCACGTACAATTTTTGCCTTTAAAACATTGACATAAAACTTGTTTTTCTGATTTTTGGCATTTACACGGTATGCGAGAATAATCTAGTTTTGCTTTCTCCGTATTGAAATTTTCTAGCTCGTTGAGGCGTCCCCTTTCAATTTCTTGATGGATCTCAGATGTTAAATCACTCTTAATTTTGTGTTTACAATTACAATTAAGGGCTAAATCTTTATTTATATGACAGATACAAGTTTCATCTATCTCATCGCAAGTACAAACCACACGAGGCTTTCCATCTGGGTCACACATACATATTTCAGCCTCATTACAAGTACATATTGGGGTTGGTTTACTCTCATTGCATATGCATACACCATCTAGTTTAGAACACGTGCATTCCGATATTTCTTTAGGGCCACATAAGCAAGGTATTTTGTGAAAACATTTACATTGACCGTTTTTATCAAGCTCACAAGTACAGGACTTAGTGTTTTGTTTTGTAGGGTTAATTTTAGGCATACCATCTTTAATAATAAGACTATTATTACTACTTCCGGACTGAATAGGTTTTTCACAGTCAGGGAAAAAATAAAAATAAAAGTTATCGTCGTCGTCGACATTTTCTTCTGTAATATTTTCGTCAACTTGCTTTTTCACTGTGTTCACGTCAAAAGCTTCCTTGTTCTCAACGTTTTCATGTTCTTCGATTTGAGAAGAATCGGTACTAGAGCACTCAGTATCCGAAAAAATTTCATCCAAATTGCCATCGACGTGTCCACAGCTTATTATTAATGATTCTCCGAAACATAATTGCTTCTTCAAAGTGTCATCTAAAATACCGCAAAAATTAAATAAATATATAATTCTGCTTTATGTCATTATTAATACGATATACTATAGATGATACTAAGCAGAATTTGGGTCCGTTAGTCAAAATAACTAGGCTATTGTATCGTGGGATCTAATATTAAAGCAGACGCTACATGTGTTGTGATTGCCCTCGCTTACCTACCCGTACCTGTATAGCTTAGGAAGGTTTTATGCATTTCATTTTAATCTTCATAGGAAAAACGCATTTATATTTTTATTATTTATTAATGATAATAGTAGGTGTGTCTATGGGCCACTGCATACACCGAACATTGGGTGGACTATGTGTATATTTGTGCCTTAACTTGTATTAAAAAGCTGCAGAGAAGTTGACGTCTCCCAAACCCTATATTAACTGCTAGTTAACTGTCTCATTGGTCTAGTGGTCGTAAAGGCGATTGCTGATTATAATATCACAGGTTCGAAACCCAGGTCGGGCCTAAATCTGTTATTGGGTTTTTATGTACAAAATTCTCAGTAGCAGCCCGGAGTCAGGTCGTTAGCAGTGTTTCACTTTCGTGCCTCAGAAAGCACGTAAAGTCGTTGGCGCTGCGACTGATCTCTCTCCGGACGTATCCAATTACCGCCCCATCGGACTGTGAGAATAAGGGAATAAGTGTGTCTCTGTCCTTGCGTATATACTTGGGCACAGACAAGTATTACTGATTCAATACGGTAAGCCAGATATTTGCTGTATAGGTTCGGTATTGTTAAATCCCTTATCTTACCATGCGACATGCATGCGTGTCATAAAATGCGAATGAAATATAATATAGCTGCAGCATGGTTCCACCATGTATAATCAGGAAGATTGTAAATAACCAATTTTAAACATTTGCTATTGCGATCACCAATTCGTCCTCCAAGAGTGGCGATTATGGCAAATCTTCCCTAATGTGAGAGAGATCCGATGGCTCCGTGGCGCAGTGGCTTAGCAATGAGTTGCAGCGCTTGGGGCCGCGTGTTCGAATCCCGCACGGAGCAAGTATTTGACCTACAAATAATTGTTCCGGTTGTCGATGTTTGTCCTTCTGCAATTTATGTTTGTAAACTGCCTCCACGATATAGGAGGAAATCTTGTTGTGGGGGGTAACGTTAAAAAAGAAGATATAAGAAAAAAAGATATCCATATCCCTGATATCCAATTATGGAACGTCTATTTATGAGCTGGTACAAAAAAATATTAACTTTTCTTTTTCTCATAATCCTTCTCGCCTTCTACTAGTTATTTTATTGCAAGAACAAAGTACTTTTTTTTCTTTGTATTTGCATCATATTATAAAAAGATCAAGGTCGCTCAGCGAGCTATGGAGAGGGCTATGCTCGGAGTTTCTCTGCGTGATAAACTCAGAAATGAGGATATCCGCAGTAGAACCAGAGTGACCGACATAGCCCAACGGATTAGTAAGTAGTAAGAAGAACCGACAACCGATGGGGAAGAAAGGTTCTCGAGTGGCAGCCTCGTACCGGCAAGCGAAGTGTAGGGCGTCCCCCCACTAGATGGAGTGACGACCTGGTAAGATATGCAGGAAGTCGATGGATGCAGGTGGCTCAGGACCGTGCTTTGTGGCATTCTTTGGGGGAGGCCTATGTTCAGCAGTGGACTTGTGAAGGGCTGTAATGATGATGATGATAAAAACATTCATCATCATCATTACAAACCATTAGTTACAACACACGATGCCACAGTAAATGTCCATAAATAATTTCAATTGCTTTAATAAAGGCCTTGGGGCGTTCAAAATAAACGTGCGTGCGTGCGTGCGTTCGTGCGTGCGTGCGTGCGTGCGTACTTGCATGCGTGCGTGTGTGTTGTTGTGGAGCGCATTTTTGAGTGATTTCATCGAATAAAGCCACTATTTCTTTATAATTTAGTTTCATAAATTAGTTTTGTAAACCACTCAGGAACTTTTTTTAATTCGTAAGTATTTAAAGCAAATATTTTTATCAAACTGTTCACCTTCTTGTATATATAAGCTGATTAGATTAGATTCAGTAGAGATAAAATAAAATAACTAAATGGAAATGTTTCAGTCTCTATCTTAAGAATAGTTTCAGTCTATTATGGACCCTACAAAATGCGTATTAAACGACATTAACAGCTGTGTCCAGGATTATTACCCTGAACTTAGTTTCACTTTCAATGTTTACTTTCCATTATAGGGCCTAATCTAATGTGTTTGCTTTTTTTATAAAATGATTAAACAAACATTAAAAGAAATGAAGAAAAACACACATGATTTTTTCTATGATATTTTTCCAGCAGATTCGGCTGCGGCCACAGATTAAATAATTGTTAATTGTTACAACTTCACATATATTTTTGGAACAGCATTTCAATTGAATATCAAACTTTGTCCATCCCTCACGCGTAATACTCCCAGTGGTTTGCCGGATTAGACTGTGGCAACCGAAACATGGCGGAAAATCCGTTTAAAAAGGCCGTATTTAAAACACTACGATTGGTAACGTTAAACAGCATTACTACCGTGAAGTATCGGCCCTTCAGTCACCAATTCCTCCCAGCATTGCGAATATGCGAAAATCTGATTAAATATGGACCTATACGATAAGCTTGGATATTTGAAGAAATCCTAACACGTCTAGACGCAATCAAATATTTAATTTCTCTGCACATATATTTGTTGTATTCATTGATTAGTTAATTTTGCCAAATTGCGTTGAGTATTATTTATCATTAGCACGATAGTAAATATAATAAAACAAAAGTTCTAATTCTTCTACATAATATGTCTTAGCACCGATATCATAATGTGAATTATTTTTTATTCTTTTTAGTTGTCTGAAGTCTCCATTTACTTGTTATTAGAAGTATTTTTAGGAGACGTTACTAATCGTCCCGCATACAGATTTGACGAGAATCAACCTCCCAAACGAGCTGGTTTCCGAAAAGGCTATATTACCATAGACCACATACATTATTATTATTATAACAGCCCTTTACAACTTACGTCATCTTCAGAATAAAGCCCTCCCCCAAAGTTGTCACAAAACATGGTCCTACAGATGGCTGCATCCATCGACTTCTTGAATGTCTTACCTAATAGAAAATTTGTACCCGCCTACCAAGCTTGGCTACTATTAAAATATCCCTCCTACTAACTTCTATGGGAGAGGCCTATGTTCAACGATAGATTTTTGATAAGCTGTAATAAATGAATAAATTTGACGGCTCCGTGGCGCAGTGGCTTAGCAATGAGTTGCTGCGCTGGAGGCTGCGGTTTCGAATCCCGCACTGAACAAGTATTTTCATGGCCTACAAATAATTGTTCTGGGTCTGGATGTTTGTCCTTGTGTAATTTGTGTTTATAAACTGCCTCCACGATACAGGAGAAAATCCTAGTGTGGGGGTAACGTTTTAAAAAAAAGAAGAAGAAGAAAGAAAATGAAGTAAAACGGTGAAACCTGGGATCCTATAAAACAAATTTCTTTGGTTAAAAACGTGTAAAACCGCAGTTTTATGGCCCGTGTATGAAACATAAATTATTCACACATCAATATTTTTCATGTTAAATAAATTATCTAATCAGCATAGTAAAATTCTATGCCGACTAGATAATTAGTATAAATCTAATAATAATTGTATAAATAAACCAAAAATGTTCATCACGCCAGAAAGTTTAAGAATTATTCGCCTAAAAACTTAAGCGTAACCGACAACAGAACAGCTTCTGAAATGTGAGTCAAGGGTTCGCAGACTCTTACCAATTCGTGCGCTAGCAGCGCTAAGCGTGGCGCAATTACAAAATTGTAAAAAGACGTATACCCATAGAGCAACACGAGCTATCGATGGCCCTTGTTGCTCTATGAGGTATACCTATGCAATTTTGTTATGTCATCATGTATATTATACCAATATACTGTTGTTTATACTTTATAGACTGTGTAGTAAGAAATTTTAACTACGAGCATCTATGAACTACCAGTGAACAAATGGAATAAAAAAACAGGTACTTGCCAATTTCAAATGGTAGTTGTTTAGATAAATCTATTAGCGAAATGTTAGATTTGAACGACATTTTTGTTGTCAAATCGTCAAATAAGACTTTTTCACTTTTACACAATAAGTCCAAAGAGTATATAAACCAAAGAATATGTGTATTAATCACGTTTTATACAAACTACGTTTCATTGGTAAAGTTCTTGGCAGTGATATGTAAAGCTGAACGCACATATATCCGCGCCGAACGCGCCGTACGCGCCGCACGCGCCGAATTTTAGAATTCGTTGTATGAAATCATATGAAACCTCGCACACTACACCCGCACCGTACGCGCCGAATTTTATAAAATGCGGTAGGTATACGATATCGAAGGATGAATGCTGATGACGTCATATAACGCGGCGCGTTTGGCACGTGTGGATACTCAGTGTTGTGTAATGTTGCCAACTTAGTGGATTTTCCACTAAAACTGGTGGTTTCGACTTACGTGATAGTTTTTGTATTTTTATAACTTAATTAATTCGTAATTAATTATACATAATTTGATTTTTTTTTACATCGGTTATTAATATGAATACTTAGAGATAAATTATTTACATACTGAACTAAAAAAATGGTTAAATTTAATTCAAAAACCCAATTATACCTGATTACTTAATTATCAATAAAAATACTTACCTCAAACATACAAGAAGTCTTTTTTCTGGTTCAATTGGTCTTCTAAATCTTGAGTTTTCCATAGAAAGATATGGTTTTAGTACATGTACCAATTCTTGAAGTACCTTGTATGTTAAGGGGCGTATTACAAAAAATCGCGAAATTACAAGGATTCCTCGTTGAAATTTTATGTTTATCGTTCATTGCTTGAAATAACAATTACGTGGTAAAAATAGTTCGTTTTCTCTCCTCAAATAAGCTCGGAATGGATTTTAGATAACTTATTTATTTAATCAGTAATAATCATTTTCCCAAAGCATGTTTAGGCAAAAACTCTCGAAGACATGATTTGGGAGCTCTAATTTGTAGATTCTATTGAATATCGACCATCAAAAAAAATATTTTTATCTCCCAAATATCCTACACTTTAATAATAATGGAATACATTTTCATTATATGCTTTTCACGCTAGGAAAAAAAATCGACATAATTAAAAAAACGACCAAAAAATCTTCTATACAAGCCCCTATATTTCCGAAGTTCTACATCATTTAGAAGTAAAATTTATACCAAAATAATCATCAATATTTGCTTACACTATGCTATTATTTTTACTTTTTAAATCGTTACTATTATATTTTAATTAATTAAATAAAAGTACTATATATTTCACTGTGCCGGCCATCTGCGATCATTAACGCGCGAGCGCTTGCCGAGGGTGGACCTGCGTCAGTTTATTTCGGGCGCTGCATCGTTTCGATACTACCGTAGTGTGCGTCGATTGCTATCGTAGTGTGCGTCGATTACCTGCATACTAGAAAATCGTCAACTACGACCGCAATTTTTGATCGATCGGTTTAAAACTATTTTATATAGTTATAATTTAGATTACGTCTCTTCAAAAATGTGGTCTATTCATTGACATAGATCATTGTTATTTGAGGGCTTCACCTAATGGTTTATACAGCAACGGTCTTATTGAAGTTAAATGTCCTATTTCAGCTTTCGGAATAGATTTTGATACGGCCTTTCGACAAAAAAAAGTTAAAGGTTATAAATACAGTGATTCAAGTGTAACATTAAATCAAAATGACTGGTTTTACCAAATCGAAGTCCAGCTTCATTTAGCAAATAAAAATGTCTGAATACTTGCCATAATATGTATTGGCCCTGATTAATGCATTAAAAGTACTAAAAATTTACAAATACGACTAATTTTAGATTTTCAATATGTTACCCAAGTTACAAGCTTTTTATGAAAAGTGTGTACTGCATGAAATTATCGAATCGAGAAAAGTTCGGTCAATGCCGTCGCAGCAAATATTTTTCTTATAAAAAATATAGTAATTGACTGTAAGTACCGATTAAAAAATATTAGTTACATTTGGTTGTTATATTTATTAAAACAGGTTGCAACCGTTTATTCATTTATACCACTATTCTACCGGTAGTAGACATAATCGATTAATAACATTCGATTACAGCGTAACAATTAAAATATTTATGTGTACTTATTTTGACACTAAATTTCATAAATAATGAATAATATATCAAAATGTTATATAATAATAAATAACAAATTATATAATAATAAATTAATAAGATAACATTAAAATGACACACCAAAAAATATTCCATCCACTGAAGTCCATCCTAAGAAAACTTTGTATTATGGAAGATCAAGGTCGTTTAGTCGCCATACTCACAGTATTATAGTGCGAGCGAGTGAATAGATATGAAAGAAAGTATCGGTCGCGTAACTTGCCGCCCGCTCGGTGCGTTAAATACCTAAATTTGCGAAACGCCGAAATGTAAGAGGGCTCTTAAATGTAAATATCTGAAAAATCGTTCATCATCACCTAATAAATCTTTAAATAAAGTATATACCTTCATATTCTCCATACAATTGCCATTTTTAATTTGTATTATGAATCCAGAATCTTCTTTTTCTCCGAACTTTTTTTCTTCTTCCTATGCCAATAAGCAGACTATTACTATATTTCTTTCCATAGTGATTTCGAGCGATCAATTTCAATGTACTGTTTCACACCAGTGGTTGGAAAAAACTACAAAAGTTGTTGGTAATACAAAAGATTTGCGGACGGTGCGGACGATGCGTACGGACATATGTGCGAGGCCATCAGTAAAACTCGGCGCGTATGGCGCGTACGTTGCGTACGGTGCGGACATATGTGCGTTCAGCTTAAAGCGCCTTATTTATGGTCTATCTTGTTGTACGTCCCGCCAAGGTCATACACGACGTACGTACACGATGAAAGGAGAATGGGATTTTTGGGCCTGAAGTTAACTAATTGGTTTATACTTTAAAAAATTGGCTATATTTTTCTAAAGTTAAATACAAAAAAACTAGCTCATTTTACAATCTAGATTTCGAAAAAACATTAAAATAATAAATAAGTTAGAAAATCGATTGTATTGATGCAATCGATTTTATATATATTTAGATCCTAAAAAAATTAAATGATAAAACTGATACATTGATATGATATATTAATTTGGAAATAAAGTATATTATTATTCGCATAAGGAAAAAAGAAATACATATTTTATGGAAATAAATCGATTACCATAAAGAATACACTAGTGAAATTCTGTTTTCTGTACACTACCTACCACTAGTAATTTCTTTGGTTTGACAGTTCAAACTTCAAAACTATTCATTTAAAAGAAAAAAGACCAATTTTCGATTTGATTTGAAACGAGTGCAATATAATCGATTCTCGATTAAATCCAGCATTTTAATATCTATTTTTAATTATTTATGTGTGTTAACTAGGCAGATAAAAAACATATCTACCAAATAAAATGAAAAAATACAATGTATCAACATGCCAACAAATAACAGTAACAACAATAATTCAACTAATCGATCTCAGATCGATATTTCTAATATTCATTTCAATTAGTTGTTGCTGTTTTAATTTTCGTTAATCGTTTCACTATTTTGTTTCCTAGATAACCTCAGCTTTCCTTTGGTGATTTTATACTGATCCGGCTTTTATATTTTTAAGTAATTATAGTGAAAAATAACCTGTTACAGTGTTATTACAGTGAAAAATCGCCTGTTACAGTGTAGATAATACATAAAATCACTTGTATTTATTCTTCAATAACTCAGGTCCTAGATTGACAAATCTAGCCAGATTTTCAGGTATGAATTGTTTATATATAAGCTTTCAAATGGTCCGACTTTTATCTTGTTAACATCTGGGCCCAAAAATGTATGGAGATGTCTCCTTCTCATAGATATAAGAAAAATAGGGGATATGGCATGTGGTCACGTGACCTGAAGTCAAATGTTTCTCAAATGTGGCGACGACTCCACCCACAAGAAATAGCTTTGTTTTGTCGATATTTTCAGTATCGATGCTATATAAATTATGACGTACCATCCATCTCATAGGTATATATTAAATAAACAAATATTAGATCACTACACTATTGAATTGGGTTAATCCTGTAATAATAGTTGTATTGAGATGATAAATAAATAAATCTTACGTTCAACTCAGAATAGGAAAGTTTTGAAACTGTAATTGCTTTAAGATATGGTGAAGCAACAATCAAAAGTGAGCCAAAAGACCAAGGAAAGAGCACTTGATTGGAGCTTTAACTCCTTTCTTTTCAGAAGACGTATATGACGTGCACCAGAATATTATACTGAGTTCGTGCAACGAGCTAACGTTTTTTCGTAACGACGGCAATCTGCACATAAGCACTAAATCCGTGCGTCCCTGGGTCGACGCATGCATTTTTTTTCCTCTGCAGAGATTAACGAAACCACCACTATAGGCAATGTATTAGGCTTCGTATGATTTTTTTGTCCAGCCCATGCTGTCCCACTACTAGGCAGAAGTCTCCCCTAAGTTTTTTCCAGTGATTTTGTCGTGCACCATATCGAACCAGCCCCAACGGCATGCGTCCAGGTTGCGTGAATTATATCATATATATAGACTTTATAGCGGCTGGGAAGTTAGTTGCGAGCGGAAGTCCTGTACCTTCACGCTTCGCTTTACGTACTGTGATCTGAGACACCATCAAGTTTTCTTTCAACTATATCTGCATGGACTAGCGCTCGCTCTTAACTTCCAAGCCGCCATAAAGATTCGACAACACCTTTCTTTTGTGGTAATGGTCGGTTACCAGTTCAAGTCACCATGAACGTGCAGTGGACTGACCTTTATCTTGATTTATTTAAAGTTTGTGGAGCATGTGTTCTTTCATACATAGTTACTTGCCGTCATCTCTTTTTTTTGATAATAAAGATTATTTATTTATTTATCTCAGTAATCTAATGGAGTTGAGCAGCCCCTTTCTAACAATACCACCGTTCACACAATCCATTAATCATTTAACTATCCTAACGTATTCCTCAATCTTCAGCATCCCATGTTCATACCATACGACAACCAATTTCCATGCAACATTTCGATCAATAGGGGTGGCTGCGCCACTTCAGACTTCCACTTCCATACTCATTTCTCATTATATCCCATTCGTGTAGCACCACAATATATCAATTTTATAGTGTTTACAACCTGCAAGTTGTAATGACTTCCACCAGTAGCGTAATTAGTGGTGGATACTGGAGGTAAACGAGAGAGTAAGGATTAAAAATAAATAAAGTAACAATAATGTATACTGATTAAAATCATTTATTCGTGACGAAATAATATTATTTAGTCAGAAAATTTATTTTAGACATGAATCAAATCACCCTTAAGCCGAACTACATCCAGCGTTCTATTTATACATTCTTTTTCAAAATGCAAGGAGCATATTCTTCTTACTAATGCAGGTTTTATGTTTTCCTGGCC
Organism: Parnassius glacialis; assembly: GCA_033319125.1. Lineage (NCBI taxonomy): Eukaryota > Metazoa > Arthropoda > Insecta > Lepidoptera > Papilionidae > Parnassius > Parnassius glacialis. The sequence goes on along the minus strand of JAVANC010000010.1, from coordinate 30,393,879 downwards.
TATATTTTCAATCCACAATTTTTGAAGGTCTTCATTTTTTGGCAACCTAAAATAAATATTATGCATCCTTAAGTACCAATCAAAAATAATCTTAACATCATCAAATCTTTTGATGAAAAAAACTATTATAGAAAATTTACGATTTACACTATTTTCAAGTTCTTTTCTTAAACGAAAGGCTCCCAATCGATCGTTTGATTAACTATACAGTTTACGTATCTAAAACGTTATTTGATCATGACTACATTAATATTATTGTTAAAGAGGCTCAGAAGGGCTAGAACCCAGAACCGTAAAGCCAATTTAATAAAAAAATATTGTTAAAATTTATATCGATAATTTCAAAACATGACAACACGTAAGGACAACACTATGTAAAAATGTAAACAATCAAAATGTTTACTTGTTTAAATTTACATGATAATAGTCATTGGAAATTCTAGATAATAGCGGGGAAACACGATTTAGAACCCATAACATGAACACGAAACGCAATTCACACGAAAAAATATACAATTTAGGAAAAAGTTACAACTAACCTGAAAAATGACAATCCTTCTTCAATTTTACGAGTATTTGAATTAAATCCATTGATGCAACACTTTGTCATGTTGTTTTTGCTGAATTACCCTATACTAAAGAACAAAAAAGCTCCAAAATAGTCAAAATTCACTGTAACACTGCAAAATAACTCCGAACAAGGCTTAGATGACAGACGAACTACCACAAATGAACGTCATCCTAAAATGGCGTCATGCTTCAAGGTGGAGCTTGGTGACATTTATGAAAACTGGCAACAGAAAATTGAAGTCTACGATATGTACTTATCTCTTTTTACATTTGAAAATCATAACGTGTGAGAATGAGACAGATATATTTTTGTTGGCAAGGTTCATGTTTGCATGATATTTGTATAACCAAAAAATATATATGCAATTTACAGCTTATCCTCTACTTTTCTCATATCAATGCTCCTTCTCCTTTGAAAACGACAATGAGTAGGGTTGACGTATCGACGTACCGTCTATCAAAGAATGAAATGTCTTTTTAACCACGGCATTGACGACAAATTATAAAGTTGTATGTACAAGAGTTAGTCGTCTTATTTGACGATTTGACAACAAAAATGTCGTTCAAATCTAACATTTCGCTAATAGATTTATCTAAACAACTACCATTTGAAATTGGCAAGTACCTGTTTTTTTATTCCATTTGTTCACTGGTAGTTAATAGATGCTCGTACTTAAAATTGCTTACTACACAGTCTATAAAGTATAAACAACAGTATATTGGTATAATATACATGATGACATAACAAAATTGCATAGGTATACCTCATAGAGCAACAAGGGCCATCGGTAGCTCGTGTTGCTCTATGGGTATACGTCTTTTTACAATTTTGTAATTGCGCCACGCTTAGCGCTGCTAGCGCACGAATTGGTAAGAGTCTGCGAACCCTTGACTCACATTTCAGAAGCTGTTCTGTTGTCGGTTACGATTAAGTTTTTAGGCGAATAATTCTTAAACTTTCTGGCGTGATGAACATTTTTGTGATATTTATACAATTATTATTAGATTTATACTAATTATCTAGTCGGCATAGAATTTTACTATGCTGATTAGATAATTTATTTAACATGAAAAATATTGATGTGTGAATAATTTATGTTTCATACACGGACCATAAAACTGCGGTTTTACACGTTTTTAACCAAAGAAATTTGTTTTATAGGATCCCAGGTTTCACCGTTTTACTTCATTTTCTTTCTTCTTCTTCTTTTTTTAAAACGTTACCTCCACACTAGGATTTTCTCTTGTATCGTGGAGAGAGTTTATAAACACAAATTACACAAGGACAAGCATCCAGATCCCCAGAACAATTATTTGTAGGCCATGAAAATACTTGTACATACAACTTTATAATTTGTGTTTTTAACTCGTAGCTAGGCTCCGCGGAATAAACAAAGACACATGAACACAAGTTATATACACACATAGAATATACTGGCGTATAGACACATAAATAAAGAAACCGTATTATAGGTACCACATGAGCACAGAACACAATTATTCTCTATCAAGAGAAGAACGCCAACTTCATACTAAAAAACGGAAACACGTGTTTATGAGTGTACACTAAAAGCGCTACGGTGGATGCCCATATAAAACTTTTTAGCGGGATTTTCAAATATTTGTATTCTATTATTTTATTATAAATATTTGTATTTTCTACGTGGTTGAGCCATGCTGCAGCTGTATTAATAGTATAGTTGTGGCACGAATGGGTCGGCTCGGCCGGGGAAGGACCACGCTCTCACAGAATACCAGCGTGAAATAGCAGCTTAACACTGCTGCGTTTCGTATGGGCAGTATAGAGAACCGGAGACCCTTTTTACTAGAAAAGAGACATTCCATTTTAGTCCTCACGGGTGACAACGCATCTGCATTTCGACCCTTTAATGAGGGTAGATGTAGATGTCTATGGATCACAGCAACCACTTACATACCATCAGGTGGACTGTGTGCTCGTTTGTCACCCGATCCTATAAAAAAAATCTGTAACTTTAAAACTTTTTATTTAAGGCATATTCGAGTAATTTTGGCTCAAACCTTACAAACCTATGAGGTAAGTTCCTATTGATAGGTTGCACCAAAATTACTCGAATATACTTTAGATTAGTATGTGGGATAAAATAAACGTAGATAGATTAGTATGTGAGAAAAAAAACTATAAATAAGTATAGTTATGTAATTTTATTTTCTGAAAGACGGATTTTTTATAAACTATACATTAATATTGATGTTTTTTATTACTTTTGCACATAATATTTCCCCGCTTGTTACTGATATATAACACGTTGTTGTCAGAGAGTTATTCTTCACAGAACATTAACGTAAATTTAAATCAGCAAAATTCTCATGATGAAAACAACAGCCCAAATACGTGATCTGAAACAAATACAATTCGAGTCAATATAGTAATAATTCCTACAAATAACGGTCAATAAATTCAAAATATTTGTAGACTTACCACAATATTGTCATAAGTTTATCTTTTCCTATCATAGGAAACCTGCAGAAAGTGATCAGATGATTTTGTGCTTTTTATTTGCACAACACTTAATTTAGAATACGTTGTTTGTAAAAAATATTATAACTTAAGTATCTATTAAAATGCTGATAAACGTTTTGTTTATTTAATTTTGTCCTACTGTGCCAACCTTACCAAAATAGGTAAAAATTTTGACAGCTCCTTAGAAGCTTTACCTCTGTTCAGTTTCTTTACTCGTGTGCAAGGAGGTTGTAAAATATAGGGAATGCACACTTTATACTAGAGAAACGTTGCTAAATCAGTGACCTTGAAATGAATGAAAGGCACCGCGTTAGGCGTTGCATTTCTTTCTAATAGAGTGTCCATGATACAATATTTTCAGGATATTATTAGTGTATACAGCATCACGGAAAACGAAATGCGTATTTTTTTCAATATGGAAAGTGCTGAATAGTATTATAATTAAACTCATTTTAATATTTTGATTATATGATTGCTTCGCTACAGTATCAAAACTTACGGTAACTAGTGGCGGCGTAGCGTGGGTTGGCACCCAGGGCGGTTTTCTATCAAGCAACCCCTAAAATAAAACAAAAAATGCTATACATGCTAACAGGACTTAATTTTGCTAAAATATTCTAATATATTATCAAAGTTTACTTTCTAGTCATTTTCGATAGATAAAATGGAAAGACTGGTCGCGCTTGGCTCATTGCGGACCTTAAGTAAGATTTTATTAACTTGAGTTTTGAAAAGCTTCCTTCACATGAAACTTAATAGTAAAAAAAATCTTATACACAGCGCTAGATTCGGAACAGATTAAGAATAGCCCAATTTTACGAGAAAACCTCCAATTAATTACATTGAACCGCTTCTTGTGAAGAAATGCTGGCAGATTTCAAGTCGTAAAATCGCCAAAGTTATATATCCTCCAGAAAAATCATCGTAGATTTTTGTTAATGTGGAACTATTACACGAAGGTCTTCATCTGGTGACGTTAGCAGAGTGTAAGGCTGAACAACACTAAATGTTACGAGAATATCATCCATTGCTCTGAAGTGATGGTCTAGTTCCTCGTAAAATATGTCAAGATATTCTAACATAGCTCTCTGCAGCACCTCTGGCAATGTTAGTTCAGCATATCGGGTTATTTCTCCTGGTAAACGTTTTCGATATCTCCTCATTCCTCTTCTTCCTTCAATCAAAATGTCCACATTCTCACATTTTTATTACGTAGGAAATAGCTTTTTTCATTAGTTGAATACGTTAACTTTAAAAAAAATTGGGCTTTGAATTTTATCTCATACTTTTCCTTACTTTTTTGTATTTGCTTTTATGTCTCACTAACTTCTTTTTGGATTTTACACCAAAAGGAAAAATAGCATAAAAAATTGAAGTCACACAAAGCTGGTAAGATTGTAGATACTGCTCCTTTTGTATCGACGTTTTGTCTGTTGGTGCTGAGATCATATATATCTTCGATTGTTTATACTAGTTTTTGTTTTTATTTATTCTGCAGTGGTTTAACAGAGTCATGATGAGCAATCCATCTTGTCTCTGAGTCTTTTGAAGAATACGCCTACACTTTTTACTAAAGTTTCCCATTGACGTGTGGATAATGAAAATAACCTGTAAACTCTTTCTACTGTTCCGAAAAAAGTAAAACTTGTATTAACGCTCCCTAAGTGAGTGCACTCCACATAAATTTAGCGAATGATTAGCACAAGGAGTTTTCTACTTGATAGAGCCATGCTACAGCTATATAAGTAGTATAGTTGTAGTACAAATGGGTCGGCTAGATCGGGGAAGGACCACGCACTTACAGAATACCAGCGTAAAATAGCAGATCAACACTGATGTATTTCATATGGTGAGTGTAGAGAACCGGAGACCCTTTTTACTGGAAAAAAGGCATTCCATCTTAGTCCTCACGGGTGACAACTCATCTGGATTTTGATTCGCAAACGAGGATAGATGTAGATGTCTATGGGCCACAGCAACCACTTACCATCCGGTAGACTGTGTGCTCGTTTGTCATCCTATTTTATAAAAAAAAAACAATATATTCATTAATTTGACAACGTCAAATTTTAAAATAGTGTTGTCATCTATAGTGTAAAATGCAACTCCTAGGTTTTAGGGAAAGAACATTCGTGTAACAGAAACAGAAACTGAAACTTTTTTACTCAATTTAGATTATAAATAATACTTATAGAAAGTCACTCTTTTGTTTAATTACCCCTGGTTCAAAAAAAAAACCTCTGTCCTGGGAAGAACCAGCAAGAAACCCAGCTTTTTTTAAAAATAACAGCTTACAATCATGTATGTTACACGAATTAACAACACAACAAATTAGAAATAGCTTGGTAGCGATCACCTCATTTCCAGGGGTTATATCATCCATAAATTCTTCACTATTATAATAACCCTTTTTATACAAACTTAGTTTATTAAAGTTTTTGAACTATGAGCAGGTCAAATTTTGTATCTTTTCTGGATTTTTTTTGTAAAAGCATATACATCGCCCCAAGAATAAATTACTGACTCGATGGAGTCGAGTAACTGGTACTACTAGCTTGTGTCTGTTCCTAGTATTTACAGAATGAATGTCACTTATTTTTGTAAAACTACTTTTATTTTTGTGTACGTACATTACATTTTCATAAATGTATTGAGAGGCCAAAGTTAATATATTAATTTCCCTAAATTTTTGTTGCAGTGACTCTTTAGGCTTTAAATCATAAATTGCTCTTATGGCTCTCTTCTGTAAAACAAATATAATTTCAGTGTCAGCTACGTGTCCCCATAGCAAAATACCATATGACATTATGCTATGGAAATAGCTAAAGTAAACTAGTCTAGCTGTTTCAACACTGGTGACACTTCTAAACTTTTTTACAGCATATGTTGCAGAGCTAAGTCTGCTTGCTAATTTTAATATATGGGGGCTCCATTGAAGCTCGGTATCTAATGTGATTCCAAGAAAAATGGTAGTATCTACAAGACTCAGTTTCTCTCCATTTAAAATTACATTAGTATTTAATTGGTTCACATTTGGAGTCATAAATATCATACATTAAAGTGTTTTAGTGGTTTTCTTTCGTGTTACTTAATAATAAGCTTAATTAAAATACAATATGGAATATACCAACTATGATTAGCAATAAAAAATTTAAAATTATGGTTCTAGCATACGTCTAAAATATTACTTTAAGTCAATAACTGTCTAAACGTTGGTAATGTTGTTATTTTGTGTAAACATTTATCAATGTTAGAAGGAGATGAAATATAAAACTCGGTGCCTCTCTTCCTAAGCAAAATGAAGAACGGTTACAGTGTTCCAAGCGCTCACTCCCTATATTATATTATAACCTCCTTGCTCATGTGGTATAGACGACCTGACAGCCCGCAAATGCTTGACTAATTTTGATTTGTCATCGCTGCGTTAGCTAGTGATGTACCTTTTACTTACAAGGGCTATAGAAAAATTATTGTTAAGGAAGGGGTAAAAATATTTCAAAAAATAGTTTAGTGCACGAAATTGAATAAGATCAAAAATTTACTGAATTTTACCATTATAATTCAAAATAATTAAAAATTTATATAACATGTTCCTGGGAATAAGCTGAACCTACCTGCCTTTGTTGGATTTTAATTCAAATGTAAAAAATCCCAGGTGACTCTACCGATAAACTTTAAAAGAACTCCCCAATAATCAGATCGGAAAGTTATATTCTTGAGGTATAATCTTTGAAGAAAAATATTTACTGCCATGGACAGTTTCCCGGGAATTTCTATTTTAACATATTGTTAATATAAATAGGTAGATACTTAACTAAGTATATACCTATTTATATTTCATAAAATGGTTTGATAGGGAAATAAAAAACGGGGACATAATGGTTGCTTTATTTTTCATATAAGTATTACTTTTGATAATTTCAAACATTTCATATTTAAATACATTATAAAACTTTATTTTAACATTTGACTTAAATATGAATGTAATCTTAACAATTCAGGTAAGGATACTTGTAGGAGTCAGTATAATAAGATTGCTCTATTTAAACGCCAATATGTGTATGAGACTTCATCGTGCTTCATGCTTATATTCTTTCATCTGTCCCTGAAAACTATAAAGTAATAATAAACTTATTATCATTTTAGCTGCATGAATTTTAAAAACATAATGCTCTTAACAGTGTAAAGTGCACCAAGTATCTAAGGATAAAGATGCACTCTCTATTCTCTCAATCTCGGTATGTTAAGAAAATGATCAGTCATTCATGGACTGACTGCGGCAAGTGCAACTTAATCTCGCAGATCTATTGACCCGCGCAGCTATTACTAAACCACGAGTTCTTCTTCTCTAAGGCTAACGCTGTCTCCTAGTTTCAGTGATGTTAATGCTGTTAAACTATACGGTTCTTACAGCTTCATCGAACTCACGCTAACGCTATAGGCAATGAACCACGCTATTTAAGCCTTCGGCACAATGTCGTCGGTCATCAGGCATGAATCGGGCATCGAGAATTGTGAATATCAAATACTATGGAGTTTATGCTATCCTGGCACATTGAAACGCGCGTCTCATGCGCGGGCGTCTAGTGGTACTTGAAGAGCATTACTAAATATATTATATCTAACTACGCTAACAGTTTTATCATTGTGACTTGGGTATATAATCCGAAGCTCCGCGCAAACCCTTGGTGAAAATATGCTATGAATATTGCACTAGTGTGACCATGAAATGCGGGTGGTGAAGTAAGGTTAAACATTTTTTTTGGTTGGTAAATAGATACTTAGTTGAGTTCATAATGACTTAATAAGGATAATCTCAATAATTTTTATCTTTAATGTATTATAGTTTTATAATGTATAAAAATCTGTCTATATTTTTATCTAAAGTTTTAAAAGTTAAAGGAGACGGTCCAAAATTGTATGAAGCGTAGGCCTAGTTTTGTATTAGTATAAAAATAAATTAAAATGAAATATTAAACCAATTTTGATCATTGAAATGCACAAATTTGCCTTAATTTCAGTGGTATTAATATTTTATTCTCACCAAAAAATGCAACACTAATGGCGGATTGATGTCGTTTTGATTTGATGTTAGCTGTCATCTCTGAAATATACTCATATCACCTATAGCCTATCAGGTAGACTTATTATGTAAAATAGCTAAAATGTCTCGAAACTAGTAGGAAAGTAGGGCAAAAAAGTTGTATTTTTTGATTAAAACACGAATAAAGTGTATTATAGATTGTGTATGTGCTTTTTTGGTCTTAAAACAACTAACGTTCATGTTGATATTTGAATATCATAAATGCAGTTCAGGAGAAAACAAATGTAAAAAGTACTACCTAATTCCAGACAAGAAGATTGTTGAGATAAATCAACGGTGCCTACGCACAAAATTATTTCATTGCATTCATTAGTGTGTACTAATGCGCACTTCAGTGCCAGGGGCACCCAGGACTTTTTTGTTTAACATGGGGAAATGAGGCTTAGGTGTTTTATTCGTTTTTAAAAAACAAAACTTTAGTGACAGATAGCTCAAAGCCGAGATTATAAGTGAATAGCGGGTAACTCCGTTTCTCTACCCTAAAATATCCACCCTAAGATACTGCTTTATTGCACTAATAATAAAGAAACTTATTTTACCTTAGAGTGGCTGTTTTAAGGTGGATAAACAGAATAATCCTGAATACTAATTTCTGTTCAGGTATACATATACGTCTTTCTGAGCTGCTGAAGTGCTAGGGTACAATCATAGATAATATAATTTATTTGTTATAATATGGTACATTACAGTTGTTACAAAAGAATTCGCATTCTAAATATTATGCCGTTTCCGACGTACAAATATTTTCATATAACAGGTCCTCAGCGTGTCAGAGTATGCCTTGAGCCTTGACAGATATTTAAAGCCTGGATAAGGTCATAACAAAGGTTAACAGTCCTATGAATTATAGAAAGTGAAACATTAGGTCAATCATGTTTTAGATACTTAGGGTAATATAAATAAAACAGCTTAATTTTTTATTTATTTATCCTACTTCAAAATCCCCTCTTACTAAAATGCCATCCAGAATTGAGGCCGGTGCGGTTATGGAATTTTGATATTGAGCCCAACACAAATACCAGACAACGGTCATTACGTGAGCACAGCAACCCACTGACTGTTGTCCAGAAGTGCAACTGCAATAATTGCAGGTTGCAATCATCTCATCCCAACGTACCCCTTGTCTCGCCAACAGTATACAATACGTAACATAATTAACGCCCTTTGAGAAAGTAGTTTGTTCAGAATCGTTTACTGAATCGATTTCTATCATTTTGAATATAGGATTTTTTTTCCCCAAAAATAATTAAAACTACGTAATTTACAGTCACACTAAACCTGTACAGTCAAAACAAACTGAAATAGACCGTAACTCAAGGCAATAAGACTTTTAAAAGTGCAGTTTTATTTGTATTAATACAAATTCCGTCATTCAATACAAAATAAAGAAAATTGAACCTTATTTCAAGTATGTTAAAGTCTTTACAAATACAGAGTTTGGAGTGCCTTATGAAGGTCGCGGCGGCCAGGCCATTGACCTCCCAGATCACCTGATTTGACTTTTTTTATGGGGACGTATTAAATCATTAGTTTATTTTAGTGAGACAACAAAGTGCCGAGGACCTAAAAATTGTAAGTCTATGAGTGAACAATTTTAGAATAGTGAAAAATGGCACTGAATTGCTTTCTAAATTATTTTCTTTCTTTTTTAAAACATAACCTCCACACTAGGATTTTCTCTTGTATTGTGGGGGCAGTGTACAAACATAAATTGCACAAGGATAAACATCCAGACCAGGAACAATTATTTGTAGGCCTTACAAATATTGTTCCGTGCGGGATTCGAACCCGCGGTCCTTAGCGCTGCAACTCAATTGCTAAGCCTCTGCGCCACAGAGCCGTGGTGAACATTTTGAAAATGTATTAAAATACAACGTTGCATGAGAGTTTAGGCTATCAGTAAGTTAATTATTTGATTCTTAAAATTATTGTAATCTTGATTCACATCTTTTAAACACGCCGTTTTTGAATTTGTGTGATTCAAAGATGAAATCAAATGCTTACTAGACTTAAATAAACAACTCAATGCACGGAGGTCTGACATCTGTTAATGTTCATAGGTAGGTATTTCTTTAACGTAACCAATCATGTATTGTCGGTTTTTTCTAGGCTAGCAAGACCTATACCTAGCGTTCGTGGTTTTGTACGGTGACCACAACATTCTTCCGGAATTAGTATAACTAATTTAATAAATAATCAATGCATAAACATATTTAACTAAGAATTCAGTGTATGTATTATGATTATAACATAATATACTAATTGGTGTGTCTGAGGATGTGCGTTAATTACGTTAGATGTTGTATATGTATAATAAGCTCTGCCCGAGTGATGGCGAGATTTTATACGGCCTCTTATTAAAACAGTCTTGTTGGGATGACATTAATTGGGTCACAACTTATCTGCTACCCAGTCTTCGTTAACACCAAACATACAATATGCTAATAGTATTGGCATTACGGCGCTGGAGCTCATTTTCATGATTTACAGATAATTCTTGTAATACGTTTGCAAAACATTGTGAACATATTGGTGCATTTTCATCCATCTAGAACAAAACAATCTTATTTTAATAAACTATCTATAGTGCAGAAGCGCATTTTAAACAGTGCAACATGTTTTAACAGGTGAACTGAAAGATAATTACATCATATTAAGATTTTGCAGCCATTACGAACTTATGTAGAAATTAATACTTATTAACAGACTACAGATAGAAGCATGTCATTCAAGTGCGTTTAATAGCTTAAGGAAACATCTTTCTTTAGTACATACCTGCTTACTGATTGAAAATGTGATTCTACAGAATACAGATGTCCGATATCAACGAAATCAAAATCTCAGGTAAATCATTAAGTCCATAAAACAAAAGCAGAGTCAAACAAGTAATAACTGATCCAAAGTCCAAACAAAAAACCAAATCGCCAAAGAAATCCACAACTAAACGCAGTCACAAATTCAGAACTATACAAACAAGCTCGGAATAAATAATAAAAATATCATTTGGCGGAAATGACATTTGAGATATAACTGTGTCTTTTTTACTTTTTTATGACTGGAAGGGCACCATCTTGTAAAACCATCAAAAACTTGGGATTGCGTTTTTATTTTTAACAAGTTATTTAGTTTCATTTAGTCTCTCATTTTATTTTTAACAAAAACCCTGAATATTTCTCTTTTTTACGGTATACTGTACATAGACTGGACCAGAAGTGGACCGTCTCCTTTTTGAAGTTTTATTATAATAATATTATACTTACTGGTACAAATAATCTAGAAATGGCTTCTTTTAATAAAATAGTATTTATTCTGTTTTTTCTTTTATACTTCTCAAGAAAATGATTGCTGCAAATTGTTGATTTTTTCTTTGGATTCCGACCAACCTATCCAATTAACCGTAACAATTTTTTTCTAATTATAGAATCCGGAAGGAATCTGTTTGACAAACGGCAAAATAAAATTACATTTATAGAACGCAAACCGAGGATTTATGCTCTTGTTGTGTGGGAAAGTCCTAGTCCATCGATTTATTATAAACATTCGAGATAATTATCGAAATTAATTTTGATATAGTTGAGTCAATCCCTAGCGTACATATAAAATATTTTGTATAAAAATGTATTTACCAAATTCATGCAAATTATCAATAACGTGACTTTTTCTTTGCAAAATATCAAAATTAACAATATAATTGAAAATATTCTATATTTTTAACAGTATATAACATAACGACGTCTTGAGAATTTACCTGTGAAATGTGCAATTAGGATTATTTCTATTATTAACACCACAGTCACCCACAAAACAAGTAACCATTTTGGAAAAAAGTTACTTACTAAAAATCTTAGAATAATAACACCTAGAAGTCGAGTCCGCGTCCGTAATGTGAGGCAACACAAACTAAGCCAGTATGGCTTAGTTCAATACTCGGCCCGTTAGTGCTCAAAGTCGTGTCGTGTTGACAACAGCTCCCGAAATTTGAAATAAAAATGACGTTTTATGCAATGAACGGATGTCAGTACATCAGAGAAACACAAGAAACATAATAACATTACCTTTCACGAGTAACTAATGCTTTTGAACTTATATTTTTACTTAAAACATTCATAAAATATAAATATGAATATTTAAAAAGTGACATATAACATTATAAGGAAATGTTGCCAAAGTGAAGGAAAAATTCTCCCACCTTTTCTTATTTAAAACTAAAACACGTCAATAGGAATGAGGGCATCCACGACTTTTTCTGCTACCAGGGCGGCGCCACTTTACAGTGAGGTAAAATATTTGACAGATTTCATAGCGGGGATAATAATTTCTTAAGAAAATGGAATATTTAAGGTTACTTTCTGTATTATTAGTTATATTTTATATTAATTTCATTAACAATGAATAAACCAAACTATAAAATGTAACTAAAAGTCGATTTTTTTAAAAAGAGTTATAAAGTGCAAAAAAATAAAAAGTCAAACCTCTGACGCATTGTGTTGTGTAATAATATAATATTTTAGATAATGATAAACTATTACTTAGAACTAATTTCTCAATTAACTGACACTATGTTACAAAAAACTTTACCTCAGTAACACAACTAGCGACATCTGGTGAGTGGAAGTTAATTAGCCCTCATTAAATAGAGTGCGTAACGCAACTTGACAACTTATTACTTCGAGGGCTGCCAACATTGCAAAAATGCAACGCATTGTTTTTATTTATCGACGGCTCCGTGGCGCAGTGGCTTAGCGATGAGTTGTTGCGCTGGGTTCGAATCCCGCACGTAACAAGTATTTGTATGCCTTACAAATCATTGTTCCGGGTCTGGATGTTTGTCCTCGTACAATTTATGTTTGTAAGCTGCCTCCACTATACAGGAGAAAATCCTAGTGTGGGGGTAACGTTTAAAAAAAAATTTAAAAATATGGATGATAAATTTTAAGGAAACTTTTTATATGGTCTGATAATAAATGTTTGGTTTTCGTTTTATGTTTCTTTCTGATCCGATCATTGCGGCTTGTGAGACAGAAAACATCAGACACAATCGAAATAAAAGCAGTTGGAAGCCCACTAAAATACAAAAATTTGTTCTTTACATTTTTTTATAGGATACGGTGACATACGAACACACGGTCCACCTGATGATAAGCGGATGCTGTGACCCATATATATCTACAATTATCCTCAATAAAGAGATGCATTTTCATCCGTGAGGACTGTGTAAAACCTACCAAAATTAATTTTTTTTTGTGTTTTTCGTATTGTAGCTTACATTATGCATGCAGTAAGGTGCAGTACACCATTATTCGACGATTATTAAAAAAAATTGCTAAAAACAAACTGAATAATAGATACTGAACACGGTCAATGGTTCGTCGAACAGTCGTGTGTCAGGCATCGGGTGGGTGTTTATCGAACTTGCATTAGTCATATAATTAAATGGTTAAACGAACTTACCTTAAGTGAGCCCAGTGATCACGTGAAGGGTCTTTTATGTTGACAATTTCTGGACTTCTTTTTAACAAACTCCTCTGAGATTTTCTGATATTTTTACATCTGCGAGTTTGTAACAACTTTTTCATTAGTTTGTACTCATAATATTAGTCCCCTTTGTAATAAATTTTATACCATTATTTATTTTTATTCTAAATCCCAGTAAGGCATAATGTTTTACTTTCAAGTGGTATCGCTTTATATGTCAATTCAACCTGTCTACCCTCTGAGTGATAGCTCTAAGGTCTGAATAGTTAACCATGTCTAACCTTGAAGTGATAGCTCTAATGGTTTAAAGCCTGCAGTCATGTTTTCCGAGGCCTTAATGTCCTTCCGCTAATGGTATCGCTTTTTATGTTAATTCAAACCTGTCTACCCTCAACGTGATAGCTCTAAGGTCTGAATAGTTAACCATGTCTATCCTCGAAGTGATAGCTCTAATGGTTTAAAGTCCGCAGTCATGTCTTCCAAGACATAGCCCATTTTAATGTCTTTCCTCTAATCTTAGCGCTTTATATGTCAATTCAAAACTTGTCCGCCCTCTTAAGTGAGAGCTCTAAGGTATGAATAGTTAACCATGTCTATCCTCATAAGTGATAGCTCTAATGGTCTATATATATCGTTTTATAGAACTTATGCTAGATATTCTTTGCAACAGTTTTAAGTCCTCAGTAATTTTCTGCTGCATTTTTGCAGTGCCTAATGTTTATTAGAAAATCCTGTCCCAAATGTTGATGGCATTTCAGCCTGAGTATTTTTTTTTATATATATGAACCAATATTTTATATTGATATGACTAATTGAATATCATAAGTAATAGTTCTAATGGTCTGTTTGTAGCATATACAACATGTAACATAATTAACGCACTTTGAGAAAGTAGTTTGTTCAGAATCGTTAACTGAATCGATTTTTATCATTTTTAATATATGTAATTTTTTTATCCAAAAATAATTGAAACTACGTAATTTACAGTCACACTAAACCTGTAAAGTTAATACACACAGAAATGGACCGTAACTTAAGGCAATAAGACTTAAAAGTGCAGTTTTTATTTGTATTAATACAAATTCCGTCATTTAATACAAAATAAAGAAAATTGAACCTTATTTCAAGTATATTAAAGTCTTTACAAATACAGAGTTTGGAGTACGTTATAAAGGTCGCGGCGGCCGGGCCACTGACCTCCCAGATCACCTGATTACGTACGTATTAAATATGAATACGTATTAAATCATTAGTTTATTTTAGTGAGACAAATTAATTCTATGAGTGAACGATTTTAGAATAGTGAAAAATGACACTGAATTGCTTTCTAAATTATTTTCTTTCTTTTTTTAAGTCGTAACCTCCACACTAGGATTTTCTCTTGTATTGTGGGGGCAGTGTACAATCAAAAATTTCACAAGGACAAACATCCAGACCCAGAACAATTATTTATAGGCCATACAAATATTGTTCCGTGCGGGATTCAAACCCGCGGTCCTTAGCGCTGCAACTCAATTGCTAAAGCCACTGCGCCACGGAGCCGTGGTGGACATTTTGAAAATGTATTAAAATACGTTACATGAGAGTTTAGGCTATCAGTAAGTTAAATATTTGATTCTTAAAATTATTGTAATCTTGATTCACATCTTTTAAACACAAGCGACGAACGTGAACGCGAGCGAATAGGTACTTACTGTGATAGAAAGACCCTCAAAAACCTGTACCTACGTGAGCGACTGCGTGCGTTCGTGGATTTATACTGTGACCACAACATTGTTCCGGAATTAGTATAACTAATTTAATAAATAATCAATGCATAAACATGTTTAATTAAAAAGTCAGTGTATGTATAATGATTATAACATAATATACTAATTGGGGTGTCTGAGGGTGTGCGTTAATTACGTTACATATTGTATATAACTCATGTTAGATATATTCCCCAGCAGTTTATGTACAAAATCACCTGCATAACTAAGGTGGGAACAATTTTTCCCAATGACCAACTAAATGTTCAGAAGACGAATTGAACACCAAGTAAGAAAAACATATTTAATATATCACTTCGATTTCTCAACGTATCTCTAGTATTTATCTCAACCTTACATTTATTGGTTAGATACCTATTTATTATTTAATATTATACTAGTGACGAGGTTATGTTATTAAGCTTAATAGTGGATTTCCATTGATAATTAAACATACTAGTTATTAA
Organism: Parnassius glacialis; assembly: GCA_033319125.1. Lineage (NCBI taxonomy): Eukaryota > Metazoa > Arthropoda > Insecta > Lepidoptera > Papilionidae > Parnassius > Parnassius glacialis. The sequence continues at coordinate 30,378,012 of JAVANC010000010.1, read as the reverse complement.
ATATTTCGATACACAGTGCATCTGATTTATTAATAGAAACTTTACATTTTTACACGTCCTACCTTCGAAACAAGGTGATTCTTGTTTACCTTTCATCAGTTTGCTCCATTTTGAAAATCTTCTTTATCCAAAGTATCACCCAATATTACCACGCAGGCATGTATAAATACAGTTGTGGTAGGCTTTGGATACAAAACATTTGATATTACACTAAACATATTTGATTTTTATAACAAAATTTATAAAACACACCGTGACGGCTGGCACAAAAAAACGTAATGACATTGCATTTGACGGACGGGTCGATAGTGATGTGCATACTTCTGATGTTCCAAAATTTTTTTTTAGGAGCTTGGATATAGCTGTGATGAACTGGTATAAAATACCGTATACTACATTGTAAAGAACGTCTCGGACAAGGAGAGAGTATAATTATAACGTCTCTATACAGTTACAAAGAAAAATATGATGCAATCACATTTATATGGTTCATAAAAGTTTCTCACTTGGCTAGATCCTATTCAAAAATATTTTGTATTTAGCGGGCTATACTTCGATAATAAAATTCAAACAAACTTATTTTCATATTTGTGTGAGTCATACGTTACGTTGTAACTATTAGTCCAATATAGTTTCAAATTCCCTACTTTTCGGGAAAATTTAATGTATTGGCCACATTAGTTTTTCATTTATGTGTGTTTCGTCTAGCGTAAACACAAGTTAATAACGCAAACAAAGATTTTGTTCTTGCCCCACTTTTGAACGTCCGGTTTGTAGGGAACTATCGTTCTAGGTGTTATTATTCTAAGCTAAAAATAACCACTATTAACACTCTAAAATATTACAAAATATCTAGGTGCTTATTTCTTGCGTCCAGACCTCTTGGTACAGAGCAAAGAGTATAGTGATATATAAGGAAGGTAGAGAGTAATTGCATAGATATAAGAAAAATAGGGGATATGGCATATGGTCACGTGACCTGAAGTCAAGTGTTTCTCAAATATGGCGACGACTCCACCCTTTGCTCCACCCACAAGAAATAGCGTTGTTTTTGTCGATATTTGTCCGTATATGACGTATTGTCCATCTCATAGGTATATATTAAATAAAGAAATATTAGAAAACTACACTATTGCATTGGGTTAATCCTGAAATAATAATTGTATTGAGATGATAAATAAATAAATCTTACGTTCAACTCAGAATAGGAAAGTTTTGAAACTGTAATTGCTTTAAGATATGGTGAAGCAACAGTCAAAAGTGAGCGAAGAGACCAAGGAAAGAGCACTTGATTGGAGCTTTAACTCCTTTCTTTTCAGAACACGTATACGACGTGCACCAGAATATTATACTGAGTTCGTGCAACGAGCTAACGTTTTTTCGTAACGACGGCAATCTGCACATAAGCACTTAATCCGTGCGTCCCTGGGTCGACGCATGCATTTTTTTTCCTCTGCAGAGATTAACGAAACCACCACTATAGGCAATGTATTAGGCTTCGTATGATTTTTTTGTCCAGCCTATGCTGTCCCACTACTAGGCAGAAGTCTCACCTAAGTTTTACCCAGTAGTTTTGACATGCAACACATCGAACCAGCCCCAACAGCATGCGTCCAGGTTGCGTGAATTAATAATAATTAATTAATTCATAGTAATTATATAGACTTTATAGCGACTGGGAAGTTAGTTGCGAGCGCAAGTCCTGTACCTTCACGCTTCGCTTTACGTACTGTGATCTGAGACACCATCAAGTTTTCTTTCAACTATATCTGCACGGACTAGCGCTCGCTCTTAACTTCCAAGCCGCCATAAAGATTCAACAACACCTTTCCTTCGTGGTAATGGTCGGTTACCAGTTCAAGTCACCATGAACGTGCAGTAGACTGACCTTTATCTTGATTTATTTAAAGTTTGTGGAGCATGTGTTCTTTTCATACATAGTTCCTAGCCGTCATCTCTCTTTTTTTTTTATAATAAAGATTATTTATTTATTTATCTCAGTAATGTAATCGAGTTGAGCAGCCGCTTTCTAACCATACCACCGTTCACACAATCCATTAATCATTTAACTATCCTAACGTATTCCTCATTCTTCAGCATCCCATGTTCATACCATACGACAACCAATTTCCATGCAACATTTCGATCAATAGGGGTGGCTGCGCCACTTCAGACTTCCACTTCCATACTCATTTCTCATTATATCCCATTTGTGTAACACCACAAAATATCAATTTTATAGTGTTTACAACCTGCAAGTTGTAATGACTTCCACCAGTAGCGTAATTAGTGGTGGATACTGAAGGTAAACGAGAGAGTAAGGATTAAAAATAAATAAAATAACAATAATGTATACTGATTAAAATAATTTATTCGTGAGGAAATAATATTATTTACTCAGAAAATTTATTTTAGACATGAACCAAATCACCCTTAAGCCGAACAACATCCAGCGTTCTATTTATACATTCTTTTTCAAAATGCAAGGAGCATATTCTTCTTACTACTGCAGGTTTTATGTTTTCCTGGCCTATATTTTCAATCCACAATTTTTGAAGGCCTTCATTTTTTGGTAACCTAAAATAAATATTATGCATCCTTAAGTACCAATCAAAAATAATCTTAATATCATCAAATCTTTTGATGAAAAAAACTATTATAGAAAATTTACGATTTACACTATTTTCAAGTTCTTTTCTTAAACGAAAGGCTCCCAATCGATCGTTTGATTAAATATACAGTTTACGTATCTAAAACGTTATTTGATCATGACTACATTAATATTATTGTTAAACAGGCTCAGAAGGGCTAGAACCCAGAGCCGTAAAGCCAGTTTAATAAAAAAATATTGTTAAAATTTATATCGATAATTTCAAAACATGACAACACGTAAGGACAACACTATGTAAAAATGTAAACAATCAAAATGTTTACTTGTTTAAATTTACATGATAATAGTCATTGGAAATTCTAGATAATAGCGGGAAACAATATTTAGAACTCATAACATGAACACGAAACGCAATTCACACGAAAAAATATACAATTAAGGAAAAAAGTTACAACTAACCTGAAAAATGACAATCCTTCTTCATTTTTACGAGAATTTGAATTACATCCATTGATGCAACACTTTGTCATGTTGTTTTTGCTCAACTACCCTTTACTAATGAACAAAAAAGCTCCAAAATAGTCAAAATTCACTGTAACACTGCAAAATAACTCCGAACAAGGCTTAGATGACAGGCGAACTACCACAAATGAACGTCATCCTAAAATGGCGTGTCATGCTTCAAGGCGGAGCTTGGTGACATTTATGAAAACTGGCAACAGAAAATTGAAGTCTAAGATATGTACTTATCTCTTTTTACATCTGAAAATCATAACGTGTGAGAATGAGACAGATATATTTTTGTTGGCAAGGTTCATGTTTGCATGATATTTGTATAACCAAAAAATATATATGCAATTTACAGCTTATCCTCTACCTTTCTTATATCAATGAGTAATTGTGTTCTGTGGTCCAGACTTGTGCCGACTTGTCATTCAAAATCAGTTAGAGAGTAATAAGATTTGGTCGTATTTGGTACCTATCCTTTTCTATCTTGCATTTTTGCCATAAGGAATTTTCTTCTTCTTTGCAAACTATGTCGATCCATACGAAAGTATATTTATTCTAAGTCTATGGATACACAGATATAAGAGTGTCAACGTCTTATGGACTTCATCCAGTATGTTTATTACAATTTATTCAAGCAGTAAATAGTGTGACTAGCATATGCACATTACAAAAACGCTTGAATTATTCATTTAGTGCTAAATTAACGAACACTTTCTATTTTGATAATATTTAACAATCTTGAATGTAAAAAATTAATTAAAATCTAAGCGAGAAGTAACAAAATGTTAAGCACACATTCTGTTACTTCTCGCTTAGGTTTTAATTAATTTTTTAATAATTTTTTAAAATTGAATTAAAATGATATAATTCACTATTGTATCTATTGTATATAGCGAATTAATTATATTAATGTGCAAAAGTAATCTTTATAATTACAGCGATTGTGAAGTATTATTTTTGGCTGAAAGCCTTATAGCCACTGCAATCACTATAAGTACATAATACGTTCCGTCCTACCATAATCGAATCTCTTAAATCGGAAATTTGCATCAAAACCTATGCTGTTTTTCCTATAATATTCACAGTAACTTTCAGTAATTAGTATTACTATAATTTCATATAATTAATTACATAAAAATTTGCTTTCATCAAATAAAAATAATTCAATTAGAAAACCTAATCATGTTTATAAACGGAATGTATCTGTCTCGCAATCTGACAGATGATGTGGCCTAACGTTTGATTTCTTGAGTATTTTAGGAATTCTGTAAATATAATGCTAAAATGATTGTATTAAAACTTTGTGTGTTTATGTTATTTATATCATTGTTCGAATGTAGATTACCTGACAAAGTTTATTGTGTAAATGAAAAATGCACTGGTAAGTGGTTCAGAAAATTTTATCAATCTTAGATTACTTATACATAAATAATGCTAACATCATTTTAAAAATATTTCAGAGCCAATTTCTAAAGCCAAAACACTTTTAAACTATAATAGTGACGACGTAGACCTTATCTCGTTTCCTGCTAAATCTGAAGCAATTGTGTATATGAAATCAGCTGGTAGCAATCCCGAATTATGGTATGCTAAAATTAATGGTAAATCAGGATTCGTTAATTCAAAATTTTTAAAGGAGTCTAAAATAATTGAAAAGAATCCTCAATTTATTATTCCTATTGAAAAAAAAATTAAGACAGATGTTCAGCCAGATAAAGTACAACAGCCTCATGAAGTTTTTGAAGGCACTACCATTTTCACAACTGAAACAGCAAATACAAATATACTAGAAGAAAGTGTTACAGAAAATCCTGGCAATATATTTAATGAAGGTGTTACATCTCCATTAAGTACAATTAAGGAAACACAGAATGTAAGCCCCGATAATAATGAAAAGTTAGCCCAATTTAATAATGATAATAAGAATAATCATTCTGTTAATACAGAAACAGTCCCTGTTTCAAATATTTCAGCAGTAGATAATTCCGAAAGTAAAAATAAAATTTTGCAAGAAATTGCTGCAGATAATATAGAAGATAAAATTAAAATAGAGGAATCCACAAGTAATAATATACCGGTTGCTGATGATCTTAATGAAAATATAATAGAGAATTTAAATATAAATAACCAAAATATAAATAGTAAAGATGAAACAACTGCTGAAAATATAGATAATTCATCAGAAAATAAAGAAGATACTGTTGTATCTTCTTTAGAGGCAAATATTAAAAACCTACCTGACACAATCCAAAAATCAGAAATTGCTAATATTACTGTACCACTAGATTCTACCACTGAAAGTATTATCCAGGAAAAATCCCCTGATGTTAATATGGACCAAAATGAACAGATTCCTGATTTTGAAAACTCTAATATGAAACCTTTAGGACATGTTTCTGAGACATTTCCTTCATTGCAAAAAGATAATGTTGAATCAAATGAAAATGTGTCTTCCAATAGCACTTCAGAAATCTCTATTGATAACACTGTTCTTCCACAAACACCACAAATACCAGAAATTGGAGAGAGTTTTCAAAAAATACTCTTGTACCAAAACAAAATATTGAAAACTTAGATAATAATTCGTATGTACAAATAGAACCTCATATCATGGCTTCCAACAATAATGAAAATCAGGCGCAACATATGAATGAACAGCCTGAAGTATCTTATACTCATGACAGCAATAATAATATTATTTCAAACGACATTCCTAATCAAGATAATAATGTCATAAATGATTTTCAAGGTGAACCATCACCATCATCTTCAAATTTAAAAACTATTCCAGCTGCTTCTGTTGACATATTGAATGAAGTATCAGAGGCAACAGAATCAAATAACCACATTGCTTCAACACAAAATATAATAGATTCAACAACAGAATACCAACCGCCCAATATGGTTACAGATGAACTCACTACACAACCAACAACATATTCTGAAAACTTAGAGGCAGCTTCAACTGTTACTATTCCTTCTGAAAACATAGATGATACTGTTACACCTAATTCTAATATAGATGCGTCTGCCTCGTCATCTACTGAAATGAATATAGAAGATTTGTATTCTATGGCTACGGAAAGTGCTGCTACTAGTCAAGAAAATAGTGAAAGTATTCTATCAGATATGTACTCAACTATAGCAGATTTCTTGCCCTCAACAACTGAGTCTCCTCCTCGTTTTGAAAACTTGTTCAATGCTGATGTAAATCCTCCACCTGAACTAGAAAACAAAGAATTTTCCATTATGCAGTATATTATTTCTACTTATAATAATGTGATGGGTACAAATGAAAAAACAAGAGCTCTCTTTGCCTCTGCTGGTATGATCAGTCATATTATTTTACTAAATCACTCTTGAAAATTGTTTGTCTCTAGAGTTTATTAGAAATTTTTGTCTTATTTTTAAGTTACATATGTAAAGTTACAGCCTATATACATACCACTTCTGAGCATCAGCCTCCACTAATTTCTGAGGGGATTATAAGGCAAGGTGGTGTCGACAGCATTTCACTGCTCAAAATCATTTCTCATACATTCAGATCTCCTCACAAAGATTTCCTTAACCGCAGAATGTGGTAAAACTTTAATATATGATAGTATTAAAATTGCAAAATGTATCGCTTTTTACTTGCAATAATGCTCACATTCTTCCGTAATATTCTTTAAAGTTTGTACTCAGAACTCTACAATAATTGTTTTTTTTTTAATATTTATGTTAGCCTTATGAGTTACATACATTTTCATAATAATGTTATTAATTAACTAACTGATTTACTTGAATTTAATGATATGAGTTTTATGTTCCTTAATAGCTTTAAAAGAATGGTATGATTTGCAGGGGAAACATGTTTTACAGATGAATATTGTGACGGTGAAAGTTTTAGCCAGAAACATAGGTTACTTACTTTCCTTGTGACAACTGCTGGAACTGTGCTACTGTTTACATTGGGATATTACTATATTGAGAATAAACGACAAGATAGCAAACTTATTGGCACAATTAATTCTTTGCAAAGAGACTTACTCTTTAGCACAAAGGTTAATGAATTACTTTTAATACAATTGACTGACACTGCTTCTTTACTTTACTTTAAATTATTTTTCTTACTTTAAACATGGCTATCACATGTGTACATTCAGTATCTGCCAATTGTCCTATATCATTGTATATGTTTCTCAGGAGTGTGAGATACTTAAAGAGGAACTTGCCAATACCAAAAGTAAATTAGCTGGCATTGAAGATAGTTCGTTTGGAATGGATGATATGGTACAATCATTAAAGGAGGAGATCAGTGAACTGAAGGTGCAGAATGAGAGATTACGAAATTCTTTAGATGATAATGAAAAGCTTTTAAGAGTGTCCGAAAATACTGCTAGCGAATTACAGAATACATTGAGTGAGGTTGAGAATACTCTAAGTGAACTTTGGTCAGAGAGAGCTCATTTTGAAGAGCAAATTGCTGAATTAAATGGTAATATTACTCAACTGCTATTTATTATATTATATTATATTTATTGCAATCGATAAGCTATATTTTAATATAACAAAACTACTCTAATTTAATAGTTAACACTTAAAAACATGCAGTAATTTTCTGTTCTTTATTATTTTAATTACAGAAATATTAAATTTTCTACTTAAAATTATGTACTTAATACAAACATGATATTATATTATAATTAAATATTGTTTTCACAATTTTAAAATTACAGGAAAAATACAAGCTTTTGAAGAGGAAATAATTTCAGTAAGTAGAGAAAGAGACAATTTCCAATTGAAATTTGTATCAGCTGAGACATCACTAGATGAGTTTAAAAAGCAAAAGAAACAGTTTGAAGAAATTAACAATAAACTATCTGAAGCAAATAATACAATTGAATTACAAAAACATGAAATTGAAGCTCTCAAAGTAAGCTTAATTTTTTAAAAATATTTATTAGGTTTAAGGTTAATAATTGTCAATACAGAATATTCATACACCATTTTGTCCTGCACATGTTGTAATAAGCAAATGATAAATGGCGGTATAACAATACCACAGTCTAACAACTACTAACAGTTGGTCATTGAAAGCGTCTAGACAGGGCAATCGTGCAGTGCAAGGCGAGATGTGGGCTGAGCACTAGGCACTAGCACTAACTGTCTGCTAGGGTTGTCCTGTCACGTAAAAAAAAATTTTTTTTTTTCAAATTATTTAATATTATTATTAAATTATTAATTGTTTTTTAAAAATAAATTTTAAAAAACTGTGGGTCGTCTCCATTTAAAGATAAGAAATTAGTTTCATCAGTTTCCACATACACATTAATTTGTTTAAACGTGAAATAAAATAAAATCTGTTTTTTAGTCTTTTATTATTGCCCGTTCTGACAATCCTAGCAATTTATTGTTTATGTTTGGCTTTTCCGACAACATCAAGTATGATAACTGACTGTATATTCTTCTTAGTTTTTAACAATACCTAATGTTTATGCACCTGCCAAGGGTGGTGATTAAAGCAAATCCTCCCTAGTGGGGGGTCCTCCCTAGTAGGCCCATATCCAGTAGTGGACTTTCCTGTCGAGGAAGAAGAAGATATGATGTTGACAATTAGATAACCAACCTTTTAGATATACATATCTTTCTGGTAAAAATACACATGTTCTTGATAAAATGTTACAGATAATTGTGGTACCTATCATTAAAAACAAGACCAGTGACCTTTCCAATATAACCTATTACCAACCAATCTGTTTGAGCATAAATAATGAGTAGTGTTTAAAAGGTTTATACAGCCTCAAAATGTGAAAAATATTATGATAAGCAATGCTTGGTTTGATTTTCTTGCCAGTGTTTCTGTAGATTTAGCGATACTGTCAGTAACATTGTAAACCCGTTTTCTAAACCTAAGTTGTACATTTGACCTTGTTAATTTTAATATATTATGGAGAAAAATGCATAGCTCCCAATGTTCCTGACAGTGTTGGTCTTGGTAAGATACTGGTACGAAAACTAAACGATGAAAGTGAGGTGTAGCAACACAACCTTTAGTGTGTGTTTATAAAATACATCGTCAGGACGTGCATCTGTCAATAAATATTACAAATGATTAAATTTAGTGTCATATTTTATTTCAAAACAAAATGTAAAATGCATGTGTAAATTATATTTCTATGATCAATTGTTTTAATTCTAATTTTATATCAATATACTAGCAATCCGCTCTGGCTTCGCATGTGTGTTTTCTGGATCTCGACAACAGCGACACCTACCGGGTCTAATTGTTATTCTGAACCATCAAACGCACACAAGAAATTTCTTCAAAATTGTTCGAGTAGCTTTAGAGTTTTAGCGAGACTTATGGACAACAATTGATTTTTATATATAAAGAAGATAAATGAATTGGTACATCAATTAATATATAAACATTATAATTATTAGTCCTCAAAAACGCACTAGAGCAGTGTGATGGACCAATGGCCCGGTGACCCTCTTAGAAATGATACATCTTACTATACTTTTTATTCTCAATTGTAAATATCAACATTTTTTATTTTAGGATGTAATTAAAGAACTGAAGAGTGGTGTTACATCAAATGTAGATGCTGCATCTCTGATAGATCATACTGAAATCAAAGCCAAATTATCTAAAGCACTGGAGGAGAGACAGTCATATATGAGTAAATATGAGGTAATTCGCATTATATATAATTAATAATTTCCTAAACCTTTGCTTCGGTCTTTTTCTATATTTTCTATGTAAAGTAAAATTCTCTTTAAATGTTCAACAAAAGAATTAAAATTTCATTGCCATCAATTTGTCTTGATGTAGCTATAAATAATATTACAATATAAGTGTAGTTTATCAAGAGACTGTCTTGCATTGTGTAGTGAAGTCTCAGTGATATACTTTTTAAAAATGTATCACATACTTTTCAGTAAGGCTATATATAACCCTATGTTCCATTTTGTTACTGATATTTGTGCCCAATTTATCATTCTCCTTATACATATCTGGTTTTTATTTCTCATTCGATTATGGCATCAATATAGGTAATATTTTTACCTACATACATTGTTACATAAAGGAGTTTGTTTTCAGAACAATAAAGCCATTATAGATAAGATATTTTATGACAGTTTTCTGAAAGCTTTTCCTATCAGATTACATTAAAAAAGTAATGTTTTTTTAGTAAAGAATTACAAAAATGTATCTACAGTCTTAATTGTAAGAGTTACAGGCATAATTGTAAGAGTGATGGGCATATTCATCTATAGCCTAACAGCGTGTCACTGTCTTCATATCGATCGACTTTTGTTTGATTGATTTCATATAACCGTCTAGTATAACTTGTGAATTTTGTACATTAAAATCACATACAACTCAAACCTGATTCGACAACAATGTTCTTAATTTTATAACTGCTGAAGACAGTAATTACAGTTCTTAGTCATGTGGATATGATCTGCTCCAATTCTTATTCCGAGATTGATTCTCTCATCTTTAGTGCTACATGTCGCGGCACGTAAGTCTAGCGCTGAATAAAACGTAGAGGGGACGCGCACGAATTGAATTGCACGAATGCGACTGGAGAGCCAATTAGCGCGTGCGAACGATTCGCACGAGCCAATCAGCGCGACTTATGCGCAATAACGGTCACCGCTAGACTTTCGTGCCGCTACTTATAGCAATGGCTAAAATTCACCTGGACAAACAGGCATAAAATCATAGATTCGTGGTCAGAGAGATTAAAAGACTATGTCAAAGCCAAAGACCTGCACTTTGAATAATATTGCTTTTAATTACTCACTTATGACTTCTAGTATATTATTTATGTTATATTTTTATTTTATATTTTATTATTACAGAAGAAGGTATTAAAGATAATATGCATTTTAATGCTTAACAGAATCATATCTTGTATAATTACTCTTCATAATCATGTATCTATTTAAAATACAAAAAAAATAGTGATTATTAAAGAACATTGAAAGAATATTACTAAATGATATTTGTACAGTTTTGAACCCATCATTTTTAGATAGAACATAAGGAAAGAGTCCGTCTTACAGAAGAACTTCAGACGGCTCAGGAATCCTTCCGTACTTCCAGTCAACAAGCAGCAGAGGCTCTCACAAGGCTAGAAGTCCTTGGCAAATATTTCCAAGAAAGAGAAAGTGAACTAATGAAGTAAGCTACGCTGCACTAAGTTAAATTTCACTTTAATTTTTTTCTTCTTTTCATCTATATTATCTAATTATTTTTACATTTACGTTATGTCTATATGTATTTCAGAAATCATCAGTCTACCCTTTACATTTTTTCAGAGAATTGAATGCTAAAGAATCACTGTGGCTCAGCAAACAAGGTGAATCAGCAAGCACCATAGAGAAAATAGAGCTTTTACAACAAGAATTACAAAGATACAAGTAAGTATTTAATTTATTAATAATATAGTAAATATTCAAATATTTCTTTCCATACAATATGAATATGATGATGATCTACATAATTTTCGACGATATTTCGAATCGATCGATCGATCTTTCCAATATAACTATCAACTATTACATTTATTCTCGATTAAAATTCAAAATATAGATGCGTTATTACCCCTGAGGATTAAGATGGAATGCATCATTTCCAGTAAAAAGGGTCTCCGGTTCTCTACACTCACCATATGAAAAACAGCAGCATCAAGCTGCTGTTTGATGTTCTGTGAGAGCGTGGTCCTACCCCAGCCGAGCCGACCCTTTCGTGTTACAACCATAAACTGCAGATTATTGATGATTTTTGAATACATTTGATTTTCATTAGCAAAAAATGCATTGTTAAAGCCAATTTTGAATAAAGATGTTTGACTTTGACTATCGTCTGCTTACCGACTATGTGAACTTAATATGAAAAGCAGCCCATATACATCCGTCTGGGTATATAGTCTATGGTACTAGCCCGTTTTTTTATTTTCAGAGAGAAATGCGACGCGTTAACACTGGAGTTGGCAGAAGCAGAGTCAACGCGGCGCACGGCTGTAAGTGAGGTGGAGGCGCGAGCGCACGCCGCGTGGCTGGAGGCCCGCGCGGCGCGGCGCGAAGCGGACGCGGCGCGGGACGACGCCGCGGCTCTGCGTCGCAAGCTGGCCTCCCTTACTGCAGCCGACGGCGCCGCCTCTCCACACAGACGTAAAAATCATATTAATTATGTAGTAATTAGTAAAAAATGAGGGAAACAAGCATGGCTGTGCATTTTAATTTAACATTACTTAGTAACTCATGTAACTATAACAGTAATTCACTTTTATAGATATAATATTTTTCGAAAAATTAGTAAATTATGTATTTTAAAACACGCTCGCGGTAACGACATGTATTGTCCAGCGAACTTATTGAAGTGTGCTGGCACAAGGTCGCGCTGCCCCCTGCACCACGAGTCCCCCGCCATTGCTCTGCACAAGTACATTCGTTTCACAACTGTTAGACTCTGTTTAAACTGTGGTATTACTCTATGGAAATCCACTAAGAAGATATATCTGGGCGGCAAGAATTCATGAATCTGTTTTTCTATAAAATTGAAGTGACAAACGAACATACAGTCCCCCTGACGGTATGTGCCTACTGCAATCAACTTTAAATAGCCCATGGTTACTGCAATCAACTTTGAATAAGGAAGGCTGCAGATGCGTTGTCGCATAGCCTGTAATTATAACCCTTCAAACCGGAATACTGTGCAGGCATTGGAACAAAACAGAAGTTTATGTTTGTATGGACTAAACGCCGCCCGGATATGTGTAATAAGCATATATTTTCGCATGATAATTTAAGAATTTTCATTATATATTACATATTTGGAATTGATAAAAATTTAAACAAGCACTGCTTGCTTGTTACCTTTGAAGACTAGTTCTAGATAATTTTAAAATTTGCTATAAGCAACTATAAATGTAATATTTATATAAACTAGAATTGAATAATGGCTCACTTCACCACTATACTTTGTCTCGGTTTAACTGGATACTCGTTTAAACAGCAAGACCGTAAGTGGTAATAAATACAAAATTATAACTACTTACATTCACATGCATACACATGTTTGGAGTATAAAATTGTTTTTAAATCAACCATATGCTTCTATAAGCCAGGCACTTTATTATAATTTAAAAAAATAAGTATAATTAAAGATTTAATTCTTGCAGAAGTATCTTCCCCGTTAGAGGGCGTAGATGGTACAGTAATACCGCCGCCACTACCACCGCTGGCTTTCTTGCCCCCACCGTTGCTACCACCGCTGCCCCGACCACCGCCACTGGGGAGACTGCCTTCACCCCACCCACCTAGGTAATTTTGTAAACAGTTATTTTTTATTATATGAAAGTGCAAATTAAAAATATGCCACATATTTGGGAGCGTGTGTGAGAGAGACGGAGTGTGTGTGTGTGTGTGTCGCCAGGTCGGATGGTGCGCACACAACGCGTCCTCGGGCGAATACAGAAATAAATAAAATACAGAATTGTCTTTCTTTAAAGTTGTTTTTACCTAGCCACAAGTTAAAATAATATGTTATTGCATCCCAAGATATAAAATTAATGTTTCTTTTATAGCCTGATCAGGAAAATAAAACCCTACAAGTACTAAACTTCATTTAAAAATTAATTGATACAGATAATATTTATTACTTGTGATGGAGGACTTCATAGACCATTTCTATTGCAAGTGATTTATCTGGTCAAAGTTTTAAAAAAAATGTAATTTATTTTCTTGGACTTTGGATTTTTTTCATACCGAAGAATAGTTGATTTTTTAAAAATTACGTAGGTAGCGTGTTTTTTAGTCGTAGGTATGTATTTTTCAGGGTTCCGTAGAGAAGAGAGAAAAGAGGTAAAAACGAAATCTTATAGGTTTCACTTTATTGTTTGTTCATCCGTTTGCCCATTTGTCAACACCCTTTTTCGTAGACACTGTTAAAGGTATAAAGTTGAAATTAATATAAAATACTAAGGTCCACATTCCCTAGGAAGTGTAAAAAATTCAAGTTTTTAAGTCAACGCAATCATTAGGTACGGCTATATATGTCACATATTTTGATACTCGCAAACTCACCTAATAAAACCTTCCTGGGTACTGCCTGTTGACCTAGAATCATGATATTTACCAAGGATAAAGGTCTTATAGCACAAGTTACGAAAAAGAAATCTGGAAATTATATTTGTAGTTAAATAACGTAAAAAAAATTTACGTTTACAAACTTACATTTGCAGTTGGAGCAAGCAGTGACCTAGACCGATCTTGTTTTTATAGAGTAAGGGTGACAAACGAACACACAATCCACCTGATCGTAATTGGATGCTGTGACCAATAGACATCTCCATTTATCCTCGATCAAAATTCAAAATACAGATGCGTTCTCCAGTTCTGTACACTTATCATACGAACACACAGCATTTTAAGCTGTTATTTTACGCTGTTTTTTTCTGAGAGCATAGTCCTTCCCTGAACCATTTGTGCTTTAACCACGGCTTTTTGATGACTCCGTGGCGCAGTGGCTTAGCAATAAGTTGCAGCACCAATGGCCGCGGGTTCGAATCCCGCACGGAACAAGTATTTGTATGGCCAACAAATAATTGTTCCGGGTCTGGATGTTTGTTCTTGTGAAATTTATGTATGTAAACTCCCCCCACGATACAGGAGAAAATCCTAGTGTGGAGGTAACTTTTTTAAAAGAATAAAAAAGATATAGCTGCAACATGAGGATATGTTTTTTACTGTAAAAGCTCAGTTTGTCCTTTAGTTTCCGACTTACCTTTTTGATAGAGCAATATGTTCCCACATGCTTATTTCACCTTTCATCTCGGAGATGAACTTAATTATGTATAATTAATGTTAAGTATACATAATTAAGTTTTTACGGACTCTTTAGAGCGCGAGCTCTACTCGGAATTGTCTGCTTTTTAGTGTGTTCTAAACTAAAATATAACATGTAATTTCAAGGTATAGCGACCGACGCTATTCGCCGGAGAGTCGCTACTCGCCAGAGAGCAGGTACTCGCCGGAAAGCCGCTACTCGCCGGAAACGGTGCGATACACGCCAGATAGCCGCTACTCACCGCGTAGTCGTCGTTCTCCCTACTCGCCGCGTTCCAGGAGACGATCGAGAGAGAGGTAAATTATTTAAGGTTTTATTTTTCATATAAACTAACTTACAGCTTCTTACCTATTTTTCCTTTAATCCTGTTTAAAATATAATTTAGTGTTATAAGGTACCCAAGTTTCTGCAGTTTATAAGCATAAAATAGCAGCTTAACACTGCTGTGTTTCGTATGGTGAGTGTAGAGAACCGGAGATTTCATCTTAGTCCTCACGGGTGACAACGCATCTGCATTTTGATTCTTTAATGAGGATAGATGTGGATATCTATGGGTCACAGCAACCACTTACCATCAGGTGGACTGTGTGCTCGTTTGTCACCCTATCCTATAAAAAAATTATCACTCTATATCTCACAATAACAACCCCGCCCTCCTCTTCATGAAGTTCAATTGTTTGTACCTAAACATCTAAAGTATCAAACCCGCTCGGAATGTTCACCGCGAATTTTGTGAAAAGTGGTTGATCAAAATATATATTACATAAATATATTTCATATATTGCCGTGTAGTGGCGCACTAACCCATATCTTCCCGTGGGTGTCGTAAAAGGCGACAGAGGGAAACAGTCAGGAGATGGGCAGCAGCATCTTCCTGGATAACAGCAATATAAGAAACTGCGGTTGCCAACGCGCTCGCCAAGCGTGGCAACTATGGCAATATACCCCCCAAATGAATAAAGTTACTAAGAGACGGCCCCTAGTCCCCGGCGGCCCCGCTATTCCTGGCTACGGTGGCGACCATGGTAACGGCGGGGCAGGGGGTGCTAAGAATCTCCGGCGGAGGTTCAGTTGACACCTACGACGACTCGACCTGGCAACTTATAACGCACGCACGCTGAGGACTGACGAGAAGATCCTGGAGCTGGAAGGAGAGATAGACAAGTTGCGCTGGAACTTCATAGGACCATCCGAGGTCCGAAGAGAGGGGGAGGACACGGTAATCCTCGAATCCGGCAACTTGTTCTGTCACCGGGAGGGCGACCATCTGTCCCAAGGAGGTGTCGGATTTATCGTCCACAAGCCTCTCGTTAACAACGTTGTAAAGATTGGGAATGTGTCGACAAGGGTCGCGTACCTTATACTCAGAATCACCAAACGGTATTCGCTGAAAGTCATACAGGTTTACGGACCAACCTCGGCACATCCCGATGAGGAGGTGAAGGAAATGTATGAGGATATCTTTAGAGCCATGCATTCGTCCAAAACCCACTATACGGTGTTAATGGGAGATTTCAACGCAAAACTAGGCACAAGAGAGAACAGTGAGGTGAAAGTAGGGAAATTCGGAAAAGGGCAACGGAACCCGAGGGGCCAGCAGCTGGCCGACTTCATGGAGAAAGAGGGACTCTTTATGATGAAGTCTTTTTTCCAGAAGCGGCCCCACAGAAAGTGAACCTGGTCGAGCCCCGACGGTTTAACAAAAAATGAGATTGACTTCATTATGACGACCAGACGACAACTGTTCAGTGATGTCTCAGTGATCGCGAGGGTGAAAATCGGCAGCCATCACCGAATGGTGAGAGGCACACTGAACCTAAACGTTAAGTTGGAGAGGTCACGTCTAATGAAGTCAACGCTCCGTCCCCTTCGTGCTCTAATCCAAAGTCCCGAAACCTTTCAGCACGAGCTACGAAACCGTTTTCAGTGCCTAGAAGATTGCAATGCAGTGGACGATATGAATGACAAGCTCGTGGAAACTGTCCATGCGGTCGAGCTAAGTTTAGCAAGACCCGCCGCAGAAGAACACAAAAACTCTCCGATCACAATCTTAATCTCATGGCTGTTAGACGGGCTATGAAGCTGCAGTCTTCAGTAGATTTGACAGCATACAGGCAACTGAACAGACATCTCCAAATGCATGCGGCGGGATGTACGCAACTTTAATACCGCTCGTATTGAAGAAGCGATCGAGCGGAACCAGGGCTCCAAAGTCTTTGCTAGAGACCTGTCTGCCGGAAAGAGCCAACTGTAGAAGCTGAAGACCGAGTGTGGCAGCATCGCTTCCGGGACACCTGAGATTTTGAGTGAGATTGAGAGGTTCTATGGGCAACTGTACACATCATCGTTGGAGCCACACGAAAGTGTGTGTAACGATCCAAGACCGAATCTTATCCGAATCTATTCCGATGATTTCCCGGACATGAGTCTGTGCGAGATCAGAATGGCTCTCCAGCACCTTAAAAACGGCAAGGCCCCAGGCTAGGATGGATTTTCAGCGGAGCTTCTGAAAGCGGGTGGAAAACCGGTACTTGAAGTCCTTCAGAAGCTCTTTAATTCCGTCCTCCATGGTGGCATTACACCGGAGGCGTAGAGCAGAAGTGCGGTGATCTTGTTCTTCAGGAAAGGTGAAAACGCTCTCTTGAAGAACTAACAGACCGATTTCCCTTCTGAGCCGCGTCTACGTGTTGTTTTCGAGAGTCATTACGAATCGTCTCGCGCGCAGACTTTGACGACTTCCAGCCTCCTGAACAAGCCGGTTTTCGAATGGGCTTTAGTACCATAGACCACATACATACCCTTCGGCAAATTGTACAGAAGTCCGAGGAGTACAATTTGCCACTATGCCTGGCGTATGTGGACTGAGAAAGCCTTTGATTCCGTCGAAATTTCGGCGGTGCTGCAGTCCCTTCAGCGGTGCCAAGTTGACTGTCGGTATATCGAAGTGCTGAAGTGTTTGTACAGTAGAGCTTCGATGGCTATCCGAGTACAGAACCAGAGTATGAAACCTATCCAAATGCAGAGAGGTGTAAGAGAGGGTGACGTTATATCCCCGAAACTCTTCACCGCTGCATTGGAAGACGTTTTCAAGCTTCTGGACTGGAAAGGATACGGTATTAACATCAATGGCGAGTACATCACTCACCTTCGATTTGCCGACGATATAGTCCTTATGGCAGAATCGTTGGAGAACCTAAGCACTATGCTCAATGACCTCAATAGTGTTTCCCAACGGATAGGTCTTAAGATGAACATGGACAAAACAAAGATCATGTTTAATGTCCATGTCACACCTATGCCGGTAGTTGTTGGGAGCACTAAGCTCGAAGTTGTTGACGAGTATGTTTTCCTGGGACAAATAGTCCGACTAGGTAAGTCCAACTTCGACCGAGAGGTCAATCGGCGGATTCAACTCGGTTGGGCAGCGTTCGGGAAATTACGGCACATCTTCTCGTCAGGTATACCTCAAAACTTGAAAACAAGACTGTACAACCAGTGCGTTTTGCCAGTGATGACTTATGGAACTGAGGCGTGGTCCTTCACTGCTGGCCGTATGAGGAAGCTCAATGTCACTCAGCGAGCTATGGAGAGGGCTATGTTCGGAGTTTCTCTGCGTGATAAACTTAGAAATGAGGATATCCGCAGTAGAACCAGACTGACCGACTAGCCCAACGGATTAATAAGCTAATGTGGCAATGGGCCGGTCATATAGCTCGAAGAACCGACAACCGATGGGGAAGAAAGGTTCTCGAGTAGCGGCCTCGTACCGGTGGACGAAGTGTAGGGCGTCCCCCCACTAGATGGAGTGACGACCTGGTAAGATATGCAAGAAGTCGATGGATGCAGGTGGCTCAGGACCGTGCTTTGTGGCATTCCTTGGGGGAGGCCTATGTTCAGCAGTAGACTTGTGAAGGGCTGTAATGATGATGATGATGAAAATATAGTCGTGCTATATATTTTTTTATAAAACTGAAGTGACAAACGAACTCGTCCAACTGATGGTAAGTACCTTCTGCAATTCATAGACACCTACAGCCAACTTCATACAATAAAGATATAAATGCGTTGGCTGGCACTCCTAATAATGTAATTATTGAAGAATGACAAAAAGTAGATAGCCTGAACTTGTATTTTTTTTACTTTACACTAATTTAAATAGATGTCCAAATAAAAACAGGCCATTCGGCAAACTTGTTCCCAGTGATTATGATGACAGAGCTCGTTTTCGTTATAGGTATACGGAAGGGCGTGGATCCCGCACACGTAACGGACCGCCCGACACCGAGACAGAGTACAACTCTGATAGCCCTACCCGACAGCCGCGCCGCCGCTCTAGATACTCCAGACACTCAGGTATATTTTATACTCAATTAATTATGTATAGGTAAGAATAAAAATACATTCAAGATATTATTAACAAGAGGTTTAAAAGGAAAACTATTTCTTTTAAATGTCAGCCATGCTTACACCTGTACACGACGTTTAACAGACAATGCTCTAAAGTTTAGATTGGAAGGATTTTCGAATCAGTTTAGAATTTAAACTAATTCGAAAATTCGTCTAAAATTTTGAGCCCACGTTCAACAGGCTGGTGAAGAGGAGCAGTACTATCAGTGCAAGGGTATCTGTCCTGCTCTCACAACGTACAACCTGCATCATAAGTGTAGGCAACTCTAATGACGGCTGTACACTCTCGGTAAGACGCCCCGAAACATGCAAAAAGCGAGAATGTAGTCATAGTATAAAGACAGGGAAGTAGGCTGTCTCCGGCCCAATCCGCGATATAATTGCCTACTGTCTCAGGGTTGTCATTGTCACCAAATCATTGGTTTAAAGCCCGGCCCTTGCCAAAAATAATACATCTCTGTATAACTAATTCAGTGATCATTAGTCGATAAAGTTCAACAATGGTTTTCCTAACAAATACAGAAATGTATTAAGATTCAGAGCAGTATTATTTATAAAAAAGGGATAAAATAAACCGGCGGGGCGGTGTGTGAGCTCGTGTTTAAATTATTTACTTAGTATATTCTAGTTATTTTTTATTTTTAATAGGCATAATATAGTATTTGCACACATAAAGGACCATATTAATTTTTATTTTTAATTAATACAAGCATATATATATTGAATCACACATTTATTACAAAATTACAAATTAGCTACAGAAAAATACTTTCTTCGGTTTCGACTATTACGAAACGACTTGTTATTAAACTTTAATGTGTAATATATCCGCATCCTTATAAATAACTTTTGCAAATATAATTAATTACGATTTTATAACCGTAAGTAGGTACTTAGTTACTATTCTTCCTCTGTCTGATAGACAACTAATACAACAAAAATATGTAAATGTATGTAAAAAAGCCGTAACGCGCGAACCTCGTGCGGTGTTAGCCCAGACTGGCGTAGTGAGAAACATTCCGAGATTGTGTTTAAGTGTGCGTGCGGCGCCTCATAGATACTATGGCGCACACATACAAGCCGCGCGCAGTGCGTTTGTTTGAAGATAACGTACTTCCCTGTCTTTATACTATGATGTAGTAGATGGAAGCGCTTTATTCGCCTTGGTGTGTCAAAGGGTCTCGCGACGATTGTTCATGTATTACTGTACACTCTCAAGCTCTGCAACCGTAATCACTAAATACTACATACCATAGACAATTTCGATGTATCGTAATCAGCCACAATCTCCGTTCACGATTTTTTCTTTTGATATTGTATATGTAGACCAACAGTAGCATCTACTTTCGATATTGGTTCATCTCCTAGAACTTCACAAATACAACTGATTTAGGTGAAAGTTCATATGGTCACACTAGTGCGAGTATACAACCGCCATTGAGAAATCATGCCTGATGGCCCATTCTAAAGATTGACTGATGAAAATGAAATTATTTATGTTGGAACACATGATGATGATGATGATGAACAAGCACAACGTTTCATCCTAACTAAGGCTATATTGAATGAAACTAATTTTACAGATTTCATCGCGTTTAATTTTAACTTTTTAATTCCCGACGGTTAGTTGGACTAAAGATGGTCTAAATTGCAGTTATTGTCAGATGGTAAAATTGTGAAAGTGTCGTCTACGTATCGCTTGTAGTACTTAACTCCATATACTCTACAAGTGGTAAAATTAAAATTTTTGTACAACCGACTTCAATATTAATAATTTATTGTTTGATTTTTTCTAAAACCGCTCGACCGATTTCGATAAAATTTAAATGGGACCACCTGGGAAGTATACCCTTTGAAATAAAAAAAAGAATTTTCTAAATCGGTTCAAGCGTCTTCGAGTAATCGGTGAACATACATAAAAAAAGATTTCGATGAATTGAGAATCTCCTCCTTTTTGAAGTCTGTTGAAAATACAATTCACAATGGAGTTAGAGGCAAATAATTATTTAGCTTTTCTAGATGTTTTAGTGATCCGAAATATTTATAACACTATTGATCACACTGTGCATAGGAAAAAGACCCATAGGTACCAACGAATTATTAAATGGTGAATCTCACCATCATCCATCACAATTACCGTGAAAAAATCTTTGTTTCAGAGAGCACAAGGAATCTGTGACAGAAAACGTCTGGCCCGAATCGCCGGAAATCTATAAAGTTAAAATGAAACGCGAAAAAATCCGTAAAATTAGTTTCGTTTAATGTGTAGTGTTCGAATAAATATGAGAAATCATTATGCATATATTGCTATACAGTTTCCTTTTAATTTGTTTCAAAAATATAAAAGTTGTGCCTATGGTGCAAAACTTTGTTTAATTATACCAAAAAATCCCTTCTTGGTATTTATCCAGCAGTTAAAACAACAGCAACAATAATTATGGATTTAGCGTAAATTCAGTACAAAAATTATTGCATACCTTAAGCGAAAGCGCAAGGTATGTTCTACTATCGAATAAAATTGTATCTAGCAATCATATTATACATATAAATGATATAAAAAGCACATTTTTAGAAAGATAAATGATTGTTGAACTTATTAATAATTTTTTTAAATCGATAAATTGCTATTTTTAAATAAAAAAAGGGTTTTAGTAGCTTATGGTGTGGATTTATCATGTCCCTGTGGCTTGTAAACACGATAACTTTTGAAAATATCAATTGTTTAACTCAATCTATTTTTTAATCTCTTCATCTATCATGTGGGAAGCCACTGAATATAAATGTAATTTTGTTTTGTTTAGCTATAATTAATTCTTTTCGGCTCCAAAATGGCGAAATTTTCGTTGATTTGGTAGCCTCGTATATAAATTATTTCTGTAAATGGGGAGCTATAGCCACAGAGTAGTTTAGTTCGGCTTTCCCTATATAACATTGTAGTCTTTGGTTCGGCTTCAGTCGCCGTCGTGAGTGGACATTGTTTCGGTTGTTTGCAGCGGCTCAAAAAGATCGCTGTACAAATACACAATATTCGAATATCCAAATTTCTTAAATACCTGATTTTTATAATAATAATAATTATAATATTAAGAGTAATTTTCATGGTTTTCGAGGGTGTTGAAACCGATAGGGTTGTCGAAATGTAAATCCAAGATGGCGGCCGCAATAGGTATCAATTTTTTCATCATGGGTGTCATTTTTATGGTTTTCGAGGGTGCTGAAGCCGATAGTGCTGTCGAAATGTAAATCCAAGGTGGCGGCTGCAATAGGTATAAATTTTTTCATCGAGGGTGTCATTTTCATGGTTTTCGAGGGTGTTGAAGCTGATAGTGCTGTCGAAATGTAAATCCAAGATGGCGGCTGAATTAGGTACCAATTTTTTCATCATGGGTGTCATTTTCATGGTTTTCGAGAGTGTTGAAGCCGATAGTGCTCTCGAAATGTAAATCCAAGATGGCGGCTGCAAAATATATCAATTTTTTCATGTTGGGTGTCATTTTCATGGTTTTCGAGGGTTTTGAAGCCAATAGTGCTGTCGAAATGTAAATACAAGATGGCGGCTACAATAGGTATCAATTTTTTCATCATGGGTGTCATTTTCATGGTTTTCGAGAGAGTTAAAGCCGATAGGGTGGTCGAAATCTAAATCCAACGTGGCGGGTGCAATGGGTATCAATTTTTTCATCATGGGTATCATTTTCATGGGTTTCGAGGGTGTTGAATCCGATAGTGCTGTCGAAATGTAAATCCAAGATGGCGGCTGAAGTAGGTACCAATTTTTTCATCATGGGTGTCATTTTCATGGTTTTCGAGGGTGTTGAAGCCGATAGTGCTATCAAAATGTAAATCCAAGATGGCGGCTGCAATAGATATAAATTTTTTCATCATTGGTGTCATTTTCATGGTTTTCAGAGGTGCTGAAGCCGATAGTGCTGTCGAAATGTAAATCCAAGGTGGCGGCTGCAATAGATATCAAGTTTTTCATCTTGGGTGTCATTTTCATGGTTTTCGAGGGTGTTGTATCCGATAGTGCTGTCGAAATGTAAATCCAAGATGGCGGCTGAAGTAGGTACCAATTTTTTCATCTTGGGTGTCATTTTCATGGTTTTCAAGAGTATTGAAGCCGATAGTGCTGTCGAAATGAAAATCCAAGATGGCGGCTGCAATAGGTATCAATATTTTCATCATGGGTGTCATTTTCATGGTTTTCGAGGGTGTTGAAGCCGATAGTGCTGTCGAAATGTATTTAAACAACTTTAAAAATTCCTTATAATCATGTTATACGTAATTTTTTTAATGCGCTTAAGGTATGCCCAATTGGATTTACCAATATTTATTTTTACTATTTTTTTTTTATTACAGGTCCCAGTTCAGGATCAGGATGCTCATCGGAATCGGATAAGTGAAACGAATTTAGTTTGTAGTAGTTATTCTGTATGATCTTTAAAAAGGCCAAAATATGTTGTTGGAGGAACAATTTTGTTGATTGGGATAAAGTTAAATAATGGTTAAATATTGGAAACATATTTTTTTTAAATTAGGCAGTATCTCGCAGTAATGATCGAGCAGTATCGTTTGTTATAAAGTTCATGAAAACCTTAGATTTATTATTTGAATAATACAATATTGTTTAAAAATTAGAACATAATCTATCTCCTCTTAATACTCCTTGAAAACAATATAAAAACTCAAAAGTATTCTGTTACTCTTACATTAAAGGGTTTTGTGTTCCTATTACCTTTAACTGTTTTGCACATCTTTTTTCCAACATAAAACATTTCTATAACTTTTCGCGTTACCTATATCTAAACATAAAAGCATACGCCACCGTTTGGAAAGCCTTTTATTAGTTATAATTAATTACATATACAGGGACAACAAAAACTTCCTTTAATTTCCTTTTCTTTTTCAAACTCTAACTAATAACACCGTTGAAGAATATAGATTAATTTTATTTATTTGTACCTGATTTCTATTTCCCGCAGTTAAGTAATTATATTTATTATAAATCTTTTATCTTTACCTTGCTTATTACATTATCAGTATGTTTACAGTTTGCGTAATGCCTTTGTAAGGCCATATTTATATGTATTGATGTTGTATTAGTTTTCATATTCTTAATATTTTATATATGTTAGTCTAAAACAGAAACAAATCTGCGATATATTACGCAATAAAATGTTATCAAAGGTACTTATTCCAATTTTCAACTGCGACTGCTTAGGCTGCGTTTATAATTAATTTATTGAAGAAATGCTTTATTGGTCGGTTGATGTATTATATAGATACGATTTTAAATAAATAATTTTACTCAATGACTTTATTTTTTAATAGTTTACGTAACCATACACAATTTTAAAACAGTTTTCTGTTACTACTTATAATAGGAATTTATTTTAAGTAAAAACGTATACATAATTACTATGGCACAACATTCCAAGGGACGTAGCTCTCTGGATCCAATGCAGGCAGCTGTAACAAAAAGAAGACAGTGAGAAAAAATCATATTAGTAATACAAAGCTTTGTATTACGAGTAAAACGTCCCGACTTTTTTTTTTACTATGAGTTGATTAATTTCATCATCATCCTCGTCTTCATTAATATTTTAGCGCTTCTCAAGTCCAGTACTGATTAAAGGCTCAAATACTGCCGCTAATTGTTCTTGCTCTCAAGGACTGCCCCTAATAACGTTTCTGAGTTCCCTGCATCTTATAATTTGTTATTTGGCTTATAGTTTGTTCCAGCTTGAGTAGAAAATACAAAACCTCATACTAAAATCACCTACTTGCTGCCAAGGTAAATTAATACAAATCTTGTATCTATGTTTAAGTAGTTGTTTCACAGGATGATGATGATGTTGATCTTTTTCTGATTATAATCACAGCCACAACTTCCGAACAACTCTACCCAAGAGTTTTTGTTTTGCATTGTAGATTATGTTTAAGTATATAATAATGTCCTACAAACAGAACAACAACCTTAAAGGAGAATAACCATCTACGCATGGCAGGATTATAGTGCCCAAATGTAAGCACAGATGCACTCTATCCCACACGACTGGAGAGAGATCAGACGCAGGACGTACGTACGGCTTTACGTGCTTTCTGAGGCACGGGGGTGAGACTCCGCTATTCTGTTCCGCAGTTCCTCGGCGGTAGTCACTTACCATCAGGGGCGCCGCATGCTCGAAAAAAAAAATCACAGTACCAAATATCGCACACCTTTGACGGTGCTCCTCGCTGTCAGTCGCACTATTTCTGGCTTCTACATAGTCGCCTCTTACACATAGAGATAATATAGATAGAGTGGAGAAGCCATATGCTTTTCTGCAAGTGGAACTGACGTGCTGTTAG
Source organism: Parnassius glacialis (assembly GCA_033319125.1). Classification (NCBI taxonomy): domain Eukaryota; kingdom Metazoa; phylum Arthropoda; class Insecta; order Lepidoptera; family Papilionidae; genus Parnassius; species Parnassius glacialis. Next base: position 30,352,288 of record JAVANC010000010.1, on the reverse strand, counting down.
AAAGAGAAAGAAGATGAGAGTTGCTCTCTGTCCTTCTCTAACAACAACAGAGCGCATGCGCGGTATTATTTTGTCATGTTAGGTTACCTTGACAACATGCGTCGTTAGAGAGAGACAGATAGCAATCTTGATCTTCTCTCTCTTTCTAAAAAGAAGTCACATTTGCGGCTGGCTTCCCTACTCTATCTATATTATCTCTATGCTCTTACGACACACACGAGACGAAATGGGGATATGGGTTTTTTTTTAAGTATTTAACCCTTTTTATTGCAAAGAAATCAGTAATAAATATATTTTAACCTTCTTTGTGATATGGTCTTCACACGCCATTCGTATCCGAGCAGAAGTAGCTGGTGCATCTAGTCTAAAGTCCAAAGGCACGCCGGCATCAGCGCGAGCCGCTTTTATAGCTTCTTTTATCGCGAAGAAAGCGGAACTTGCCAAGAACAAAGGAGGTTCGCCCACAGCCTGAAAAAATAAAGTTTTTTTTATATTTTAATCACCAGTTACGACTCTTCTGTTTTTGTGAGATTTTGGTAAAAATATGTATTTTTATTTTTGGTAAATTTAATTTGTATCATAATAAAACACGACTACTACACACTACGCATGACATCAAACTAATTTGTCGGGCTTAAACGCGATGTTTAATTTCAAATCACTTGATTATAATGTTGACCCACAGAAGATGGAATTCTAGTACGAACTGGTAAGATATGCAGGAAAATGATGGATGCAGATGCCTCAAAATTATGTTTTGTAGCATTCCTTGCCCTCAAGCGGTCTCCTTAGGACCTATGTACAGCAGTGGACTTATAACGGACTGTAATGATAATGATGATAATGGTGATGATGATGATGGTGGTGATGATAATTTTATCGCGATCATTTCTTAACTATTTTAAATCAACTTTAAATAATATTATATGACTAGGATTTTTACTTACTGTCCCTCCTGACTGTGTGAAAAAGTTAAAATTTAAAGTTTTATTCAATCTAATTTTTCTCTTCTAAAGTAATATAGGCTTATTAAAAATACCTTAAACTCACCTTAGATGAAAACACTGCCCTTGGATTTGGAGCACCTTTGAGCAACGACACGTTAAACTCTTGCGGAATATCACCGAAGCCTGGAATTTTATATGCGCCTGGTCCACGGGAGTACAAAGTCCCCGTTGGTGAGTAAATCAGTTCTTCCATTGTAAATAAACCGTACCCTTGTATAAAGGCACCTTCAATTTGTCCAATGTCGATGGCAGGATTTAAACTTTCGCCTAAATCCATGACAATATCTGTTCTAATGATTTGGTGGTCACCGCTAAGACAGTCAATCTCGACTTCTGTACAGGCTACGCCGTAAGTAAAATAGTTGAATGGTGTACCCGTATTATTTTTAAAATCGTATCCAATGTTGGGTGTTGCGTAAAATCCTGTAGCTGATAAACTGACTCTGTCCACATAAGCCGCTGAAATCCAGTCTTCCCAGTTACCGTTGGGATTTTTGTCTTTGTAAGGTTGGAGCCGTTTCAACAGCTTCTGACAGGCTTCTAATACCGCCATTCCATTCAGATCTGATCCAGCGCTAGCCGCTGTAGCAGATGTATTTGGAACTTTGTCTGTAGATGTTTCGGTAATGTGGATTTTGGACACGTCTATCCCTAGGACCCTTGATGCCACTTGGATCATCTTCGTATGCAAGCCCTGACCCATTTCTGTGCCGCCATGCGACAGAAGAACTGATCCGTCAACATACACAATGAGTAGGGCACCGGCTTGATTCAATAGTTTCTCAGTGAACGCAATGCCGAACTTAGTTGGTATTATTGATATACCGCGTTTTCGCCAGCGGTGCTGTCTATAAAGAGAAAACCCTTTTTAAAAACAAAATATAAAAAATAAAAAAGTCTCCGTGTATAATAAAATCCTACTCAATTTCATGCCCTATTTTATACGTGGTAGAGCCATGCTGCAGCTATATTCGTAGTTGTAGCACGAATGGGTCGGCTCGACCGGGGAAGGACCATGCTCTTACAGAATACCAGCGTAAAATAACAACTTAACACTGCTGTGTTTCGTATGGTGAGTGTAGAGAACCGGAGACCCTTTTTACTGGAAAAGAGGCATTCCATCTTAGTTCTCACGGGTGACAACGCATCTGCATTTTGATTCACAAACGAGGATAGATGTCTATAGGCCACAGCAACCACTTACCATCAGGTGGATTGTGTGCTCGTTTGTCACACTATCCTATAAAAAAAAAGATTCTTCTTAACTAAACTCAAAAAATCCACAGCTGACAAACAATAATAAAAAAATTCTCCCAGCTTAGAAAAAGCGACCATATAGCGAGAAAACGATATAATGCGTGGTAGAGCCATGCTGCGGCTATTTTATAGTTATAGCACGGCTGGGTCGGCTCGACTAGGGAAGTACCACGCTCTTACAGAAAGCCAGCGTAAAATAGCAGCTTAGTTATATATTTCGTATGGTGAGTGTTGAGAAACGGAGACCCTTTTTTACATGGAAACGAGGCATTCCATCTTAGTCCGCAAGTGTGACAACGCATTCTGCATTTTGATTCTTCATTGAGGATAGATGTAGATGTCTATGGGCCACAGCATCCACTTACCATCGGGTGGACAGTGTGCTTGTTCGTCACCATTATTCCATTAAAAAAATGATGGAAGCGAAAAATATAAAATATAACATCGAAATATTTCATGTAAACAAGAGGTAAAATTATTTTGTACAACCGACTTGAATATAAATAAAATGAGATCATCATCAATGTATGTAGTCGAAGTCAATTACATAGGGTGGACGTACCATTCCCAAACCAGTAACCTGTAGTTGACCATTTGCGTCTAAAGGTCAATATTTTAAGAATTCGCGCCAATATCTTCAGGTTTTTTAAGTCTGTGTTACTGTATCATATCTATGAGAATCTAATGCTGTGAAATTGAGGTAAATGGAATAAAAAATATAGCTTTCTTTTTCATTTTTGTCGCCACGTATCTCGTTCACTCGCCGTTCGGCCGCCATTGCTGTTAGGCGCGTTCAATGAAAGGTAAAGTTAAATTGATTTTAATCGTAATATTTTTGAAGTAAATTGCAAATATTTTATGAAATTTAGCTAATATATTAATCAGTGTAATGATAGCAGATATAAATTTGAACCAAATTTTATATTTTAATAGGTTTCTGAGACCGGTTAACTACTGGAACGCATGTTGTATAGGGTGCCTATAGTTGACCATGTTGTTAACTACTGGTTATTTCTTTAATTTAATAGGGTGCCTATCATTGACCATATGGTTTACTACTAGTTATTTCTTTAATTTTCTTTATTTGTCATTATTAATGATCTTTCAGCAATTCCTTTTCATTATATTGATGTACAATTCAAAATTAACGATTTTTATTAACATATTCAAGTAGTTGACCAGTGGTTTGGGATTGGTACATTCATAGTGTTCGTGGAGTTGACCAGACATTTTTATATTCTAAGTGTCCTACTAAAATTGACATTGACAACATACAGGATGTCAAGTAAATAATGGATAAGCTTGAAATGGGTGATAAGAGCTTATGACCGCTCCAAAAAAATTACAAGAAAATTCTATCCTTATTAAGTAAGTACGTAGTTTTCGAGTTATAAAAAAATATTACCTTAATTACCTTACCTTACCTTAATTACTTTGCTTTAAATTTTTTTACACAACGGGCACAAATTAATGAATTTTTTGCGCTTAAATTATTTTGCAATACATTTGCTAATAAATAGACAACTGATAATACGGTTATCAGTTGCATGTTTCGTTTAAAAAAAAAATGTTTTTCTGTGAAAAAATTGCAAGCTTTAGATTTTTTCCTATTTTTCAGCTTCTAGGGTGTAAAAAAGTATGACCGAAGTAGCCAATTATTTTAAAAATATAAATAGTATTCATACGTGTTTTACACCGCTAGAAGCTTAAACATAGGAGAAAAAACTAAAGTTTGCTAACTTTGCGCAGTAAAAACAAATTCAAACATTTATAAAAAGAAAACTTACAACATTTAGCCGTATTGGGTTCCTATCTATTAGCACAGTTATTTAAAAGTATTTTAAGAGTGAAAAGCCGGCGCAATGCATTAATTTGTGCTTGCTGTGTTAAAAATGTAAAGCAAGGTATTTTTTGAAGTCCCGCATACCTCGAAAACTAATTAGAATAGTTTTTTTTCGTTTTTTTTTTGGAGCGGTCAAACCAAGGGATAACTCATAAGCTCTATTATCACCCATTTCATGCTTATCCTTATTTACCTGTATTCAGCGTACAGCCTGAAAATTTCATGCTTACTTTTTCTATGGAAGATTTTATTTTAGTGTACTTAACTTCAAATATTGTTTACTGTGTTGTAGCCACGAAATGCCACCCAAGAAGATATTCTTCAAGTATAACCAAGAAGATGTTTACAAAGCAATTGAAGAAATTCAAGTGACTGGAAAAATTAGGGAAACCTGTCGGAAATATAATATTCCTCACTCGACAATAATAAATAAACTAAAAATGAGGCACCCATTACAAAGAAAAATGGGGCCCCCAACAATATTAACGCCTCAAGAAGAAAAAATTCTTTGCAAATGGATAAACGCTTTCGCAAAAAAGGGAATCCCTCTAAAAAAAGAACAGTGATTAGACGCGGTCAAAATATCATTAAAAGCGACAATCGTCCGAACCCTTTTAAAGGTAAGCCTCCAGGCCGAAAGTGGTTTAGTGGATTTCTAAAAAGGAATCCAGACATAGCTCAACGACACGCTGAATCCATTAACTCTGTCCGTAGCCGTGTAACCGAAGAAGGATTGAGAAAGTGGCATTCGGAATTGAAGGAATTTCTCATATCGCAAGATGTCCAGGACATCCTTGAAGATCCTGACAGAATTTTAAATTGCGACGAGTCTGGTTTCCATATTACTCCAGATTCAGGATTGGTATTAGGTCCCAGGGGAATGACAAATTTCTTTGAAATTAGAGACAAGGAAAAAAAAGGAAAGCATAACCGTCTTAGGCACATTTTCTGCATCAGGAAAGTTAAAGCTTGTTCTAGTGATTTACCCTTATGATCGAGTGCCCTCCGAAATCACTAGAAACTTTCCTGGAAATTGGTGTATTGGAAAGTCTCCAAAAGGATGGATGACTTCTCGAGTTTTTTTACGGATATATCGGGAATTCATTAATACCAGCTTTGCATGAAGCAAATATTAAATTTCCTGTCCTTTTGCTAGTTGACGGTCATAGATCCCATATATCATATGAGGTGAGTCAGTTGTGCAACGATAACAAAATAATTTTATATGCGTTGCACCCCAATGCAACACACATAATACAACCAGCAGATGTTTCTGTTTTTAGGCCGCTCAAACATGCATGGAAAAGTAATGTACAGAAATGGAAGTTGTCAACAGGGAATAGAGTAGTGACAAGAGCCCAGTTTGCACCACTCCTGAAGTCGTCTCTTAATGCAGTCAAGTCATTAGTAACGGATTTCGCAAATGTGGCTTATTTCCGTTCGATGCAGATGCCATTGATTCCACAAAATGTATGAGCGATCCTAGCAGACATGATGTTGTCGATAAACCGGCAGAGTTGGGCATAGAACATTTGTTATACTTTGAATCACTAATGTCCCGAAAACGGGTTGCAGAGTTTCGGGCTATGAAAGAAGGCCAGCCATGGGTGGGTGAGGAATCAGCCAAAGAACTTTATGACGTCTGGTGCAAAGTGTATAAAACAGTTACTTTATCGGAAACACTTCAAGGTATGGAAAAAACATCAAATTCCACAGTGCATGACTTATATAATGCAGAACTAAGAAACAGCGAAACAGATCCGAGATCCCCACTATCAGAAACTGGACCGATCATATTGGATTCGATGTTAACGAGTCACCATACAAAAGATTCGGTTGCTGTAAACCACATGGTTGCTAAAACCACATATGATGCAGGAATCCCAGATTCAAGAACACTATCAACTTCAACATTGGTAAATTACCCCATGGACCAAGATCTGCTGTATATATCACCGAGTTCCTCGTTTCTGAATTTTCTTGAGACTAGTACTAGAAACTCTGTTTACATGACTCCTTATAATTGCACCCCTGCTGATTTGAGTCCTGAGCCACTTGCATCAGGAACTGTTCCTGAAACAGGAGTAACGGATTTGCTTCAACGACGAGTAATACGTCCTTTAACTCCTATGAATTTACCAAACTACTCGCTTCAAAAAGTTTTAGAAACAACTCCTTTGAAAAGGCAAGCTATAATTACGAAAGGTTTAATGCCTGAAACATCAAAAAGCAAAAATTCAAGAGAACACTTTGTGGTTATTTCAGAATTATTTACAGATCAAGATATCTTGTTTCCATCTACACCCCAGCAGAGTTGTCCGTCAAAAGTTCGTAATGATGAAGGGGCGACAGCTATTGCTGAAAAGAGTTTCAATTCAATCGCCGCGTCATCCTTAAAACCTACAAGTTCAGAAGAACCTCCAGCCCATTTTAGTCAGAATCCACTAATTAATGAGTCATACAACCAAGAACAACAAACAATACCCAAGATTCGCACAAAGCGTGGAATGCCTATAAGTCCTGCATTTGCATCTGCTCTGATATGGCCAACAGACTCGCCACTCAAAAAGGGTGGGAAAACTAAAACTCGGAAACAAAGATTTCCAGATGCTATAACTTCACCAATGTGGAACGAATATTGGACAGAAAAAGAAAAAGAAAAAGAAGAAAAGGAAAAGCGAAAACTTGCGCGCGAGGAAAAAATAAGGAATAAAGAGAATATTGAAATAAGTAAAGTAAAGACTAAAGCTCTTGTTACAAAGCGGACTAAAAAGAGAGTTAAACCTTCAATAGAGTACAGTTCTGAAGAGGAAAACACAGTTGTAACCGAAAAACGGTTTAGAAAACGAATTCTGGCTAGACTAGAATCTGATTCCGAAGGGGATGATATTCCTTTGGTTACCTACAAAAGTTCATCTGAAACAGTGGATAGTGCCGGAGTGGGGTCATATGTGATTATAAAATATGAAGGTGAATATTTTCCAGGTATCGTCAAAAATATAAGAGGCGATAGCAAAGAAGTTAGTACCATGGTACTTGCTTCACCCACCACTTTTAAATGGCCTGAAAAAGAAGACAAACTTTGGTATGATAAGGAAGATATCATCGAAACTATTAAAACTCCTATTCCCATGAATACGCGAGGCTCTTTTAAAGTCGAAGAAAGCTACAACATCAAAAATTACAATCGAAGAAGACTGTAGGTAGTTAAGTTTAAGTTTGAAGATGAATAGGTTAATCGTCATAATTTAAGCCAAAATGTGCAAAAATACTGTTGCTGTGATGTGTCAATGACTATTAAAAGTGCCAAGATTTTATCTTGACAATAAAGTCAAGTTTTTTTTGTCAATTTTTGTCATATTATAGTTGTTTCGTTTCAATAAATGGTTAATAGAAGAGTAGTTTAATAAGTATAGAAAATATTAATATAAGCTGCACATGCCAAAGTATACTGTGATGTGGATCTCAATGACCTCGGTACAAAAGTTAGACCTCAATAAACGTTGATTGTGAAATTTAATAAATGCTGTTTTATTTTATCCACCCTGTATGTGTTAATACGTTGGTCAATTACTGGCTCAATCTTGGTCAATAACTAGCTACTGTTGGTCTAACTAAGGAACAGTTCATCTTTTAGGATTTATGCCATAATTACAGAAATTCCTAGATACTTATGCTGCTATGATTTATGGTCCTCATTTTCTCTATAAATAAACTTAAAAAATAACATAGAACTAAGGTCTTCAGTTCAAATCTGTTAAAATGACAGCTAATTAAAGTCAAAATATCTCCTTAAATGGTTTGGGAATGGTACGTTCACCCTACGCCTTATTTAGGGATAATTCAAAAACTTCTGGTCAAATCTTGATCAAATTTGTATTTAAAAAAAAGATTAAAAAAATATATGGGACCACATGAGAAACACTAGCTATCAAATAAAATCGATGGGTCAAAAAGAATCATCAAAATCGGTTCACCTAGAAAAAAGTTCTGAGGACAAATAAAAATAATACCATCGGATTGCGAACCTCCTCTTCTTTTTGAAGTCGCTTGAAAAATTAGTAGTCTTGTGACTCTTTTGCTCTTATAATCTTATCTCATCTGATCTATCTTATCTGATCTAATCTAAATGATATTCTTAGAGTTGAATATGTATGTTTAAAGTTTATCATTTTTAGTATAGTAAAGATATATATTTCTCACAAGCCATCCGCCCCGGCTTCGCATGGTTTTTCTGGGATTTCTGAATCTCGATAACAACGCCACCTACCGGGTCCAATTGTGAATCTAAACCATTCTCTATCAACTTAATCACACACAAAATTTCATCTAAATCGGTCCAGATGTTTAGGAGGAGTTCAGACACATACACACGCACAGAAAAATTATATAATATACTAGCTCGCCAGGCAGACGTTGCTCTGCCCTTTCCAACGACCCTTCCTATAAAAATCCTTAAATTAGCAATAAAAAAAATTGAGGGTGATTTATCGGTATAAAAACTATCCTATCTTTCAAGTTGGACCAAAATACACACAGTGTGCAAAATTTCATTGAAATCAGTTCAGTAGTTTAGGAGTCCATCGCGGACAAACAACGTGACACGTAATTTTTATATATAAAGAAAATAATACGCATATATTATACATATAAACCTTCCTCTTGAATCATTCTGTCTACTGACGAACTGCATCAAAATCCGTTGCGTAGTTTAAAAGACCTAAGTGTACAGACGGCGGTAAGAGACTTTGTTTTATAATATGTACATGTAGATATGTTTTTCGGATAAATTATTGTCCCCAGGAGGGATATCCCTCCTGGCACGTCGCTTTATCTGTTTTTAAAGTTTTATCACAGTCCGTTTAGCCATTCCTAAGTATACACCTAAACAGACAAAATAAAAAAATGGTTATATGTGTCATATATAGCATGCAAATAACCTCCTGAGTTTAATAGAAGCCACTTATTTCCATAATACAGTCAGACATTTCAATTTTATTGATATGTATAGATTATCAAGAACTACTTATTTTTATTTAATTAATTCACATTATAATATACTGATAGCAGAACATGTTTTAAATCTGTAAAATAAATTTGACTGAATAGTTTAAACATATTGAACATAATATATATCCGATGTTAGATGACCGATTTTATCTTTATCTCTTTAATCGACAGAGACATTTGTCAGTGATAGATAATTTTACTTTCGTTTCTTTAATTATCCTATAATGTCAGAACTTTATGGGCTTTTACGACAAAGCAAAAGATATTTCAATAAATTAATCAAAAATCAATAATTTGAATTTATCACCCTAAAAGGTTTACAAAGGCCGGACTGAATACCTTTTGGCATTGTCCCACAGTCAATTCCGGGCGTGGTTATATTGGCAGTCTCAAAAAAGATAAAACATTAGCAATGAAATTCCTCGCTACATCTAGTGAGGCCCTTGCCCAACATTAGACATTTACGAGTTGATGAAGCAAAAAAAGAAAAATCAACATAACGATAATAATTATAACATGGTATTTTTGAACAAAATCCTGGTTCAACAGCCAAGATCTCATAAATATATCGGCCATTCCAAAGAAAGATTACATTGATTTCCCTAACATGATACGAGATATTGAATAGCAGCATATCACTACCGTGTTGTTTTGGATTATTTATATTTAACTGAAATTAATTTTTTTATAGTATAAGGGTGACAAACGGGCACACAGTCCACCTGATGGTAAGTAGTTGCTGTGGCCCACAGACATCTACATCTATCTTCGTTTGCGAATTAAAATGCAGATGCAACGCATCTGCATTTTAAGCTGCTATTTTATGCTAATATTCTGTGAGAGCGTGGTCCTTCCCCAGTTGAGCCGACCCATTCGTGCTACAACTATACTATTAATATAGCTGCAGCATGGCTCTACCATGTAAATAAATTTAGAAATTCACGCGTCGGTCGAAGCGACCCATTCGTGCAGCAGCTATGCATAGCTAACATAGCTTCAGCTTGGCTCTACCACGTAAATACATCTCACGCAAATTACGGCTACTTAATATTTTAATCCACCTATTTCTATTTAACCTAGTTTTTGAATCTGTGATATGGCGATGGTAGATTGCGCTTATATTATAAAAGTAATTGTTTGTACCATTTTAGTATTTTTAAAACCTCAGACACTTGGCAATTCATACTGATTTATTTATTATAGTTTTCCTTACTTGTTAAAGTTTTCGATGGATTGTTTTCTTTCTGCATAATTGCTCTTTTCCACGCATTCGTCCCAACATCTTTGCAGCGTACAATGTGTAAGAACTTGTCCATAATGAGTTGTAAAGTTCTCCTGATATAAGTTAAGTTTACTAATTTCTTCGGGACTCTTACCCAACTTTTGGGCTATGTCTCTTATCATTGTTTCAGCACCAAACATTCCTTGTGGTCCACCAAAGCCTCTGAACGCTGTGTTCGAAGGGAGGTTAGTTTTACAAACATGACCAGTAACTTCCACATTTGGAATATAGTAGGCGTTTTCGAAGTGGAACATCGCCCGTTCTACTACCTATAAAAATATAGATTGTTGTGATAACATTTACCAATCGAATTTACTATAATAAATGTGCATACAAACAGTCATCCTTAACAGTACTTACAGGTCCGGATAAGTCAATCGAATATCCAGCATTATTGTAAATATTAACAACAGCACCCATTAGTTTGCCTTCTTTGGTGGCTGCTACTTTATATTTAATTAAGAATGGATGCCTTGTCCCTGTCATTTGCATATCTTCATCTCGATCTAACATGCAGCGTACTGGTCTGTTAAGCTTATGAGCTGCAAATGCCACAGGCAAAGATACCAAAATACCTCTAGACTCCTTACCACCAAACCCTCCACCCATACGCTTTACTCGTGCCACAATTCTGTTCATTGGGACATGTAAAACATGACTTGTTAATTTCTGAAAAAAATATTATTTATTTAAAACGATGAAAAGCATACTTTAGAAATATAAAAATTTATGTAGTGTTATTAAAATATTGGTTCCTACCGCAACCTCCGATGGATGTTGGCTAGAGCAAAATATCTCCATTTCGTCGTCTTCTTTTTTAGGTATAGCGAATGCGGCATGTGTCTCCAAGTAAAAATGTTCTTGCCCTCCCATTCTACACTGTCCCTCTACAATTATGTGATTTGGATCTTCAAAAGCCGATTTCACATCACCTCTTCGTATAGTTTTTGGAAATTGTTTGTAAAATGAATTATGTTTAATGGCATCTTCTATAGTAACAATAACAGGTTGTAATTCTTCGTATTCGATTCGCACTTTTCTAGCAGCAGCTTGAGCAGTTGCTTGATCTTTAGCCACTATTACGCCAATTGTCTGCCCTTGACTTATTACTTTATCGCTAGCAAATAATTCTTCATCGTGGAATATGGGGCCTATTGTATTTTGCTCGGGCGTTAAGTCTTTAGCTGAGAAAAATGCAACAACACCTGGCTCTTCTAACGCTTTTTGGGGATCAACTGAAACTAATTTAGCGTGTGCTTTTGTGCTGAGAACAAAAGCTAAATATAATTCTCCTTCTACGGAAGGCATGTCATCACAATAAATAGCTTCACCTGTTACCTGTTTCAGTGCCGACATATGCGGTATTGGTCTTCCAACTGCATCGCTTTGGAGTTGTTTGTCATCGACTAATTCAAAATATTGAGCACTTTTTGGTACTTTACCGTGAAATTGTTCAGCACCGCTACTATGGTATGGTATAATGATATCCTTATGTAAATAATCTTGTGACATTTCTTTACCTATTGCTAAATAGGCTTTTAAAAATAGACTCATTGTTAAAGCCCGTCGAAATAAAATGTTACCACCAGGTGCTGATGGATTTAAGGGCAACTCTTCTAGAAGACATGTGTAAGCTTTTTCAAGCATTACTTCATCCCATTTTAACCCTAATAAAGATTGACTAGATTTTGTTGCTATTTTTGTGACTGGAGCCATGCCGCCGTATGCGATATTCATGTTCTTTATAATGTCAGTATTATCTTCGAACTCCACATTTATAGCTGCTGTAACAATGGAAATATCATCCTCTCTGCGCTTAGCTTGTTTATAGGCTTTTACGTATTGATATCTAGTAGTAAAAGGAATTTCGATAGATAGCAATATTTCATTTGGATGTACAACATTCTTACGATACCCAGTAAAGAATGTTTCATCCATTAGAACTGAGCGATGTCCTCCTTGTTTACTAAGAAGATTTAGTTTCACTTTCATTGACATTAATATTGGATTCAAATCTGATATTGGACTTCCAGTCATAATGTTCCCACCAATAGCAGCTACATTTCGTATTTGCTTGCCGGCAAACCAATATAACATGTCTTTAATAGTTACCAAAGACCTTGTTTTATATTGAGGCAACGTATTAATGCATTTTATACACGTATTTTCTAACTCCATAAGGGTCACCGCCGATCCTACGACTAATCCTGTTTTATTTTCTACTATAGTATTCATTTCTGTTATACAATTTGGCATTATTATCACAGGGTAAACAAAATGTTTGAATTTAACTTCAACGCCCACCTCAGTATTTCCAACTACGATTTTCGCGTCAGGATATTTTTCTTTCAGGTTTAATAACGCATCCAAGTCAGTCGGTCTGTACCACGTGGTATTTTCGCCTCTAAAAACTAAATATTGTTCATCGTATACTGAATATAATTTTAATTCTGGAGGAAAAATGGGTTCCTGACTGGGGTCATACGGCATGAATGCCGTTTTATCAAAGATAAACTTTGACTCACTCTCATCTCCAGTTGTATCAGTCTTATTCTTACAGCAATCCTTGCCCATTGCACATGCCCCATTCGCGTTTGAAGTCCCGTTATACACCCGTTGAGTTTCCCAATCCTCAATGAAGGTTTTATAGCCTTCTATGATAGCGCGGTAACCGGTGCATCGACAAAGATTTCCTTGTAACGCCACTTCCATGTCGGAATATTTTATTTTTTCACAACTTCTAAGTAAGGCATACATGGACATGACAATACCCGGCGTGCAAAACCCACATTGAGACCCGTGCGCTTTAGCAAGTCTTTCTTGAACGGCATGCAACCTTGTTTTCGTTGAACCAATTCCTTCAATCGTAGTTACAGCCAAACCATGCATAGCGCACACTGGTGCTAAGCATGCGTTAACTGCTAAATGACTGTAGATAAACTAAGGAAGTTAATGCATTGTTATTGAAAGTTTAAATATTTGAGTAAGTAAGAGACAAATCCTTAATTAATGTAATTATGTGAGAATGATTTTAACTTAGATTATATAAAATGTATAAAATGACATTTTATATAATCTAAGTGATGAATCTAAGTCATCAAAATGATGAGCGTGGTCCGACCCCGGACGAGTCGACCCATTCGTGCTACAACGATAATACAGGTTGTGCGGCTCTTCCACGTATGAAAAGATTTTCGTTTATATAAATATTGTACAATTAACAAATTATTTTAATAAAAGGATACGCGACTTTCTTTTCCTTGCGATTGTATCTTGAGATCATAACCGTGCATGCCCCGCATCCTCCCTCTGCGCAGCCCAGCTTTGTTCCAGTTAGGTGAAGCTTTTTGCGAAGGTACCATAGTAGTGTCCATTGCGGATCCGGATGAGGTTCTATTACCTAAAAATGTTATATATTATGTATTTTAATTTAAATAATACACATACCTAAGATAAGAAATACAAAAGATTTCAAAACCATGAGACGCAAATGTAATATTACACAAAAACTCACAATAATGTTCCCATATATTGCGAGGCAATGGACGTCGATCACTAATAAAAAACTTGATACACAATCAGTGACAAAAAATGTCCTTACCAAATGAGCGCCCACTCGAAAATTGGAGTGCTCTTTTAATTTGTACGTAGCTTTGTGAATACAACTTTAGGCAATGCAATTAAGGTTGAATTTACATTAATATGTATATTTATTTCAACTAGAATTACGTTAAAACTAGGGATGTTACGGAAGTGGTTATATCGGAACCTAGTTCGGAAGCGGAATTTTTAAATTTTGTTTGTCGGAACTGGAATCGGAGGTGGAGGCAGAAGAAATGTGTTAAGGGTATTGCACTGTATTTTTCTTTTCAGTTTAAATTTTTTTTAATTCTTTGAATTCAGTGGCAGGCACAGACTATAAATGACTTTTTAATAAGTAATCGTACCTCCCTTTCGTGAATATATCTTCTCACATAGTTTACACTTTGTCATATTCCCAGAAACTTCATTGAAATAATTCCAAATGGCACTTGATTTTGGCTTCATTGTCCAAGTTCCAAATACGAAACAAAACATCAAGTTAAAATGTAATCGACAGAAAGCACGGGGGTAGGGAGGTTCCCGGGGCGACAAGTATAAACTTGTTTGTAGACCATAATCGCGGCCGCCGCTGCCGCTGTGCATCGACATCCGATATATAACTCCCGATTAAAATTTAACGGAGCCGAAATCGGAATCGAAAGTGCAATATCAATCGGAAGATCCGAGCTTTCGGAATCGGAATCGAACTTCAGTAACATCTCTAGTTAAAACAATGGGCTATTGCATGGGATTGTGTGTCTAGTTTCTTATTAGCGATCGATGGTAATGGATTATATTATGTAGTAGGTGTCGTAATCTTGGAAGCAGGGACAAAGAAAAACTAAAACATGAGATGAGCAGTAGCACTTTTTCAAAAAAATTTAGTGTATGCTCATGTGTATGTAGTCTACAGTATTAAATCTATGGTGAAGATCACTAGACGTGTTACTTTTTTTATAGGATAGGGTGACAAACGAGCACACAGTCCACATAATGGTAAGTGTTTGCTGCGGCACATAGACATCTACATTTATCCTCAATAAAGAATCAAAGTGCAGATGCGTCGTCACCCGTGAGGACTAAGATGGAATCCCTCTTTTCCAGTAAAATGGGTCTCCGGTTCTCTATATTCACCATACGAAACAGCAGTGTCAAGCTGCTATTTTACGCTGGTATTCTGTGAGAGCGTGGTCCTTCCCCGGTCGAGTTGACCCATTCGTGCTACAACTATACTATTAATATAGCTGCAGCATGGCTCTACCACGTATAATACTTATTCCCTGAACCTATCAACCTTATATGGCGACCCAACCAATTCACTGATGTCTGTGTCGGTCGCGGGTCGCGTTTAAAAAGATGTGAAATTAAAATTAATAATAATGAAATAACATTGGATTTATATTATTTAAATAAATATGTCGTTATGAACTTAAAAAAGACCAAGTGTCCATTAGGCAAGACACTTCAGGAGGCTCAAGTTCTTTACTTGTAGAAGAAATTAAATGCCATCTGTCTGGGATATCCGTCGTGGTGGTTATAATATACACACTTTTGGGCTTGGATCTTCTCTATGGTGTATACAAAATATACAAAAGGTGCCACACAAGCTGGATCCGTTATGAGATGGTAATGCACAATTTTCGTAGCTCTTTTATGCGGTCACCAGATCCAGGACCTCGTGTGGCTCGTGTATGCTGTGATTGCCGCCTTGAGGAACGCCAGGCGACGAATGCGTTAATGTGAAGTGATAGGTGCCACTTTAAGTAAAATTTCGCACATTAACGAATCGCACCCGATAGTCTGCAGTTTATCTAGCTAATGCGCACATTAACGCATTTCGCATTCTAACGGTAATATAATATATAATAATAATAATAATCTGGTTTTGCCTCTCCCTGAACCCTCTCAGTACCTTACTGGAGGGCTCCGGGAGGGGATTTCAGCTTCGGAAGGGAGGGACAAAAGTGACCCACCTTTTCTATATGGATGGTCTCAAATTATTCGCCTCCAGTTGCCCCCATCTTATGGAATTGCTAAACATCGCTTGTGATTTTAGTATTTCTATTAGAATGGAGCTGGGGACGGATAAGTGTGCGGTCCTCCATGTAAAAAGAGGAAGGGTAGCTAACTCTGACGGCATAGACTTATCTATGCCCATCAATATAAGGACCCTTTCCGAGGCTGAAACATACCGATACCTGGGTATGTCACAGAAGATCGGTGTAGATGAGGCGGGTATGGAACGGTCAGTTTGCGATGTGTTTTATGCACGCTTGACCAAAGTGCTTAACAGTCTTTTATCCGGTGTGAATAAGACACACGCATATAACGCTTGGATCATGCCTGTTCTCATGTATACCTTTGGCATACTCAGGTGGACTCAGACCGAGCTGAACGCTCTGGACAGAAAAGTCCGCACTATAATGACGTCCTACATGATGCATCTTCCAAGATCATCAGTAATGAGGCTGTACTTGCCGCGGAGGCATAGTGGGCGCGGCTTTCTAAGCGCGCTTACCATGCATAATCGCGAAGTGTGCAGCCTCCGTAATTACTTTCTGGCGAGAGCGGATGATCCATACTATAGGGACGTTATTTCTTGTGATAAAGGGCTAACCCCTTTATCCTTAGCCAACAAGCAATGGCAAGACCCGGCAGTACAGAGCATTTCCGACCGGGAGACCGTATGGAAGGAGAAAGAGCTCCACGGGAGGTTCTACAAGGTTCTACATGAGCCTTTCGTGGACACAGTCGCCTCCTTCTACTGGCTACGTTTCGGTGACCTCTTTGGAGAAACCGAGGGTTTAGTCTGTGCAATACAGGATCAGGTTATTAAGACCAACAATTATCGGAAATACATCCTAAAGGATGGCGCCGTCGACATCTGTCGAGCTTGTCGCCATCCCGGTGAGTCACTTAGGCATGCCATTTCCAGTTGTTCGGCGCTATCTAACTCTGAGTATTTGCACAGACACAACCTAGTAGCCAGGATTCTACACCAGGAGCTCGCTCTGAAATACGGTCTCGTGGATCGGAAACTGCCATATTATAAGTACTTGCCGGAAGCCGTGCTCAAAAATGACCGCGCCAGGCTCTACTGGGACCGGGCCATCATCACAGACAGGACCATTCTTGCGAAGCCTGATATTGTGCTGATGGACCGGGCACAATCAAGGATATTTTTGGTCGACATTACCATTCCTTATGACGAGAACCTCGTGAAAGCCGAAACAGATAAGCTGACAAAATATCTGGACTTGGCTCACGAGGTGACCGACATGTGGGGTGGTCTGCCGGCCGAAATTATTCCTGTGGTCGTTTCTGCGAACGGGTTAATCCCAGTCAGCCTCTCGGGTCATCTGAGGCGGCTGGGACTCCGTGACGGACCGCTCCAAGCTCAAATGCAGAAGGCGTTGCTCCTCTATACCGCTCGCATCGTCCGCCGGTTTCTTTCCCTTTCCCCCTAACCCTCGGCCATTTGGTCTCCCCTGCCGAGGGTTTCCATCTTCTTTCATTCTTTCAAAAACCCAACCGGTTTTTATATATTTATTATGTATTTTTATGTATATATTTTATTTTGTTGATATTTATGTATGTTTATCATTTTCATTTACAATTATATATTTATACAACCCAACCAGATGAGTAAACTATGTAGATACCCCAAATAATAATAGTATATAATAATAATAACGGTAATATGTGTATAATATATACAATAGAAAACGTTTGTAGGAAGGATTACAGTTCTCAATCAACTTCCGACGGATTTTACCACGGAAAATTTCAACTTTAAAACTACTGTGTCACTCCTTCCAGTGATGACGGGCGAGGAATCGGCCACCAAAACCTTGATGGACTTAATAGAGTTATACAGCTCTTCGCTCAAAGAAGAAGGTAAGTCTTGTATTCAACCTATCGAGTTCACCGAACCATCGGTTTATTTCGGTAATCGAGGTGGTTCAGGTTCACGGGAAAATTTACGCGACAGGTATGCATACAATAATCTACCACAACAAACATAAGAGGAAACCGTTAACCCAACAGTTTTCACTTAGAAATTAACAACGTCTCGAAAAATGGTATTTACGGTAAGTACTCACACCAGAATCGCGGATCTTTTCGTGGTCATAATACCCAGCGGATTCATTTTATAACTCCAAGAAACCACGTAGTTACTTATCGCAAAGTTCTCAAAATGTTAAAATTAACGATAATAACTATAATAATGAATACAACTTACATTTTTGTCGAGATAATATGAGTATATTAGGCTGCCAATATAGTAATTGTGTTGAGTTAGCAACAGGTCCTAATATCAAATGTAGATGGATGGCTTACCGGAGGTTCGGTATGTACCTACGATTATATATGACACGCATAGAAAAAAGAAACCCTTCACCATAAACGGTATTGGTGGCAAATTACGAACCGTGGGATATAATTATTTAACGTTATCTGTTAGCGGATGGGAACTTAATAAAAAAAATCGTGTTATAAATCAGTTCTCATCTAAAACCTCCGAGATTTTATTTATAGATATTTTTACTTTAGTTTTTGTAGCAAAATTTTGAATTTAATAATATTACACTGCATATTATGTATAAATTAGTGACTTTACCGTTACATATGGGTATTTTGGGAAATAATACTCATTTAATTATACCTCCGAGATGCGAGAGTTAATTTTCTATCAACTCGAGTACGAAAGAAAATTGTGTCGTCTTTCCGAGAGAGTTATGCGAGGGAGATTTTCTGTTTGGTTAAATTGTCAAAGCAAATAACGGGTAATCAATACAAAAATTAAATGCACGAGAGGATCAGGTCGATCTTATTTATTTTAGTCCCGAAACAGATAGTTTATTTAATTACTTAATTTGTAAACTTGATAAAAAGCTCATTCATCCCGAGCGTGTTCATAAAATGGATTATTGAAATAAAGAGAAAAAACTTCGAGGTATTTTTATTGCGGTCAGTAAAATATAGAAATATAAAGGAGATCAATTAACAACTTGTAACTTATACGAACATAATCTATACAAATAAAGAAAATTGAAGTGTCTGTTTGTAATGTAGAAATAACAACTTTTTACAATATTATTTATTATATACAATATTAACAACTATAATTAAAAAAAAACTAAAATTAGTAACTTAATTATCATACAGCCCTACTCCTCGCGGCATCGTGCCAAGAACGCTCGCTGCGTTTCCCCGCTGAATTGCTATACTTAGCCTTTGAGCGAGAAAAGAACCAGCCCTCTTATCACCAGCAGCAACGACCAGCCGCGGATGGAGTTCCTTTAGGAACTCCACCGCACGTGGACCCCACAGACCGATAGTCTCTACAGATGGTAAAAATATGTAGTCATCTCTCAGAGACTCATATTTGCGCCACTTACTCGGTTCAGCTGCCTCTGATGCCGCCCCGGCTCTAAACGAGGTACCCCTGAGATGAGAGACCGCCAGGACGTCTACGCAAGTAGCACCCCACACTAGGGCTTTACCTCTCTCCCAAGGGACCAATGTCATACCGTCGGGTCTCCTGCCATCGTTTCTAAATATTCCACAAGGCTCTAAAACCGACGGAACACTTATAGAGACAAAAAATAAATTACTAAATGCATATGAAAGTATATACGGTACATATAACAAAAACACGATTTTTACAATTTTTGTCTGTTTGTTCCGGCTAATCTCCGAAACGGATGGACCGATTTTGACGGGGCTTTCACTGGCAGATAGCTAATGTTGTAAGTAGTAACTTAGGCTACTTTTATTTTAGAAAAATTATTAGGGTTCCGTGTCGAATCCATAAAATCTAATCGTAATAAATTCCACGCGGGCGAAGTCGCGGGGCACAGCTCGCCGCCCCCGGAGAATATAATGATAACTGCAAAAACAGGATTTTTCAGGAAAAATAAAAATCCGATTTTAACTTTAACTTGCTAAGCAATAGTTGTAGAGAGATAAAGAAAAAGCTCAATGATAGCAAATTTTTTATCTTTTATAATGTTTTAAAATAGGTTATACTAAGATTATCCGAACTGGAGATACTAAGAATTTAAAAAGTTACTCTAATTCGGTTGTTGGTTTAATTTATTAATAACACTTAGCATTTTATTCTCGTTACTTTCAAGAGATTGAGAGTATTGCATTACTGTTTTATATTAATATTCAACAAATAATAGAGACTAAATTAACGGAAAACAACATCATTTGGCATTCCATTCTAGTTAAAACTGAAAATATATTGAACGGCAATAGAACCCTCAACTTTTATTCCGGGGTTTACAATAAAACAATGTTATAGTAATTAACTATTGGTTTATTGAAAATTAAAATAATTAAACAATAAAAAATCCTTCGGAAGTTTTTTGTTATTAATTATTATAATAAACAATATTATGTATTAATCCGTTTTTCTTGGTTAAAAATAAACATAATAAACTTTAAAACAATTAATCTTCCACGTCTTCATCATTCATCATCATCATCATTAGAGACCTTCACAAGTCCACTGCTGAACATAGGCCAAGGCAAGGAATGCCACAAATCACGGGATTTGTGGCATTCCTTAGGAAGGAGGGAGAGAGGAAGTCGATGGATGCAGGTGGCTCAGGACCGTTCCTGAGCCACCTGCATCCATCGACTTCCTGCATGTCGAGTACGAGATACGAGCCTGCCACTCGTGAATCTTTCTTCACCATCGATTGTCGGTTCTTCGAGCTATATGGCTGGCCCATTGCCACTTCAGCTTACTAATCCGTTAGGCTGTGTAGGTCACTCTGGTTGTACTACGGATACCCTCCTTTCTAAGTTTATCACGCAGAGAAAACCCGTGCATAGCCCTCTCCATAGCTCGCTGAGCGACCATGAGCTTCATTAAACAGCCAGCAGTGAAGGACTACATCTCAGATCCATAGGTTATCACTGGCATCACGCACTGGTTGCACAATCTCGTTTTCCAGTTTTGAGGTATAAGGATACGATGTGTCGTGATTTCCCGAACGCTGCCCAGCCGAGGTGAATCTGCCGATCGACCTCTCGATCGAAGTTGTACTTAATTAGTCGAACTATTTGTCCCAGGTACAACATACTCGTCAACAACTTCGAGCTTAGTGCTCCCGACAACTAGCGGGATATGTATGACATGGACGCTACGAATTATCTATGTTTTGTCCATGTTCATCTTAAGACCTATCCGCTGGAAGGCACTATTGAGGTCATTGAGCATGGTGCTTAGCTCCTCCCGCGATTTTTCCATAAGGACCATATCGTCGGTAAATCGAAGGGATGTACTCGCCATTGATGTTAATACAGTAGAAGTCCATTAGTCCGGCATCCAACAGTCCGGTATGCCCGATAGTCCGGCATCGCACTTTGGTTTTCAGTTTTCACCAAAAGTATGTCTTTAAAGCAAATAAAAACGCTCGAGAGCTATTCGGAAGTTTTCAGGGTAGTTCGGGATCATCCGGAAGCGCTCGGTATTGTTCGGAAACAATTACGTAGTTAGCGGCCGGCTTTTATAGAAGGTCTTTTATTCAAGGCCTGTTAAATGCCGACTGTGACGTGACTGATTTTCAAAAAAGTTTACAGTAAAAGATGCCGTCTATGCTATTGCACTGTCTTGGAACCAGATAAAAAATACAACACTCCAAAAATGCTGGAGAAAACTTTGGCCAGCTCCAAACCCTTCATCTGACCCAACTCTACAGACTGATGAGGACGAAAACCATCTAGACGCTCTGACCAAAGTTTTGGATGTCGTTAGATGTGCTGACAATCCCTTGAAAACTCTGCCTAAAGATGAGGTAGAGGAGTGGCTTCTAATCGACGAGAATGAGCCTGTTGAACAAGAACTAACCGATGAGGACATTATCAACATTGTAGTAAACCCTCAGCCTACTCAAAATCTTGAAGAAAGTGACTCAGATGCCGAAACGGAAGAAAAGGAAAAAATCAGCTGGGCAGAAGCTGCAGAATCACTAAATAAGTTTATCTCTTTTGCTGAGGCTAGTACTAGATACAGTGCTTCAGAAATTATTGATTTCCATATCATTAGAAATAAATTTTATACTTAACGTCAAAAGTCAAGAAAACAAAAAGACATTCGTGACTTTTTTAAATCTAAGTGAAATATGTTTTACAGTACGTGTACATACATTATATGAAATGTAAAATAATCTTTGTTGTATGTACATACATATTTGCATACTGTATTTGTAGTTTAATTATTAACCTAATTGTTCTTATAATTACCGCCCGATAGACCGGAATTTTTGGTAGTCCGGCACCGAGCCGGTCCCGAACGTGCCGGATTATCGGACTTCTACTGTACTGTCAAATTTGATGGAAACTGCAGCTTCATTTCCCGTCTAACAGCAATGAGATTAAGAGTGTGATCGGAGAGTTTTTGTGTTCTTCTGCAGCTGGTCTTGTAAAACTTAGCTCCGATCGCATGGATAGTTTCCACGAGCTTGTCATTCATATTGTCCACTACATTGCAGTTTTCTTCACGGCACGAGGAGGACGGAGCGTTGACTTCATTAGACGAACCCTCTACAACTTAACTTAGGTTCAGTGTGCCTCTAACCATTCGGTGATCGCTTCCAGTTTTCACACTCACGATCACTGAGACATCACTGAACAGTTGTCGTTTAGTAGTCTTAATGAAATAAATCTCATTTTCTTCATCACTAGGTCCACGTCCTGTGGGGCTGCTTCTAGAAGAATAAGTTCATCATAAAGATTACCTTTTTCTCCATGAAATCGACCAGCTGCTAGCCCTTGAGTTCTGTCGCCCTATTCCAAATTTCCCTACCTTCAGCTCATCGTTCTCTCTTGTGTCTAGTTTTGCGTTAAAATCTCCCATTAACACCGTATAGTGGGATTTGGAGGAATGCATAGCTCTAGATATACCCTCATGCATTTCCTCCACCTCCTCATCGGGATATGCCGAGGTTGGTGCGTAAACCTGTATGATCTTCAGCGAATACCGTTTGGTGATACTGAGTATAAGGTGCTAGAACAATGCTGGATTCGAGGATTACCGTGTCCTCGCCCTCTCTTCGGACCTCGGATAATCCTATAATATTCCAGCTCTTCAGTCCTCAGGGTGCGTGCGTTATATGTCGCCAGGTCGAGTCGTCTTAAATGGCAACTAAACCTCCACCGGAGATTTAGCAGCACCATCTGCCCTTCCCAATCATTATTGTCATTTAAATGGTCATCGGAACTATTCATAAAAGTGAGAGAATTGTAAAATCCATGGTAGTAAATCGGGATGGCTTCTGTCCTACAAAGACTCATAAAATCGTTGTGTAAAGCCTTGCTTACTGGTAGAAGTTTATTGTATGCAAGTTTCAATTGGGGTTCACTAAAAGAAGCTGAAGGATTGTTTATCGTTTGTCTGGTGCCTCGCTTGTTTCTTGCCGCGATTTTTTTAATGCAGTTCGACATTCAGTTGAGAATAATCAGCATCAAAGTCATACATAAAATATAGTATTGTTGGCTATGAATGTAAGAGGCTTACTTCCATTCATTTTGACCATGCTATTTTCTTTCCTTCCTCATCTTTGGTCCAGTTCTTGTTTTTAATTAATTATTTTATATCTACAGACTCACTCTGCACCATTTCCTTCACATCGTACTTCTCACCATTAACATCTGCATTCTTAATAATGGTGTACATCTGTTCAGGAGTGTATACAACTCTATGCTTTAATTCACGTTCGATGTTAGAGTGCATGTTGTCACCTTGGCTTTGTCCATGACCGTTTTCAAAAAATCACATTGACCCATTGTACTATCACTATCCAATGTAAGCTTGCTCTAATGACAGAAAAGAATGGCAAGATATTTCTTTGCTCAGTCATTAGTAGTGCTATTTACTAAGGACATATTATTCGCAGAGTCTAAGCGGATTTTAAAAGAACAAAATGACAATAGTGTTCACAATTATTTCGCTGATTTTTTTCCGAGAATATTATTCCAAAAGTTTTGTCGTATCTTTAATGAAGAAACTGTTTCACTAACTTCATATTATATTCTTTTTCACGAAGACTTGTGTGCTAGGTAGAGTAACGAATATTATTGCATTATTTTATAACTTTTGAATAATGGCTGGAAATTCACGAAAAAACTTGGGTACATGTATTAGGCACCGTAGACTTCAAATATTGAATAACACTAAAACGATGGTAATATCAGTTGTCATTTTATTCTCCGGGGGCGGCGAGCTAGTGTTCAAATAAAAACCTAATAGTGACCCAGTGTATGTGAAACAGTATCGATTTGCTTATTCTCAGAGGAATGAAATAGAAAAACGGAATCATTGAAGCAGCCTCACAGAAAACCAGCGTGAAGTAGAGGTTTACCTCTGCGCTTCGCTTGGTGAGTGCAGGTGGCCGGAGGCCCTTTTTACTGGAAATGAGGCATTCCATCTTAGTCCTCACAGGTGACAACGCGTCTGCATTTTGATTTGTAATAGAGGATAGATGTAGATGTCTATGGGCCGCAGCAGCCACTTACCATCAGGTGGACTGTGTGCTCGTTTGTCACCCTTATTATATATAAAAAAAAATATAACATATATATATAAAGCTTGTACAAAGTGGTCAAGTCTTTTATTGTACCCAAAAAGTCAGAAAATGGTAAGGACAGGAGCTGGCGCTTGGTTATTGATTTTTGAAAATTAAACAACCGTATTGTAGATACCCAATAATACAGACATTAGTAAGATTGCTTATAAGGGGTTATGTATTTTACCCACCTTGATTTCAATTAAGCCTTAATCCATCTAGTAGAAGGTTTTTTACGTGGTAGGACCATGCTGCACCTATATCTATACAAATAAATTAAATTGAAGTGTCTGTTTGTAATGTCGAAATAACAGCTTTTTACTATATGCATATGAAAGTATATACGGTATTTATAACAAAAACACGATTTTTAAAATTTTTGTCTGTTTTTCTGTCTGTCAATTTATATATATAAAAAAAATTGACAAATCCGTCAAGTAGACTTATAAAGTTAAGGTTATTGCTTGAGGAATATAAGTTTGTTATCAGGTATGTAAGTGGAGCTGATAATTCAACTGCAGATGCAACCCTGCGGTAGATAAGGTTACCAACGTCTGGTTTGATCACCCAAAAGTCGTGGGCATACCGAACGATTGCACTGAAAAAATGAAAACGAAAGACAGAGTGAAAGAAAAGTAGTATTCTAAATCTAAGTTATTTTGTTTTGTCTCACCAAAGTCATCTATTTATGTAAGTCCTTCTTTCAGATTATATTACGCAGCGAGATGTCTTTGTGAGGGAGTTGGATTGCTTACGTAATGAGCGAAAGTTTGATCATCTATATAATTATACAAAATAATAATAATTTATTAATTAAGGATTTATCTCGGATTATAAATGAGACACCAAATAGGTCCGGAGCGCGAATATTGATTTTAAATGTTATCCATAAAGTCGACGATCGTGAGATAAAACGTGTAATATAAAACCACTATCATTTGTTGCCAACTAGCGGTCACGCCGGTATAAGACGAATGATAAACAATTTATTAGAAAATATTATTTTGGCTGGGATTAGAGAAGGATGCTACTAATTATGTAAATCTATGTGATAAGTGATTGCGATATAAGAACCTAAATAAATATACGATGAACTAATGGTTACAACCGATACGGGATATTCAGCTTTTGATTAAGTTTATTTAGATTTATATATATCTCAAAATTTTTCACTGTCAAATGCTACGTATATTTAACTTATTTTATTTTGTTATTTAGAGGCCAATTCTGGCTTACAAATTTCAACAAAAAGATAAGTAAATATATAAGAGAGTTGCTTTATTAATTATTTTTTGATTTCAGACATAATACTCATTTATAAAGAAAAAAACGGATAGGTCTTAAGATGAACATGGACAAAACAAAGATCATGTTTAATGTCCATGTCACACCTATGCCGGTAGTTGTTGGGAACACTAAGCTCGAAGTTGTTGACGAGTATGTTTACCTGGGACAAATAGTCCGACTAGGTAAGTCCAACTTCGACCGAGAGGTCAATCGACGGATTCAACTCGGCTGGGCAGCGTTCGGGAAGCTACGACACATCTTCTCGTCAGACATACCTCAAAACCTTAAAACGAAATTGTACAACCAGTGCGTGTTGCCAGTGATGACTTACGGAACTGAGACGTGGTCCATCACTGCTGGCCGTATGAGGAAGCTCAAGGTCGCTCAGCGAGCTATGGAGAGGGCTATGCTCGGAGTTTCTCTGCGTGATAAACTCAGAAATGAGGATATCCGCAGTAGAACCAGAGTGACCGACATAGCCCAACGGATTAGTAAGCTGAAGTGGCAATGGGCCGGCCATATAGCTCGAAGAACCGACAACCGATGGGGAAGAAAGGTTCTCGAGTGGCAGCCTCGTACCGGCAAGCGAAGTGTAGGGCGTCCCCCCACTAGATGGAGTGACGACCTGGTAAGATATGCAGGAAGTCGATGGATGCAGGTGGCTCAGGACCGTGCTTTGTGGCATTCTTTGGGGGAGGCTTATGTTCAGCAGTGGACTTGTGAAGGGCTGTAATGATGATAAAGAAAAATATTTCTACTGCGTCGTTGTCAACTGTCAAAGCATAACGACTACATACAATTTTTATCAATATGGAATAAATCCAGGGAAGTAATGTGATAATATTTCATTTATAGAGTGCTTTTATTTAGGCCGTAAATGATTGTGTTTTAGGGAAAGATGCGGGGTACAGTACATTTCAAGTTAATATGATGTAATATAAAGACGAGTGCAGTAGAGATCTGTTTAGATTTTTTAATGAATATCTCTGCTCTGCTACATTTACAGCCGGATTTCCTACAGTGTCAAAATCGTGCCGACGGTAGGCTGTTTAAAGGTAAAAGGGGATTAAATATATATATTAAACGATGCCATAGTAAAAGTATTTCGGCTTCACAGCCTACCGTAGAAATTCATAATTCTATTAGCAATTCCTCTAATGACACAAATTTTCCCCTTTTTTCGGAGCAAATTTACAATTATCATCGTAATGTACCAATGGCTAAAAGAATTCCTAGAGGTGCGAGGATGCAACTTGCTAAAGCATTGTCATGCACTATTCAAAATTGTTTCACTAATGGTGAAATTAGTTGGCAAAAATTATTTACTTTTGCGTATTCCCATTTTAATTTTGATAAAACAATAAATAAATCAATAACGTCTCAGATAAAAGAGACATCTTTTCAAAATTTAGATTACCCAATTAATACTCATTTATCTCGACCACGTCCTAAATTTGATTTAAAAAAGTAGTTGAGTCGAAAGTAATGGACGGCGACTTAAAAAATGCATCCCGTATTTTATTCTCAGACGACATCCTGGCTCGTTGTAATGTCGAAACTCTTGAAAGCCTTCGTCAGAAACATCCTTCGGTGAAATCTTCTCAGGGTTTACCGCTGCCTCCCAAAACTTCTATGCAACCGTTGCAAATTTCTGAGAAAGACTCTTTAGAAGCAATTATGTCATTTTCGAATAGCTCTGCTGGCGGCATTGACGGAATTACGCCTCAACATCTTAAAGATCTTGTAAGCGCTTCTGTTGGTGACGCCGGCGGAGTACTTCTTAAAGACATTACAAAATTATGTAACTTTATGCTTTCTGGTAATATTAATCCAAATTTCATTGCATTCTTATATGGTGCCTTCAAAGAAAGGATAACGGTATCCGTCCTATTGCCGGTGGTTCCACATTTCGACGCTTAACTTCAAAATTAGCTTGCAGGCACATAATCTCTAACCTTAAGACCAAATTTCAGCCTACTCAACTAGGCTTTGGCACTAGAGGTGGCTGTAGGGTGGCGGTACTTTCGGTGCGTACATTTTTAACAAACTTTGATGCAGATGTTCTTGTGAGAGTTGACCTAAGGAATGCTTTTAACTCTATCGATAGGGTAACCTTGCTGAAAGAAGTGGTTAACAATACCCTCGAAGTTTATCATTACGTTTGGCAATGTTATAGTCAAAATACTAACTTGTTTTACGAAAACCATGTTATGGATTGTGCTGTCGGTGTTCAGCAGGGTGACCCACTGGGTCCAGCACTATTCAGTTTGGGAATTCAACCCATTATTTCAAATTTGAAATCCAAGCTGAATATCTGGTACCTGGACGACGGTACACTGGGAGGTAGAGCTGATGACGTCCTCAGTGATCTTACTCATATTTTTCGAAATTTTAAAAACATTGGTCTTGAATCAAATTGCAATATATGTGAAATATTTTTTTTTCGAATAATTTATCTACTTCTCATAGATACACTTTAATTCAAAACTTCAATCATGTTTCTCCAGGAATAAAAACTGTCAGTACGGAATCACTATACCTACTAGGTGCCCCGTTGTTTTTCGATAGTATTAAATCTGTTTTAACACTTTCACTGTCCGGTTTGCAGACACAATAGTAAGACAATAGCAATGACCTATATGTAGTGCACGGGATAGCGAAAGGGTTAAAAACAAAATTTGATCAGTTTTTAAACCACGTTGATAAATTCTATAAATTAAACCCCCACATCGCTCTAACTATTTTAAAATATTGTCTTCTTGTGCCTAGATTTACATACTTACTCCGCTCCAGTCCAGTCTGGAAATGTTCGGATATTTTAAAAGATGTTGATAATAATCTTAAAATAGCTATAGAATAAATTCTAAATTTAACTTGAAATGCAACAGCCTGGACTCAAGCTACATTACCTATAAAATTTTGTGGTATTGGTGTGAGAAATCTTTCTAGCGTTGCATTGCCTGCTTTCCTTGCTTCCATGCATAGTGTCGGTGACTTATGTAATTTTAAATAATAAAGTAGACCTGTGCTTTGCTACGGAGGCAGGGCAGACATGGCAAACGCTCTGTCCCGGTGAAAATGTTCCACTGGAAGTTAACCAATAAAAACAGTGGGATATTCCGTTGGTACAGGGCGTGCAGAAAGATTTGTTTCATAATTTCCATAGTGACCAAGATAAGGCACGCCTTCTTGCTGTTTCGACTAAGGAATCTAGTCACTGGTTACACGCTTTACCATCAAGTAATCTTGGCACATTACTTGGTGGGGAAAGCTTGCGCATTTCCGTAGGAATCCGACTAGGAGCGGCGATTTGTCAATCCCATCAGTGCCCCTATGGTAGCAGCGTCGACATGTTTGGGTTCCACGGACTTTCATGTAAGAAAAGTGCTGGTAGGTTTTCACGACACAGTTCTTTGAACGATGTCATCCGAAGGGCTCTTGTCTCTATAAATGTTCCCTCGGTTTTAGAGTCTTGTTGAATATTTAGAGACGATGGCCGGAGACCCGACGGTATGACATTGGTCCCTTGGGAGAGAGGTAAGGATGGTTTACTAACCCATTCAGTCCAGACGACGATTGATGATCTGAATTGATCTAGCTTTTACCGTGGCATTATTTATTTTCTTTGAGATTATTCGAAAACTTACTTTTAATTATAATTCCTAATGATATTCCAAAGACTGGATACTATATCAACTAGTGGTCTAAAAATTAGTGACCGACCGAAGGTTCGGTTTCGGTTTCTTTTCGGTAAGTTTCGGCAAAAAATCTAGTTTCAGTAATAGTTTCGGTTTTGGCGAAAAATCTGCCGAACCTTCGGCGGCGCCGAAACTCAGTGTTCGTGTATTACCGTGCGTCGTTAGGATGAGTTCGTAACTCGTGTATTATTCATAATTATACAGAAACAGAATCTTTTTATTCAATATAGATTATAAATAATACTTATTGAAACTTACTCTTTTGTTTAATTAACACTGGTTCGAAAAAACCTCTGTCCTTAGTTGAAACAGTAGTTTTTTTTTAAATAACAGCTTACAATCAGAGGCGTAGCGTGCATTAATATAAACGCGGGTGAAGTTGCATCAGCGAGGCCACTTTTCTTCGTTCCAAGGATCTACCCGATAGATATATACTACCAAACATTCTTTGACACGACATACCTACTCATATCTATTAATACCTGACAAGTCTCGTATTCCGTCAATGTAACAATCGCGGTCTTTGAAGGTAGTTACAACGGCCTCGCAGTCGCACTTAAGAGGGGCTTCTTGCGAGGGGCCAAACAAACACACTTAAATTTGTGACTTTCTTTGTCGAGCATAAAAGTGATTAAATTAATTAGTCATCTGTGGTAAAGTCTGGGGGCTTCACAAGGCCCCTTTAATTTCGAGGCCGTGGGCGAGGGCCCACTCCGCCTCCGCCTAGCTACGCCACTGCTTACAATCATGTGTTACATACACAATTAACAACACAAAACAATTTAGAAATAGCTTGGTAGTGATCACCTCATTCCCAGGGGTTATTGTCATACATAAATTCCTTAATATTATAACACTTTTTTACAGGATAGGGTGACAAGCGAGCACACAGTCCACGTGATGGTAAGTGGTTGCTGTGACCCATATCTATGCTCAATAAAGAATCAAAATGCAGATGCGTTGTCACCCGTGAGGACTAAGATGGAATGCCTCTTTTCTAGTAAAAAGGGTCTCCGGTTCTCTACACTCACCATACGAAACACAGCAGCATTAAACTGCTATTTTATGCTGGTATTCTGTGAGAGCGTGGTCCTTCCCCGGTCGAGCCGACCCATTCGTGCTACAACTATACTACTAATATAGCTGCAGCATGGCTCTACCACGTATAATACCCTTTTTATACAAACAGTTTATTAAAGTTTTTGAACTTTGAGCAGGTTTTGTATATTTTCTAGGATTTTGTTAAGTTGTGTGTATATTGTGTGAGTGTGTGTTAATGCTCTCATTGAATAATATTAACAATATTGTGAACACAATAAAATATGTTCTCAATTAAAAACAAAAAAAAAACAAATTTTTTATGGGTATTAGTGTTGATTTTTTTACGAAAAGACTTAAAAAAGCATTTCTTATCGTTAAATTGTTTATTTTTAATTTAAAATAAATAAATATATTGATACATGACTATTACAAAGACCGTTTTTCATTAAGATGCATTACCTATCTGTATATGTATAAAAAATATAGCAGATTTCAGTATACAATAAAAAAAATTAACATGTCTAAATAACTTTCGGTTTCGGCCGAAACTGACACCCCGACCGAAGGTTCGTTTTCGGTTTCGGTTTCGGTTGATAATCCTGTTTCGGTCGGACATTACTAATAATAATATAAAGGTAATTTATAGGATAAGGGTGACAAGCGAGTACAGTCCACTTGATGGTAAGTGGTTGCTGTGGCCCATGGACATCTACATCTATCCTCGTTTGCGAATCAAAATGCAGATGCGTTGCCACCCGTGAGGACTAAGATGGGATGCCTCTTTTCCAGTAAAAAGGGTCTCCGGTTCTCTACACTTACCATGCAAAAGCAAAACACAGCAGCATTTAGCTGCTATTTTACACTGGTATTCTGTGAGAGCGTGGTCCTTCCCCAGTCGAGCCGACCCATTCGTGCTACAACTATACAATTAATATAGCTGCAGCATGGCTCTACCACGTATACTATATCTGATAGCAATAAAAGAGTATAACCTAAATTATCTGTTAAAAAATAAAAATCTTTGATTTACGTCAACTGATCCTTTTCTAACATTTTATTCTGAAAAACAATATAGAATCTTACGTCTACGTATCTTATGTACACTTACATGGGGGAACGGGGAGGGGGGGTCAAAAATCGCCAAAAGCATCCTTACGTCATTAATGAATGCCCCCTTACAATAAAGTGTGATTTAAGTAAGTATGTCAATGGCATCGGCTTTCATCTATAATTTTGTTTTGAGATATGGTACTCCTCGACAAATAACTGTTCAAGGAACGGAATTTATTTCAACCGTGATGAATGATGTTTGCCATATATATTCTCAAAATTCAACAGGTAACGTCGTTGCAATGGGTAACTTAGTCTTAATTGTTTTACACCAATTTGTGTTACATTTAGTCACTATTTAATAATTATTAATTATCACTAAACGTGTTACTTATTCCCCTACGTCCCGACCTTATAATAATATAAAACCCCTGCCAAGTGGTGCTAGTATGGCAAAATTCCCTATAGATATCTAACGGGGAGCCCTATAATCAGCAGTAGACTTTTGATAGACTGTAATAAATAAATGAATGAATTAATTAATGATTTTGCCATAAATATGTTTGATTATTTTTTCTTTGCTGAAAGTATATTTTTTATACTTTTATTTTTAAAATATCTCCATCATTGTAGGAATTTCTTCTGCATTGTGGAGACGCTCTTAAAACATAACTTACATATAGACTAGGCATGACCTAGGCTCGGAATAATTATTTGTTACACAAGAATCGAACCTGAATCCAGTAGACTTGTAACCGCAGTTCCGCAGACAATTGCGTCATTTATAGGAATTAAAAAAGTTGATTGATTCCTTGAATAAATAAGTTCCAAATAAATAATAGGTTCTCGAGTGGCAGCCTCGTATCGGTAGACGAAGTGCAGGAGAAGTCGGTGGATGCAGGTGGCTCAGGACCGTGCTTTGTGGTATTCCGTGGAGGAAGCCTATGTTCAGCAGTGGACTTGTAAAGGGCTGTAATGATGAAATAAATACAATAAAATAACAGTCTACTGGGTACTAACCCGGCCTAATCTTATATTATGATAATGCCTAATAAATAATTTTGCATTGCTATTGCCATTTTCAGATTTGTCAATCCGTTATAAAAAAAATTGTCATTACAAATTAAAACAAAAAATACACATTTTTATTGCTACGGTAAGAACACAAATACCTATTTCAAAAAAAGTCAATGCCTATACAAAATGTTTTCATGCTTTTGATATGGTAAAAGGTAACTAAATTACATACGAGTATGTTATATTGCAGTTTCTTGGTATTAATATGATAGGAAGCCGCCTAACCCTCGTCTCTGAATAACAGAAATTGCTTACAAATTCTAAAAGCTCAAAATTTTTATTTGAGCACAATCTACATTTACTAAATTTTACAAGAAAGTTAATTACCAACAGTTACAGCTTATAGACGTCCTACTGCTAGGAAGAGGCCTCCTCACATTTCTGAGTGTTAAAGAACAGTTGGAACGAAGTTCCTTATCGGACGGTACGAATTTGGCGGATGGGGGCTAGGCGAGAAAAGTGTAAGATTTTTCCATCACGATCCCTTCTGACGTAGTTTAGATGATTTATAGGCCTATAATGTGTACTAATTATTTCATATGTTAACTTACTCCTAGTGACAAGTCATCCAACCCCGGGTATGGTGTAGGTTGACTCATATTTCGTGTTCTACAAAATTAAGCTTATGCACTATATCATAATTCGTCGATAACGCCGCACAGGGGGCAAACCTCAATTTTTCAAAAAATTACAAGAGAGCAAGAAAACATTTGTTATTCCCCGATTACTAGTTTTTTTTTCATCACAAAATTAATATTATTTTTAGTTTGCCATTAAGTCTAATATACAGTGAAACCTGGATAACTGGGACCTTAAGGGACATACAAATTTGTCTCACTTAAAGAGGTATTCCACTTACCCAGTGTCGCAGATATCCAGGTATAAATAAATAGAGTTTATTTCAGTTATAGAGGTGCGATTATTAAATAAAATAATGTATTATGTAAGCATTATACATGAGTTGGAATCTTTATTAACAATCAAAAAAGCTATTAAACAAAAATATTTCAAATAAACATTCGGACGATAGCAAAACCAAACTAAAACTGGAGGTCACTTTTACACAATTAGCAAAGTGCTCCATTTGCGGGTAGAATAAGAATTAGTAAACAAAACGGTACACAAAATATAGTCTCAGTACAAGAGGTATAATATATTCGCTATCTCGATTATAGAGGAAATTATGACGAAAGGAATCGAAAGAACTAATCCCTAAAATATAGTCTCGGTAGAACAGGTAAAATACACTCGCTGTCTCAATTATATAGAGGCAATTATGACGATAAAATCAAAAGAACTAATCCCAGATATGGAGGTTTGTTTTGTTCCACTAACAGAGGTAATTCAGTGCTAAAGTATCGGGACCTGAGCATGAGTTCCAGTTATGGAGTTTTCTCATTTATCTAGGTCATACTTAACCAAATTTTACTGTATTTAATTTTCTGATGAAAAATAGCTAGTAATCGGAGAATAATAAATGTTTTCTTGTTCTCCTGTAATTTTTTGAATAATTGAGGTTCACCCCTTTGCGGCGGCAACGACGAATTGATTGCGAACTTTTTGTAAATTTTTTTCAGAAGCTTAATAATTTACCTATCAGATGTATTGATTATTACAATAATATAAGACATTGAAAATACAAGCGTCTTTACTGAAATTTGGTCAACCATCCTCAGTCTCCCTACTTACGAGTATACCAAATGAGGGCTTGTCTGATAAAACATGTAATACTTATACGTATAAAATAATAATAATAAAATTAACTATTGGTAAATGCAATTGTGCATGCCCTAAGCGCATTATAAAAATTAAGTATAACATGATTATACGTCATTTTTAAAGTAATTTAAATACCTACAAGTTTTCACTAATAACCTTATTATTATACTTCCAATTTTCCAAAAATTTTATGTCAAACTTCAATTTAAAAAAGTTTGGAAAATCCAAAAGTGCCCGACTCATAATGCTCATATGTCATTTATGTCACTCCATAAAGTCCAAGACGTATTTAAGTATATATATAAATATACTTAAATGTATACATCCTACTTCCTTTTAGTACGTAGTACTATTATCTATTCTGTGCTTTTAAACTATTGTAATAAAAATCTCTGATTATTATAATAATTAAGTATGTATGAACTTTGGTTTTTCGAATATTTTGTATTTGTACAGCGATCTTATGGAGCCGCTGCAAACAACCAACCGATACAGTATCCACTTACGACGGCAATTGACGCCGAAGTGAGTGAGGCAGTCAGTCTATTTAGTAAAATAAATTATTACAAGGCTGATAAAACACTGAAAAATTCCCGGATTTCTACGCCGAAAAAAATTAATTATAACAACAAAAGAAAATTAAACTGCCATTTACATTCAGTGGCTTCCCACGTGATAGATGAAGAGATTAAAAAATAGATTGAGTTAAACAATTGATATTTTCAAAAGTTATCGTGTTTACCACTCCATGCGGACTTGATAAATCTACACCATAAGCCACTAAAACCACTTTTTTGTGTAAACCTAGCAATTAATCGATTTAAAAAAAATATTAGTAAGTTCAACAATAATTTATCTTTCTGACAATGTACTTTTAATATTATTTATATGTTCAATATGATTGTAAGATAATATCGAAACGTTAGAATCTAGATTTTTTAGGCGCTAGTAGAACATAACTACGCGCTTTGCGCTTAAGGCATGCAATAGCACAAAGGTAAAATACTAAAACGTTAGTTTAGTAACAAACGCAACAATATCTCATTAAGAGTTACTAAAAAATGCGTTTGGCTGACGCATTAAACAAATCGAAGTCGAACTCTTTGGCTAGTTTGAAAAAATTATCGCTCGCTGGCCAAATAAATTAATTTTACATACAATTTGTAAATACAAACGGGAGACAAGAGGTTTGGCAAGAGATTAGAAGTTATTGAGACAAAATATTATATTTATTATTCAGACGAAGAATAGAAAACATCGTAACAAAACTACATTTTCTTACGATGTTTTCCATCACCGTGGAGTACATGATGGATGAGCACTTAAAATTTTAACAATCAACAATTATTAACAATTTCATTGGTAGCGGCGGCTACAAAATTCGACTTGCTCGCGTTCCGCGAAATCTACAACGAACTCTTGGTACCTTAGCTACCACGGCGGTATAAATTTAAAATTAATGTAAATTTTTATAAATGTTTGTTTATAAAACGGAACGTCACATCGGAGAACGATACCAAGAGGATTTGATAACAATAAGGGCAGGGTTCAGTATTAAGGTCAACAGTCAATTACTTACTGCAAACATTATTACACTCAGATCATTCCTTTGTAGCTGAGAACGTCGCATATAGTGATGTAATACAGCCGTCATACAATAATATATCCAATAATAATATAGCAAATATTACTTTATTTTATAACTTATTTTATTTTATTTTTATATATTTATAAGTCTCAACCAGATGATAATACTACAAAATATCCATATACAAAAATACGGCGAATATTATTTTCGTAAAGAACATAGATTAATGGTCACAAATGCCCTACCAGAATTTAGTATGTATCCAATCTGAAGTCTTTATGTACAACGTAACTCAACAGTAGGCGTACAGTATGCCTTCTGAATCGTGGATCTTGCGATCAAATCGCAGCAAAAGACTATGTAGATCTTCTATACCGAATAAAGTCGTTGTGAAAACTTTTAATTGCAATCAAAATGTAACAAGCATTTGTGTTACAGTGCAGCAAGTGTACACACTTGGTAACACTTATGCGATATATTTATTTTAGATGTAAATGTGACAAACGAGCATACAGTCCACTCAGATGGTGAGCGGACACTAATATGCTCCAAAAACACTGACATCTATTCCCGATTAAGAATCAACATGCAGATGCGTTGTCAACCCTGAGGACTAAGATAGAATATCTCGTTACCAGTATAAAGGGTATCCGGTCCTCATCACCTACTTTATGAGACAGCAGCATAAGGACGGGCACATACATACGGAATCCCGTTGCGGGAATCCGTTTCGGAATTCCGAACGGGTCGGCCACACACATACGGAATCCCGTTTTGCCCGTAAAATTTCGAACGGAAAACTACCGTAAGTGTGTGGCGGGTCATAGATTTTATATGAAATTGCTGCGTTCGGAATCTCGAATCGGAATATCGAAACGGAATCCCGAAACGGAATTCCGTATGTATGTGGCGGGCCTATGTCTGCTTTTGCAGTACACGCAGGTGTTACGAGTATGGTTGTATAGTGAGCGTGGTCGTTCCCTCGATCGCGTCGACCCATTCGTACTGCAGTTAAAGTTAGGGTGACAAAGAAACTACTCGTAACAGTCCACTTGATAGTATTGTAAGTAACTTATAGGCACCTGTAACCAACTTTAAGCAAGATGTTTAGTGACTAAAATGAAAAACCTTACAGGCTGCCGGGCTAGCATGGGCAGGAGACAATTTTATCCCCGGGGAAAGGAGAAAATGTTTATCCCCTCGCTTAGTTTTATCCACCCTTCGAGCATGGGCACACCGGTGGATATAATATCCACAGTAGATAAAATGGGAGATAGACTTCGACTTAGATAGGTTTTTGTATTAATTTTATATTAAACCCACGTCCAAGGAACTAGGATTTTTTTTTATATGATAAGGGTGACAAACGAGCACACAGTCCACCTGATGGTAAGTGGTTGCTGCGGCCCATAGACATCTACATCTATCCTCTATTACAAATCAAAATGTAGATGCGTTGTCACCCGTAAGGAAAAGGAAGATGGAATGCCTCATTTCCAGTAAAAAGGGCCTCCGGCCACCTGCACTCACCAAGCGAAACGCAGAGGTAAACCTCTACTTCACGCTGGTATTCTGTGAGGTCGTGGTACCACCCCGGTTCGAGCCGGCCCATCCGTGCGACAGCATAAGCTGCCTCGTGGCTCTACCACTGTTAAGATAAAAGGATAAAATTGTCCCTTTCAAATATCAAAAAAGCATAATTTTTATGTTTCATTTGGCTCCATGGACGGGGGATATATGTCTACTCGTTATGTCAAACGGGGATAAACTTCTTCCCGTTGCCGTGCTTTGGCATAAGGACAAGATAATTGTATCCCTTGTCAATGGATATAATAGGTGGATAATTTTTTTGCCCCAGCCCATGCTAGCCGTGTAGATAATTGTATCGGTAACTACTCATTAGGTGAGTAAGTCCCCGGGCCAATTTCAATCATAACGTCAACTTCCAAATATACTTTAACTGTCACGCTAGTCATTTATTTCTTGATCATAATTATATAATATTATAATGACACAAATATAAGCACAAACATAACTGTTAAACTTGTGTTATTTGTTACCGTTATAGTCTACTAAAGTTCACCATACCATAGATTGCCTCATAGGATCCCCCTATTTTGCCATACTTACTTTGTCATAGTTGGCAAGTTTTGGAAGCGGGTTGGCAGCCGCAGTTTTTTCTATTTTTAGTCGTTATTAGGAAGACGCTGCTGCCCATCTCCTGATTTGTTTCCCTCTGTTACTTACGACACCCACGGGATGATATGGGGTAGTAGATTTTCTTACACCGCCACTACACGGGGATATTCGATGAGATATTAATTCTATTATAATACTAATTCTGTGTTCAATAAAGAATTACTATTAAAATTATTGTAATAATATTCATTCTACATTTAGATGCCATATCAGCGATACAGGGACGAACCCAAATATCTAAACCCAATAATACTTATTAGTTTAATTAGTCTAATATCACTACCCGTCTACTTCCCTACCTGTCACTAATCATTCACACACATATGAATATTTGTCATCATATCGTACTAATAGTATAAAACAATGCTTTAATAATATTGACCGTGTATGGCATTGTAAGAATGTCCACTACCCCGTATCGATCCGTTGGTGTCGGCGACAGAGAGAGACTGAAACAAGAGATGGCAGCAGCGTCTTCCTGATTGCAACTGAAAATTATAAATAACTGCAGTCGCTCACCCGCCTGCCATGCGTGGCAACTATGGCATACTCCCTATGAGGCAATCTAAAAGAGGCCTATGTTCATGAACTTTTATGGGATGTAATGAATGGAGTTAACAAAGTGATTTAAATATGCTACTACTACTTAAATGTCTTTGGGAGTTAATGAATATTTGTTTTAATGTTCGTCCTTCAGTCCCGCTTGAATGCCTAGACGAACTCTATTGAAATCTATACAAATAAATAAAATTGGAGTGTCTGTTTGTAATGTAAAAATAACAACTTTTAACTAGATGCATATGAAAGTATATACGGTACTTATAACAAAAAAATACAATTTTTTAAATTTTTGTCTGTATGTCTGTCGGTCTGTCTGTCTGTTTGTTCCGGCTAATCTCCGAAATGGCTGGACCTATTTTGACGGGAGTTTCATTGTCAGATAGCTGATGTTATAAGGAGTAACTTAGGCTACTTTTATTTTAGAAAAATAATTAGGATTCCGCGCAAAAAAAATCAAAACCGATGAAATCCAACCGTAATAAATTCCACGACGAAATAGCGCGGGCGAAGTCGCGGTGAATAGCTAGTTTGGCGTAGAAGTTGATTATGTCGTGGAATAGGACATTAGATATTATTTGTAACAAATATCACTAAAATTATATTACGCCCAGCGAACCGGGCGGGTAACACCTAGTATGAAGACTCCGTGGCGCAATGGCTTACCAATGAGTTGCGGTGCTGAGGGTTGCGGTGCCATGAGTTCGAATCTCACAGAAGACAAGTTTTTGTATGGCCCACAAATAATATTCTGGATGTTTGTCCATGTCAAATATATGTAAGTATGTAAACAGGAGAAAAATCCTAGTTGGGGTAACGGTTTTTATAAAAATAAAATAAAATAGTATTACTTACATCTATAGATACAAATAAATGAAATTGAGGTATCTGATTGTAATGTCAAAATAACAGCTTTTTAGTAAATTCGTATGAAAGTATAATACGGTACTTTATAACATAAAAACAATTAAATAATTTTGTCTGTCTGTCTGTTTACTTGTTCCGGCTAATATCCAAAACGGCTAGACTGATTGTGACTTGACTTTCACTGGCAGATAGCTGATGTTATAAGGAGTAACTTTGGCTATTTTTAATTTTAGAAAAAAATTAGGGTGCCGCGTAAAAATTAAAATGCATGAAATCCAATCGCATTATATTTAATGCAGGTATTCCTCGCGGACGAAGTCGCGGAGAACGGCTGGTATTATATAAAACAGGGTTGGTAACCCTAGTCAATACAAAACTTAGCTTTTAATTATTGTTTCTCTGTTACTAAATATTTAATTATTCATATAATGCCACAACAATCCACCATCAAATCAACAATGCTTGCAAGTCACAATTATCTACATACGAGCTTGTAATATCTTTGCGTAAATTAACGAAATATATTGAAAGATCTGAATTCCTGCCAGACTAGTGTGTAGATATTCGGTACCTAATCTGCGAAACAAGTCATAATAGTCAATGGAATTAAATTTATAAGTTAAATAAAGTGGGAGACAGAAGCAGTTTTTACAACAGATTACACCAAATTAGCAAAAACCTGTAAACGCTATTTTGTAGTAACAAAAATAATCAACCTCCAACAATATAACCTACCACAAGCCTTGAAATATAGAGCAACAAAGGAATTATGACCGAATACTTCTAATAATATTATTTCTATTTGAATTTTAAAATACTAAGCACTTAGCCCAAAGAGATTTAAAATATATATATACTACTACTTAAATGTCTTTGACTTAGCCACTCCATTATTCTAAATCTGGGTATTAAACGGTTTATTATGTTTAAATTAGTTTTAAGCAGTTTTTTATTAAAAGTTTTAGAAATAATAATAGCTATTATTTTAAAATATATATTAGTTAATAGTTGACGGTCACTATCGCGTGTGATATGTACGACTTTGACGTCCGTGTATGTAACATAACCCCATGGAAGCCCTACAAATTCGCAGCAATCAATGAAATCCTTGCAGTAAACCTGTTCTGTAATCTTTAAAACTGCTCGGAAACATTATTCGGAATATAATCAGAATGATATAGAAGAATATAATTTTCGTTATATCGGCGTTAGTAGTGTTTAAAAATGTTATAAATTCTAATATCAATGTCCCTTTCTTTTGATCCGCTAATTACTTCTATAAACGAAACATCATCTTTTAAACTGCACTTTACACTTCGTGAGAACTTTATCTATTCATTGAATTAACATAGCATCAGACAAAGTCAGGAAAAATGCTTTTGTCCCTTATTACTTTATTTATTGTAATAATTAGCAATATACATTGATATTCGATATTATTATATATATTCTGAACTTGGTTGGCTTACCTTCTTCCCATTCACATAAAAAACTAATTCTGTACTTGCATCACATTCTTCGTAAACGTTAAGCTGCCCCATACTTTATTCTTTGACAAGAATTACGTAAAAAGAAATGTTTTAAGAGTTAACTTAAATTGCGACAGTTTCACCAGACTCACGCAAACGTCCGAATGAGACTGAGCGGCCGGTCAGTTTGATAATGTCCTGCAGTCTTGAGTGCGCCCGCGCCGATCACTTGCACGAACTACAAGTGTCTCATAAACAATCATAACATAATACAAGTTTACAAGTGAACTCAAAAGAAGAGCTTATCGCTACGAATGAAAATAAGAGAGATAACAGTAGCTAATATGACTATTGTTATATGAATACATCTTATTTATGATTTTGTTAAATTTACTTAGTTCTAGTAATAACATCACATGCAAGCATCATCCGCAAACATATTGCAGCAGAGCAGCGGGCTGATCTATAACCCTGCCAAAAATGAGAGGGCCTTTAAAACAGTGGGGTGGATATAGGCAATACTTTCCTTTTTTAACATCCACGTTGTAAGTAACATTAAAAGTAAACTTTACAATAATACGTATTAATTAAAAAAAAACCTTAGCAACTTGTGGAAACGATCACATTTTTCGAACTTCTGAAAGGAAATTCGAGATTACGTTTGCACCTACACCGGTTATTTATACAACTTACGAGACATGATATTTTACAGTATAACCTTTCAAGTTTTTGCTTCTTCTTCTTCTACCTAGCGTTTATCCCGGTTGCTCATCCCGCCCAGCGCGGGAGAACCCAGGGTCGGCTTTGCTACACTTCCTCCTCCACTTTGCCCGGTCTTCGGCGTTCCTCGCAACTAGCCCATTGGCGCGCATATCATCCTGCGCGACATCAAGCCAGCGTTTCTTGGGCCGTCCTCTACTCCTGGTGCCAGGTAGGGTCATGTCTAAGCATTTGTTTCCCACGTAGCTTGCCGGTCGTCGTAAGACGTGGCCGTACCAGCGGAGGCGACTTTCCTGCAGCTTGTCAGCGATGTCACGGACATGGAGGCTGCCGCGGATGTATGTATTTCGTACACGGTCTCTCCGCGTGACGCCACACATCTACCGCAGCATGTTCATCTCCGTGACATGCAACAACTGCCGGTGTCGCTCCAGCACCGGCCACGCCTCACTGCCGTACGTAAGGACACGCCTTATGATGGTCTTATAGACCTGTCCCTTCAGCTTGACCGGCATTTTGGGGTCACAAATGACACCCGTCACCTCGCGCCATTTCGCCCAAGCCGCTGATATACGGGCCTTGATGTCGCGATCGATGTCCCCGGACGCATCAAGCACAGATCCGAGGTACCTGAAGTTGTCCGTGCGCTCGACGGTGTCGTCGCCTATACGGAGAGACGTCAGATCTGTGCTGTTGCAGGCCATATACTCCGTCTTTGCCACGTTTAGCTTCAGCCCTCCGTTCTCAAGCGCCTCCCTCCATGCGTGCACGCGTCTGGTGAGCCGTCCTTTGTCCCCATCTACCAGTGCGATATCATCAGCGTACATAAGCAGCCAAGGCTGCGGTAGTTTCTGTACGCTGGCTGACAGTTCATCTAATATCACACTGAAGAGATAGGGGCTTAAGACGGAGCCCTGATGCACGCCTACGGTTATGGAATCGGAGTTGCGGTACATGTCACGTACGATTTCCACGTAGGTCTCTGGAACCAACTTCGACCGCAACGCCCGCCAGATCATCTCCCTGGGAACACAGTCAAAGGCCTTCTGCAGGTCTAGGAATAAAAAATGCAGAGGCATATTCTTTTCCCTGTGCTTCTCCATGAGGATCCTTAGGGCGAATATAGGGTCCATGGTACCACGTCCTGGTTGGAAACCGTACTGGGAGTCCGACACTGTACACTCCTGTCGGATCCTGGTGTCAATAATGCGCTCGAAGAGCTTCATGGTGTGTGACATCACCTTTATACCGCGGTAATTACCGCAATCCTGAACGGACCCTTTACCCTTGTGGACCGGCGTTATTATACT
Source organism: Parnassius glacialis (assembly GCA_033319125.1). Classification (NCBI taxonomy): domain Eukaryota; kingdom Metazoa; phylum Arthropoda; class Insecta; order Lepidoptera; family Papilionidae; genus Parnassius; species Parnassius glacialis. Next base: position 30,309,141 of record JAVANC010000010.1, on the reverse strand, counting down.
AAGCGGCCACTGATCGGGCATTATTCGGTCGCTCAGGATTTTATTATAAAGGTTGGTAAGAATGCACACACCACGAGCACCCAGCGCTTTCCACGCTTCAATTGTCACCTCGTCCGGTCCGACAGAAGACGACGAAGAGATGCGAGGACCTCGTCAGGTGTAATCGGTGGCACGAGTACATGGTTCGTGAGTTGTTCGGGAGGGTGCACTTCCTGGTGCTGAGTATTCATCAAAACGTGGAAATAAGAGCGCCATCTCTCCTTCACCGCACGATCATCGTACAGGAGCTCACCATTAAGGCCGTTGACGCTGCAGCAGTAATATATTACAGTAATATCTTGCGCTGCTTTGGCCCTAGAGCGCGCCAGTTTATATATGAGCTTGTGCCCCTCAGGAGTGTCCAACTTAGCATATAATGGTTGCAAGTGGTCACGCCTGGCTCTGGCTACAGCTTTCTTGGCAGCTCTTTTCGCTGTCTTGTAAGATGCGCGATTTTTGCTTATATTGATTTTTGCTTATATTGCAGTAATTACATTATCCCACCACATCTGGAAGTTACTAAGTGAGATAACAAGTCTAATAAGTCCGGGTTTTGGAAATAATTTCATTTAGGTACGTTAGTGTAATAACATGGAAATAATAAACGTATTTGTGGTGTATAAAACCATAAAAATCGATCCCCACCGGCACCAATGAAATTGTTAATTGCAATTTTAAGTGCCGATTTATCACGTGCTCGGCGGTGAAGGAAAACATCGTGGGAAAACCGGCATGTCTAAGGAATATGAAAAAAAATATTTTGAAGACATGCGCAGTTCACCAACACGCATTGGGGCAGCGCGGCGGACATTTCCTTGCCCTAAAACCCTCTCAAAAACGAGTGGAGGCCTGTGTATATCAGTAGGACGTATATAAGCTGAAACGTTAACTTTAATACCAAAAATGATGACTGGAAGTAATATTCTTATGAAAAAATAATAAAAAGAGCCGGAGGAGTCAAAGCCACGGGGTAATGGGAACAACTCCCTAGTAGATGTATCTGGACATGTAAGATGGTGTTTTGTTTTAGCATAGCGCAAAGACAACAAAGGACACGAAATCTACATCAGTCGTTTATATTGCTTCTGAGATTACTTTTCCCGTCCCAACAAGTTTTTGCATAAAGTTTATAGCTTTTTCTATTATAATTTTAAAGGTTATTCAAATTATTAAAATAATCAACTGTATTTTGGCCATACAATTGAAACTTAATAAATAAAGCCAAGTGCGTTTAGGGCCACGTACAATGTAGGGTTTCGTAGTTGCCCGTCGTAATACGTGAACCATAGATAAGCTGATATAAGCGTGAACTTAGAAGGGGCGTTCTTGATACTATGAGCATATTAAGTAAGTTCGCGGTTTGACCGCTATAATGAGTTCCAAATACTACGATGGTAACTGAAGAACTTATTTTCCAAACATTGATTTTGAAAATAATACAATCTACATCAAATCATTCACATGTCATTATACGTGGTAGAGCCATGCTACAGCTATAATATTAGTAGTATAACATAGCATAGTATAGTATAATAGCATAGTTGTAGCACGAATGGGTCGGCTCGACCGCGGAAGGACCACGCTCCCACATAACTTTTTTACAAAAATTTCGTATGGTGAGTGTAGAGAACCGGAAACCCTATTTACTGGAAACAAGGCATTCCATCTTAGTCCTCATGGGGTGACAATGCATCTGCATTTTAATTCGTAATCGAAGATAAATGTGGATTTCTATGAGTCACAGCAACCACTTACCATCAGGTGGATTGTGTGCTCGTTTGTCACCCTTAGACTATAAAAAAAATGTCCAAGTCCGTACAAAAATGGTTATTGTTCCCATCTATTAGTTCCTGGCAGAACTGACTGTAATACACCTTCCGCTAAACCACCACTGCCCTAAACTATCCTGAGGGGCGCCCGCGTAAATCAAGAGCACCACCAATGAAACTGTACGCCAACAATAACTACTAGCTAAATAATTTAAAATTAAAAATTTTGTACAGCCGACTTCAATATCAGTTATTTAAGAATAACTGAAAAACTATTGGTCTGGCCTTGATCAAATTCATATGGGACCACACGAGAACTATCAGCTTTCATATAAAAAAAGAATCATCGAAATCGGTTCAACCAGTACAAAGTTATGAGGTAACACACATAAAAAAAACATACACTCGAATTGAGTACCGTCTCCTTTTTGGAAGTCGGCAGAAAATGAGCGAAAGTGGTATGTCAGGATCGGTCTTTTACTGATCGATTCTCTCCCAATACCCCGCAAAGAAAAATGTAAAGCTATAATAATAAAGCATAAGTCGTTTTCTTCAAAAAAAAAAAACTTTTTTTACATTGTACGCTAAACTTACAAAGTTATAATTTAAAATTAAAAATTTTGTACAGCCGACTTCAATATAGGTTATTTAAGAATAACTCAATAACCATTGGTCTGACCTTGATCAAATTCATATGGGACCACACGAGAACTATCAGCTTTCATATAAAAAAAGAATCATCGAAATCGGTTCGCCCAGTACAAAGTTATGAGGTAACACACATAAAAAAAAAAAAAAACATACACCCGAATTGAGTACCGTCTCCTTTTTGGAAGTCGGCAGAAAATGCATCTAGTTTCACGTTATTTTCTATGGAATTGTAACGAAATTTTTATTAATCCGAGTGCATTTTATAAGTAGGTGGACTGTCACTTGTTAAATTGTTAAGCCTACTTAGCTGTGATACGTGGGTCACTCAATAAGTTTTGAGATATACAAAAAGTATACTAGGTACTATTAATATTTATTTTACATCTTTTCAAAATATTCTCCATCATGCTCTATACAAAGTTCCATTCGCCTAAACCAACCCTTTTTTTTTTTTTGCGGATGGAAAATCATCAAATGACGCCTTTCGCTCTGGGTGGAGCGGAAGGGAGTGTCAGACTTTTACTGACTAAAAACCATCCGTGTTCCTTCAGTGCCCTTACGTTCCGGAGCCGCGGTATCTCTTTCGAACAGCCCGCAGCCCCGGCATGCGTCGGCCCTTGCGGGCCCCTTCACGATGCTGACAGCTCTTTGAGGCGCGCGTGGAACAAAACGCGCCATCGACACGGCCTGTCGTCGTTAGACGGACGGACGGCGAGCTACCCATTGCTCGCCATCCACAGGCCCGCGCCTACGGTGGCCGGGGGCCACGACGTTGCCCCCGACGCCCGGGGCGTCTCCCGCGGCGGCCGGGAAGGAAAGCTGCTGCTCTCTCCTTCTCCCGCTCCGCCACCTCCTTCGCTAGCATCACTGCTTCGCAGAAGGTGGTGACGGCATCCCATTCCGTCTCGCTCCGGACCATGGCTTCGACCAGGGCCGGACGCGAGAGGTTGCCGCCGCCTATCGCCGCTACGAGGACACGGCGGTGCTCCGCCCAAGCAGGGCACACCTCCACGGTGTGCTCCACCGTGTCCTCCGGTCGATCCTCGCAGTGGGAGCACCCGGGCGTTTCCTCCCGCCCGATTCGGTGCAGGAACCTCCCGAACACACCGTGTCCGGTGAGGACCTGCGTCAGGCGGAAGGTGAGGACGCCGTGGCGTCTCTCAAGCCACTCCTCAAAGAGGGGTCTTATCGCCGCTATAGTGGCGTGCCCAGCACGGGGTTGCAACAGTCGCTCTCTCCATGTCGCCATGAGATCACGCCGGAAGTCTGTCCGCTGCACGACAACTTGCCGCGGCAGCGGGGTTTCCCCCCGGCATAGTGCCTCCGTGCGCCATTCGTGCAGGCGCGCGAGGACTATCGCCTCCAGATCCCATGGCGGCAATCCGGCAAGGAGGCACGCCGCCTCGCGAGAGATCGTGCGGTAGCCGCGAACCATTCTCACGGCGACCACCCTTTGGGGCGCGTTCAGGTGGTGGACGGCAAGCCGCGCCAAACCACGCGCCCACACCGGGGCCCCGTAAAGGGCCATGGACCGCACAATCCCCGCGTAGAGCCTCCGGCAGGAGGCGTTTGGCCCCCCCAGGTTCGGCAGGAGCCGCCTGAAGGCAGCCCCGGTCCGTTCCAGTTTGGGAGCCAAACGTCGGAAGTGCTCAACGAAGTTCCATCGGCCGTCGAGGACGAGTCCTAGGTACTTCAACGTCAACTCGACGCCGACGGATACCCCTCCTACCATCACTGAGGATCCCGGTGGTGGCCTGTTCCGAGGACCATGGAAGTGCATGGCCTCGGACTTGTGCAGAGCCACCTCAAGACCCAGCTGCCGGATCCTCTCAACGACTATCGCAACCTCGCGTGTCATATTTTCCGCCGCCGCCTCGTACGACCCCCCCTGTGCCAGTACCAGCGTGTCGTCAGCGTAGCAAACTACGCTGACGCCGGTAGGGAGGTCGGCGCGCAGCACCCAGTCGTAACCGATGTTCCACAGGGGCGGCCGCAGAACCGAATCCTGTGGGACACCGCACGATATCTCTCGCCGGTTCCACTCACCGTTGCGACCGGGGTATATGACGGCCCTGTCCGTCAGATAGTCCCCGACTATACGACGGAGATAGGTCGGCACCCGGTGATACCGGAGTGCCTCCCTAATGCAGCTCCAGGGCATGGAGTTGAAGGCGTTGGCGATGTCGAGAGACACCGCCAAAACAACCCCCCCCCCCCCTGGCCACTGCATCCCCCGTCGTGAGGGCTCTCACGCGCATGATGGCGTCCACCGTAGAGCGCCTCTTGCGGAAACCAAACTGGTGTTCCGCAAGATCCGGCCCCGTCCCCGCAAGGTGCTCGGCGAGGCGGTTTGCAATGACTCTTTCAAAGAGCTTGCCCACCTCGTCGAGCAGCACCACGGGCCGGTATGCGGACGGAGAGTCCGCAGGGCGCCCCGGCTTCCAAATGAGGACCAGCTTCCCCGTCTTCCAACGAAGCGGGAATTGGCCTCTCTCCAAGCATGCGCTTAGGAGTCCCTCCAGTCGGGGCCCGAGAGCCTCCGAGGCCAGGACCCAGGCTTTGCCAGGCAAGCCATCGGGTCCTGGGGCGGTATTCCTGGCCTTGAGCCTACGTACCGCCACTCTCAGGTCTACCCCGGTCCCTTCCGGGATGTCGTCGTCGTCGTCCTGGTGGTCCGCTTCCGACACCGCAGGTGGCGGAGCCATAGGCGGGGGCGGATGTTCCCCTCGCGCAGGGAACAGAGCGCTCACCACGTCCTCCACGAGCTGAGGCCGGAGACTGCGTCAGCGGGGGGGCCCAGGTGCGGAGTTTATCCCGCACCATCTTGTAAGGGCGCCCCCACGGATCTCTGTCGAGAGTCTCCAGCATCTCCTCACGGGCCCGATCCCGGGCCCGCATGACAGCCTCCCGGAGGGCGGTCTTCGCCGCTCTGTATCCCTCGTACAGCTCCGCCTCAATGGCTGCCGCATTCGGTGGACGAATGCGGAGCCTGCGATGCCTGGCGTACAGGTGCCGCGCGGCGACACAAGCCTCGCGCAGACACGTCAGCTCACGCGACCACCAATACACCTGACGCCGGGCGCTTCCTGGCCGGACGCGGGGCATTGCCACGTCACATATCTCGGACATGGCCTCCTGGAACCACCCTGCCTCATCATTGACGTCGGCAGGCCTATCCGGTGATGACACCCAGGCCTGCACGATCGAGGCTTCCAGGAGGAGCTCCCGGTCCAGCTGCTTCAGCGCCCAACGCGGACCACTCGGGGCCTGTTGGACTGGCGCGCTCGAGGGCTGGGTGGAGACGTCAAACCGGATGTACCGGTGGTCGGAGTAGGTCTCCACCCCCTCCATGACTCGCCAGTCAATGGCACGCGGCGACAGAGCGGGGCTAGCGAATGAAATGTCCACCACCGACTCGCCCCGCATCCGCACACACGTGGGGACAGAACCCCGATTTAGGACGACCAGGCCTGTCTCCAGAGCCCAGTCTTCCACCATCCTACCCCGCACATCTGTACGACGAGAACCCCAAGCCAAGTTCTTGGCATTGAAGTCCCCGAGGACAAGTACGGGGAGGGGATAGCTTCCGACGACGACTGCTCTCAGCTCTGCAAGAGAGTTATGGAGCTCGGCGAGAGATCGGTTCGGGGAGAAGTACACCCCCACAACGACGAACTCCCCGAACCGTGCTGCTACGCACCCCTGATCCCTCCTGACACCTTCAAGGGTCGGGGTACCGGCGGCGGCCGAAGTAATGATGGCCACTGAGCCGTTAAGGTCCGCCACCCAGTCATCCTAGGCCAGACAAAATACGGCTCAGCGACCACAGCGATGTTAATCGACCACTGCGCCATGCTCTGGAGCAACAGATCCTGAGCGCAGGCGCAGTGGTTGATATTCGCCTGGAGGAAGCTTAATGGGGCCGTTATAGGCATTCCATTTCAGCTTCCTCCACGGGGCGCCCCTCTGCGGGCGTCGGTGTCGCGGCGACGGCGGCGGCAACAGTAACAGCGGCGGCGGCGGCAGTTGCGGCTGCGGCGGTGGCCATAGAGGCGGTGGCGGCGGAGGAGGGCCCTCCCCTACCCGCGGCCTTGGCCTTGGCGGGTGGCACGCAGGCCCTGCTTCCGGCCCAGTGATCGGCTGGCTTGCCGGTCACCGCACATGCATCACAGTGCGGCGTGGCGCAGCAGGTCGCCGATTTGTGTCCGGGCTGACAGCAGCGGAAGCAAAGGCCACTGCGGTCAACCTCCGAGGCGCATTTCACTGACACGTGTTGTCCCACGAGACAGCGGTAGCACCTCAGAGGTCTGGGCTCCAGCAGCTTAACCTGCGCTGAGACCCAGCCCACCAGAAGCCTTCGGCCCTCCACTATGGCTTTGGCCGCCGTAACAGGGCAGCACACCGTGGCGGCATGCATACCCTGTTGGTCCGGGCGTATAGCGCCTGACCTGACCTGGTCAGTAGTGCACCCCCCGGACCTGGCGACGGCGGCCACCAACTCCTCCTCCGATACCGAGTCGTCCAGACCCATGATGCGCAGGTCTGCGCATCTGACGGGCCTGGACACTCGGGCCTCGTCCGCGTTCAGGGACGCTCTGAGCTTCGCAGCCAGAGCATCCGCGGTCGCGCCACTGGATTCCCCGGGAATCTCCAGCATACGGGCCCCCGTCTGGGTGACTTTGAGCCGGAGGCCCCCGGTGATCCCGAGCTCCCCGAATCCACCGCCTCTTTCGCCTTCGCGAGCAGATCGCAGTAGGTAACGCCCTTCTTTTCTGCGTCCGGCTGTAGTGTAATCACTACAGCTGTGGTCTTCGGGGCGCGGAGCCTAGCCGCGATCTTGCGCGCCCTGAACTGGCGCTGCCGCTCCTGCTCCTTGCCCTTTTTGGCTGCCTTCTTCCCCTTTTTTTTTGTCCCCGACAACCTGCCAACCGGCTTCAGCCGCGGGAGGTGTAGGGAGCTGGGGGGGCGGTGGTGGCGGCGGCAGCTGGCTTGCCGCTGGTGCTGGCCCATTCGCCGTAGGCACTGGGGCTGGCGCAGCCACCACCTGTGCTGCCGCCTTGCCCTTTTTCGCCTTCGCCTTGCCTCTCTTTCCCGTCGCCGGCTTAGCCGGAGCCGGTTCAGCCGGTATCGGTTTTGCCGGAACCGGCTTTTCAGGAGGGGGAGGGGCAACTGCAGCCCCGTCCGAGGGCTGGCTGGACGGCCCCAGCCTGGATGCTGCAGCCGTGGCCGCCGCGTACGAGACCGTTGCCGGCCTCGCCGCCGTCTTGTTTGCCCCTAGGGGAGGGCGCAGGACGATGCCCTCCAGCACGGAGAACCGGTGCTGGAAGGCAGCCAGCTCCTGCCGGACCAGGTTCAGAACCTAGTTCTCCACCGGCACGGGCTGGCTTGGGCAGTGCGTCTGGGGCGCCGCGCGAGAGACAGGCTCATGTAGACTGGCCACGTCTGCGCGGAGCTTCTCATTCTCCTTCTGGAGAATCTCCATGGCGGATGTCAGGCGGGCCACGTCCGCCCGCAGCTTCGCCACCTCGTCCGCATTAGGCCCGGACCCAACAAAGTTGGCCTCCGCAGCCGCCATGATGAAAGCGGAGGCCGCGGGAATGGCCTTTAACTTCGAGGTTACTTTAGGTTCTTGCTTGTGGGCCACGACCTTGATCGCGGCCTCCACCTCCTTTACAAATCTGGCCTTACGCTCCACCTCGGAGCCGCCAGTTGCATCCGTCTCTTCGCCTGAGACCCGAGCCGTATCGTCTGGGTGGCGCCCCTCCTCGGCAAGCTTTGCCGCTCGTTCGGCCCTCTGATTGGCAGAGAGCTCCCTCCCCTTGCCTCTCAGCCCGCCCCGCCTGTTGGTGGGGATTTTCCGGGCCGAAACCTCCTCTTCACCGGATGCCGACCCCTGGTCGCCATCCCGCCTGGACCGCTTGCGGAAGAACTTGCTGGTCTCCGCGGTCCCAGGTCCCACGTGTCGGGAGCTCTCTGAGCCTCCCACGCTGCTCGATGCGGCGTCGGACTCTGTCCCCGCATCGTTCCTCCTCTCCTCTACGTTGCCGTTGCCGGCGGTTTTGTTTTTTTGTTTTTGTTTTTGTTCCATTTTTTGTACCCACGAGTATGGGAGTAATTAAAGGTCCACCTTGGCAGTGACCCCTTACCAAGGTAAGCAGATTTAGAGGATTTATTACTCGCCAGGGGGTCTGCAGGTACCCTGGCGAGGAGCGCACTAGTGACTGATTTGTTCATAGAACCCCGTCAGCCATCCATCCCCTCGCGGTGCGTCGCCGCTTGAGATTCGGGGTAACTTTTTATAGAGGTTTTCTCCCTCGCGGTCCGGGCGGTTAAGCCAAGACCCTCGGTCCCAATCAAAGCCGCGAGACATGATCCACGACACTTCGATACTGGGATTACGAGACCGGCGGTGACAGCAAAGGATGAATCCTTCACTGTTTGCCCGGAGGCAGGGTAAGTGCACACCGAGCCCGCCCTCACTCCTCTGCTATGCCCTCTGCTGATCAGAGGGTCACGCAGTGGAACGCACCGTTGGTCCGGGTTGGACCCCACCCATGTCAGAATAATTAGCCGCGGCAGTAACCTTCCCCAAGGAGTAAGAATTTCTTCTCATTTCTCGAGGAAGATTACTGCCGTGCCCAGGGTGCACCGGCCCAGTAGCTGCTCTTCCCTCCAGACGTATCGAGAGGGACCCGCAACTACCAGGCACACGTGGAGGACTTCTGACTTCGCACCCCGCCTAAACCAACCCTGAAAACAGTTTTGCCAGTCTTGATCTGACAGGTCGGATATCGCTTCTTCGTAAGCAGCCACAGCAACTTCGGCGCTAGGAAAAAAGTTGCCTTTTATTTTTTCTTTGACTCTTAGGGACAAAAATAAATCACAAGGAGCTAATTCAGGGCTGTAGGGTGGGTGACTTAGAGTTTTAATACCAGATTCCTCAATAAATGCTTTTGTTCTAAAGGAGGTATATGAAGAGGCGTTATAGTGATGCAGCATGATTCCCCGAAGCCCGGTCTTTTGTCTTCTCTCCCGCACAGTTTGAAAAGTTTTGGGTAATGCAACTATAGTATACCATTCAGAGTTGACTGACCTACAATTCTCCAGCATTGACGTCGATAAATGTCCGCTCCGCGAAAAAAAACTAGAAACAATTTTTTTGCAGACGTTGCGAGTTCTTTGCAGTTTTGTCGGTAACAGTCCTTCTGAGTAGACCCATACCGATGATTGCCTTATATTTTCCGGATCATATTGATAGATCCATGTCTCATCACCAGTAACGATTTCTGAAACACGCCTAGATGCCCCGTTTTCAAAACGTAGACGCATTTCATGGCACCAATGCACGCAAGACTGTTTTACGCTTTCGGAGAGCAAACGGGGGATCCATCGACAACAAAGCTTCCTCACTCCAAGATGTTGATGTAGGATGGTATGAATGCTCCCCGAACATGCCTACAATCTTTTCCATGTCCGTATATGTGATTCGTGGGTCTTCTTGCACCAACATTTCAGTAGTCCATACATTTTCTGCCGTTACTGTTGCGGGGCCCCGGTTCTTTGGTCATCTTTAAAATTAATTTTACCCCTTTTGAATTCAGCAAACCACCTAAAAATTATTGCGCGTGATGGAGCTGAGTCCCCTAATGCTGATGGTAACCGTTGTAAACTTAATTGTGCAGTTAAATTAAATTTAAAATCATAATATATCACAGCACGCAAATGTTTACGGTTAAGATCCATCATTTTAAATGAAAAGCGTGGGAAGCGTAGCAGGAAAATATATATGTTACCTATATATTTTATAACAATCAATATCTTTCTTCTTTCTATTTCATATTCATGTCGAAAAAAATTGTTTCCGTAAAACTTACTTGTTTCATTCAGTCTTCCAGTCACAGTTAACATAAAAAAGCGCCACAGTTGAATTAAGGATTAAAATACAGTATTTTTCATACTATATTATTTTTCTATAATATATAGTACAATTTACTGAAATATAGTATAATACTATATATTATAGTACGGGTGGCAACCCTAGGTGTAACTCCTTTTTTTCCTTAGGAGTCCGTCTGGGTAGGCGGCACCTTCTCTTACATACTCGTATTTTTCCCCTCAAATAGCAGGGCCTGCACTAGTGTGTTCTGGTCTCAAGTGTATAGAGAGTCAGTATAATTACATGCTGTAAGGATCTAGTCCTCTGAGGTGACAAATGCTTTTATAGCCTCCTATGTTTGAAGTTGCTGGCAGTGTATAATACATAATTTTTAAAGCAAAGAACAAAACTATACCATTACATGACCCATTGGACGTAGTTATGCAAAAACGTTCCAACCCACAAGTCATTAAAACATGAGTTAAATATACAGATCTACTTATTTTGACATCTTCATATGAAGTAGTTATGCAAAAACGTTCCAACCCACAAGTCATTAAAAATGAGTTAAATATACAGATCTACTTATTGCATGCCTTAAGCGAAAGCGCAAGGTATGTTCTACTATCGCCTAAAAATTAAAATTCCAACGTTTTATCGAATGAAATCGTATCTAGCAATCATATTATACATATAAATGATATAAAAAGCACATTGTTAGAAAGATAAATGATTATAGAACTTTGTTTGGGTTGGGTTTGGGTTTTAGTGGCTTATGGTGCAAATTTATCAAGTCCGCAACGCTTGTAAACACCATAACTTTTGAAAATATCAATTGTTTAACTCAATCTATTTTTTTATCTCTTCATCTATCATGTAGAAAGCCACTGAGTTTAAATGGCAGTGTAATTTTATTTGTTTAGCTATACATAAGCTGCACTAAAAGTATCGGGAATGGAATTAATCCACTGTTCCTGACATATTAAAATCTTTTTAATTGAAAACTCCTTGGTTTTAAAAATCGAATACGATTTATTTATTTAAAAAAAGATTCTCGGTCTTGTCACAAGGTTTTGTCAAACTTGTTTAGTCGTTGAGAAAATGGAATTGACTCGAGAAAATTCAAGAGCGAAGATTTATTATGACTTTCGAAGTGGTTTAACACAAAAACAGTGTGTTGACCGGATGATTTCTGCATTTGGTGATGAAGCCCCATCCAAAACCATAATTTATCGCTGGTTTACTGAATTTTAACGTGGATGTGTCAAGCTCAGTGATGATCCCCGCGTCAAGATCGTCCAAAAACTGCAGTCACCCAAGAAAACGTTGATGCTGTGCGAAGTGTGCTGTGTTGAAGCTGATTGAGGAAGATCGACATGTGACATACCGCGAAATTCGAGCAACTTTAGACATTGGCATGAGTCAAATACAAATAATCTTGCATGAACAATTAGGTGTAAAAAAGTTGTTTTCCCGATGGATACCGTATTCGCTCTGATTTCGCAGGCACTATCGACTACAACACCCTCGAAAACCATTAAAATGACACCCATGATGAAAAATTTGATACCTATTGCGGCCGCCATCTTGGATTTACATTTCGGCAGCACTATCGGCTTTAACACCCTCGAAACCCATGAAAATGTCACCCATGACAAAAAAATTGATACTACTTACTTTTAGTACATACTACTATTATTTATGCTGTGATTTTAAAATATTGTAATAAAAAAAATCTCTCATTTTTATTATAATCAAGTTTTTAAGAAATTTGGTTATTCAAATATTGTGTATTTGTACAGTGATCTTTTTGAGCCGCTGCAAGCAACCGAAACAATGTCCACTCACGACGGCAACTGAAACCGAACGAACCGAGAACCGAACTCTGTAGCTGTTGCTCGGAGTGCGGCTTCCACCTATTTAGAAAAATAATTTACATACAAGGGTACCAAATGAACGAAAACTTCGCCATTTTGGAGTCTAAAAAAATTTATTACGAGGGCGGCACTGAAAATTTCGGGAATCAAGTGACACAACATTACTATTTAAAAATGTATTTATTGCTTTTCGAAGTATTCTCCGCGAAATTTGACACATTTTTCCATACGATGGCACCAATCATTGAAGCAACCATTCCATTCGGAAGTTGGGGTCTCCAAAATGGCCGTTTTGTAGGCGTTCACAGCTTCTTCAGGTGATGAAATCTCTGTCCACGCAATTTATTCTTTATTTTAGGGAAAGTATAGAAATTATTAGGGCTTAGGTCGGGGCTGTACGGCGGATGGTCTAATAATTCTATGTTTTCTTGCTCTAAAAACTCTTTTGTTCTGTGTGCGGTGTGAGAATTCGCATTGTCGTAATGGAGGATGATGCGGCGGTTGCAGTTCTCTTTACGGAGTTCAGAAACCACCTGTGGCAAACAAATGCTAGCATACCATTCTGCATTAACCGTTCTTTGTCCCTCAAGAGGAATAGTCGTAACATGGCCGGTTTTGGAGACAAACGTGGCCACCATTTTTTTTGCAACACTCCGTGAACGAACAATTTTTGTTGGCTTTAACTCATTTTCGAACACCCAAACTCGTGACTGGTTTTTTGTTTCGGGTTCCTATGCGTATATCCAGGATTCGTCACCTGATACGATGTTGTATACAGCATTTGAGGATCCTGCGTGGAATCTTTCGAGAGTTCTGACGCACCAAGTAACGCGAGCCGCTTTTTGATGGCGGCTAAATTAGGTACCAATTTTTTCATCATGGGTGTCGTTTTCATGGTTTTCGAGGGCGTTGAAGCCGATAGTGCCTGCGAAATGTAAATCCAAGATGGCGACTGCAATAGATGTCAATCTTTTCGTCTTGGGTGTCATTTTTATGGTTTTCGAGGGTGTTGAAGCCGATAGTGCTGTCGAAATATCAATCCAAGATGGCGGGTGCAATAGGTATCAATTTTTTCATCATGAGTGTCATTTTCATGGTTTTCGAGCGAGTTGAAGCCGATAGGGTTGTCGAAATGTAAATCCAAGATGGCGGCTGCAATAGATATCAATTTTTACATCATGGGTGTGATTTTCATGGGTTTCGAGGGTGTTGAAGCCGATAGTGCTGTCGAAATGTAAATCCAAGATGGCAGCTGAATTAGGTACCAATTTTTTCACCATGGGTGTCATTTTCATGGTTTTCGAGGGTGTTGAAGCCAATAGTGCTGTCGAAATGTATTTAAACTACTTGAAAAAATTCCGTATAATCATGTTAAGTATACGTAATTTTTTTAATGCGCTTAAGGCATGCCCGATTGGTTTTACCAATCTTTTTTGACATCTTCGCAAAGCGATTCAAAATAAGTAGATTGATTAACATTGACAGTTGATGACAAAAAACCTGAGAAAAATACTTGAGAATGGACAGCTACTTAACATGGAATGAGCAAATAGATCACATTAAAAACAAACTTTCGGTACTTACTGGATCATCATCATCATCATCATTATAGCCTTTCATAAGTCCACTGCTGAACATAGGACTCCCCCAAGTAATGCCACAAAGCACGGTCCTGAGCCACCTGCATCCATCGACTTCGTGCATGTCTTACCAGGTCGTCACTCCAACTCGTGGGGTCGCCCTACACTTCGCCTACCGGTACGAGGCTGCCACTCGAGAACCTTTCTTCTCCATCGGTTGTCGGTTCTTCGAGCTATATAGCCGGCCCACTGCTACTTCAGCTTACTAATCCGTTGGGCTATGTCGGTTACTCTGGTTCTACTGCAGATATCCTCATTTCTAAGTTTATCACGCAGAGAAACCCCAAGCATAGCCCTCTCCATAGCTCGCTGAGCGACCTTGAGCTTCCTCATACGGCCAGCAGTGAAGGATCACGTCTCAGATCCGTAAGTCATCACTGGCAACACACACTGGTTGTACAATTTCGTTTTAAGGTTTTGAGGTATGTCTGACGAGAAGATGTGTCGTAGTTTCCCGAACGCTGCCCAGCCGAGTTGAATCCGTCGATTGACCTCTCGGTCGAAGTTGGACTTACCTAGTCGGACTATTTGTCCCAGGTAAACATACTCGTCAACAACTTCGAGCTTAGTGCTCCCAACAACTACCGGCATAGGTGTGACATGGACATTGAACATGACTATTGTTTTGTCCATGTTCATCTTAAGACCTATCCATTGGGAGACACTATTGAGGTAATTGAGCATGGTGCTTAGTTCCTCCAGCGATTCTGCCGTAAGGACTATATCGTCGGCAAATCGAAGGTGAGTGATGTACTCGCCATTGATGTTAATACCGTATCCTTTCCAGTTCAGAAGCTTGAAAACGTCTTCCAATGCAGCGGTGAAGAGTTTCAGGGATATAAAGTCACCCTGTCTTACACCTCTCTGCAATTGGATAGGTTTCGTACTCTGGTTCTGTACTCGGATAGCCATCGTAGCCCTACTGTACAAGTACTTCAGCACTTCGATATACCGACAGTCAACTTGGCACCGCTGAAGGGACTGCAGCACCGCTCAAATTTCGACGGAATCAAAGGCTTTCTCATAGTCCACATACGCCAGACATAGTGGCAAATTGTACTCCTCGGACTTCTGTACAATTTGCCGCTATGTCTGGCGTATGCCGCGTAAGCTGCCCTTTACTGGATCACTTCACAATATTTCCCATTCTCTATCTGAAAATATTCGGTACACTATCTATAACTCATTAGTCAAATCACATTTACTTTATCTTATAGAAATTTGGGGCAACGCTGCTAAACCTAACTTACAGGAACTTGAAAGGATGAAAAATAAAATCATAAAAATACTTTTCATTATTCGTATCTAACACTAACTTTTAAAACTTTTAAAGAAACACTTATGAAGAAAAAACTTATGAACGTTCAACTATATATAATACTTGCATTATAAATAGGAAAATAATTGATAAAACTATCCATACTAAAACGCAGTCTTCGTCGACCTAGGTTATTTGTACTACCAAAGATACGAACAAACTACGCAAAAAAAAAGCATTACGTTTGAAGAAGCACAGATTATAACAAATTACTTTGTAGTATAAAAAATGTACGATCATTTACTAGTTTTAAGTCTAAGCTGTCTCAACATATAATTGAACATTTTTCACCATTCAATTGAGCCTGTGACGCTATTGACTGAGTGTTCGGCGACCATTACAATAAGTTGACTAAAATGTTATTATTATTTTCATGTAAGTGCCATTGTTTGTCTTTTTGAAAATAAATTTCTTCAAACCTAGGTGGCCATGGCCCAGTAGCCACTCAGCATCTCGTGAACTGTAAGCTCGTCACTACATTTTAATTAAAACCAGTGGTAAAATTATAAAATTTTGTACAATAGACTTCAACATAAATTATTAAGGATAACTTAAAAACTACTGGTCAGAACGTTGATCAAATTTATATGGAACTACATGAGAAGCATCAGCTCAAATAAAAAAAGAATCATCAATATCGGTGCACCTAGAAAAAAGTTATGAGGTAACACACATAAAAGAAAAAACCATACAGTCGAATTGAGTACATCCTCCTTTTTGAGGTCGGTTAAAAATATATGTAGGCAAGTAGCTGCATTACCAAAACATTATACTAGCCTCGTTGATCTTGTTATCTATGTGTTTGTTACAGTTGAGTTTACTGTCCAAGGTTAAACCTAGTTTTACGTCAGAAGATAGCTGGAGTTTTATACCGAAAAGACTTGAAAGATGACAACTGTTCAGCATTCATTTTTATGTAAACATTACTATAACTTTTTTGTTTTTCTTGACGGTTAAGCCGTAGTCATTGCACCATCGCTGTATTTTATGTTGGGTCGCTTGAGGTACGTCACAGACCATGTTGGCCGATTTCCTCGATACTAGTATTGCCAGGTCATCTGCATATCTTAGTGTATTGAAGTAATTTTCATTGAATTTGCTTATAAGATCATATATCAACATGTTGCATAAGGGTGGCGATAGGAAACTTTTTTGAAGACAGCCTTTCATTTATTACTGTTTAGGATTTACCATCAATTGTTACTGTACGTTTGTTGAGCATGGTCAATATTATTATTTTATTTGATTCAATTTAATATTTTATACGCGGTAGATTCATGCTGAAGCTATGTACTATTTTATATACGGTAAAGCCTCGCTGCAGCTTTATTATGGTTGTAGCACAAATGGGTCAGCTCGACCGGGGAAGGACCACGCTCTCACTGTTTCGTATGATGAGAGTAGGGAACCGGAGATTATTTTTAATGAAAACGAGGCATTCCATCTTAGACCTCAGGGGTGACAACGCATCTGCATTTTGATTCTTAATCGAGGATAAATGTAGGGCCATGGGCCACATCAGGTGGACTATGTGCTCGTTTGCCACCCTTATTCTTAAAAAAAAAAACATGTGAAACTTCAGAATGTGAAATTTAGCTCCTTAAAGTTGGCATTTACTTTTTATTAAAAGTTATTTTTTTACTTTTGTGTGGATTATGGAATATCAGAATCTTTATATTGTCTAATTAATAGTAACATAACATGTCTTATGAATTTGTTGAAAAATCGGGAATTCCACATCCCTTTAAGAAGAATAGTAAACGTTAGGGATTATACTAGTTGGGGGGATTTCTCAAAAGAATTTTGTATTCGCAAACCAAAGTGAACCCGTATAAACACGAATTTAACAAAGAATTCGTTTTTTTTTTACAACATTATTGAAGAAGTTATGGTTAAGAAATAATGGTAAATACATCCAATATAATATGAAGAATTCCCGCCCCTTGCATATTAAATCGACGGTACCGGTAAACTTATTTATACCATACCATACTCTGTGGTTTTTATTACCCTGTATCCTAGTAGTGGCAGCCAACGCTACTTTCTTGGAGTAAGAATTTTTCCATATACTACTGTACTCGTATTATTAGTGACTAGCTTTAGGCAGAAATTCTTGAATATTAGAAATATTGTTACTACTACTGGACAAATATTACTTAACTACTTATCTTCACGCACAATCCCTGACGGGGTAGCCAGAGAGAACAGATCGCCAAGTGTCACTATCCTTACATACCTCTTTCGCTTCTTTCAGATTCATTATCTTCTTCATACATGCACGTCTAGGTATCCGAGTACTCTTGACCCTCCCCTTCGAAGAGGGGAGGGTCAAGAGTACTCGGATCTTTCAAACCTGCCATACGAATCTCTTCGTTTCGCTTTCGGCCGGCCATGGTGACGCCGCACATTTTACGAAGAGATCGCATCTCCACTGCATTCAACTTGCTTTTATGCTTCTTCTGGCATACCCAGATTTCGCTGCCATATAACAAATTCGGTACCAACACTGCGTTATGTATTGCAAGGAGTGCACTCTTCACTACGCCTTGCCTTTTGACTAACGCAGTCAAGGCACCATTGACTTTGTTCCCGGCAGCGACACGCCTGTCCACATCTAAATCACATCTTCCGTCCCGGCTAAAAGCACTCCCCAAGTATACAATTTCATTTACCTGTTCTAGACATTCCTGATTTACCGATATTTCACACTTCGTTCTCTCTTCGTCCCTTTCAAATACAAGAACCTTAGTGTTATTAGCATTCAAACGGAGACCTTTAATTTCACATTCCTCTTTCATACACGTGACTAATGCCTGCAGTTCTGCCTCTGATGGTGCAATAAGCACTTCATCATCAGCATACAGCAGACAATTTACTTTTATGTCACCCAATTTCACACCCAAACAGCTATCTTTCAGCTTCTGTAAACAGCTGTCGAGATACAGTATGAACAGCCAGGAAGACATGACACAACCCTATTTTACGCCCGTTTGGATGCTAAACATGGGTGAAACATGCCCTACCCGCACACAGGCTTTACACACGCGTCACAGTAAAGTGACTGCACAGCCCTTAGCAATCGACCATCCACACCGTACCCCGGCAACAGTTCCCACATTTTCTTCCTTACAACCTTATCAAATGCTTTCTCAAGATCCACAAACGCACAGAAAATCTTCTGGTTAGCATCCAGAAGCTTTTCCGTGATCATGCGTAGAGAAAACATTTGATCCGTGCATCCTCTTCCAGGTCTAAATCCGCATTGTGCCTCCCATAGAAATCTTTCCGATTTCTCTTGCATCCTACGTGTCAAAACCTTCGAGTAAACTTTACTTGCTAAACTGGTCAAGCTGATCGCCCGATAGCACCCGCAGTCAAAATGTGAACCTTTACCTTTATATAAAGGCACAATGACTGCGGATCGCCAATCATCCGGGACATCCCCCGTCCGCCAGCACAAATTGCACAGCAGATAAAAGCTGTCCCAGACACGAGGCCCATTTCAGCAGTAACTCTGTCTAGTCCCGCAGCCTTACCACATTTCAAACTTCGAATCGCACGTTCAATCTCTTTCATACTGATGTCCTCAGTGTCATCGAGGTCCGGGTCTGGCGTATCAGTCACGGCGTCATCCCCGGATCCCTCACTAAGATCATCACACGCATACATTTCTCTATAAAATTCGCTCCATCGCTGCATGACGTCCGATTTTTCTATGAGGACGTCATTAGTTCTCGAAAGCACTTTGTGGTTTGTGGACAAATATTGTATTCTAAAATTCTACTATTTCTAGAATTTCGCCATGAATTTTCTATTGATAATTTTCTACGTGATAGAGCCAAACTTTGTTAACCGATTCGTTGCGGCACCAATTTTCGACAACTTTTAGCTATGGCGGCGAACAAATATTTCATGACACACCTATTGTGCCATCCGCCATGTGTAAAAGTAATGTTCTTTTTTATGCTTTTTTTACTTCTTTAGACCTAATTAAGTTTATTTGACATCAAACATAAGTTACAAATGGAAGGATACTTGTTTTCAGTGGATAACTACGTGTTTTTTTACGCGTTTTCTTTGAAATTGAGAGTAAGTGACTTTTTTTATACAGAGATTACAAACCTTTTGTACTATTTTTTGTAGTTATAAAAAATCATTTATATAAATAGGTACAGCTAAATCACCCTGGACATCTTGGTTTTTATTAAATTAAATTTTCACCTAATAATAACATTTGTAAATATCAAACAATGAAGAACCTTAATTTGAAAAAAAAAAGGTATATCATTCATTGATATTTACAAATATTAAATATTATTTAATGTTATACAAATGTAAAAGTAAAGTCGATCTGAAAACGTCTAATTAGTAAGAATAGTAAAAGTGTTTTCTAAAGGAAAAAAACGCCGGCGCTATACGGCGGCGGATTGACAGTCTTTTTTATTAGCGAAATTTGTTTCGAACTGTTTCAAGGAAAAATAAACCTTATACCATATCACAAGAGCGTATGGTACTTCGTAGGTCTATTCGGCCATATGATAGTAATAAGACGGCAGTTCAACCATTTTAAGCAAAATTAAACAATAAGACAAACGCATTGTTCTTTTTAACAGGAGACTTGTTTTCCAGAAATTTATTTACAACTTGAGTTTGTGAGCGATCGCAATGAGTGCTATTATTTGTTACTTATTAGACAATTTTTCCATAACATGATTTAAAACCCACAAAGTAAAAATAGTACCATGTACACGTTAAAAAAAAGGTTGTCAACCCCTCAAAAATTCAAATTTTCAAAATATCTATAAACGAAGCTGCATGCATGAACTACTCACAAAATAATGAATATTTTGTTCTGGATAAATCTTCCAAAAAAGCAATTTGAGCGAGTTATAACTATTTAAAAAAAGGCACGACTCGCGTGTCATACGCCACACACAAAAGTAACCGGGTGGCACGCCTGCAGTTGACACGTCTTGAATCTATAACTTCCCCGGTGTTCTTGTGCTCGTATTTTTGCATTCAGGCACATCACACCAACGATAAAGGTGATAAATTATTATTGAACATCTAAAAATATCTTATTCCTTCGCAAAATCGTTTTATTCACTAGCGCCGTGACGTCATAAGCTGAACAGAAAGGGCGGCTAGCCTTTTCGCGCGAAAACTAAAATAATGCCATAAAAATTACTTTTAATTTAAAATATTTACTAAAATTAATTTTAATGGCACTATTCGGTTTTAAAAAAATGTATATAAAAATTATAGTGGATCATTATCACTTTGGGATTCATATATTACAACTATTCGAAAATTGGTGTAATACCCTATTACCTTAGAATAATAACACCTAGAACGATAGTTCCCTACAAAGCGGACGTTCAAACGTGAGGCAAGAACAAATTTATGTTTGCGTAAGCAAGTTGTGTTTATGCTAAGTAGTACAATACGAAATGTATGCTAAGTAAGCTACAATAGGAAAAACGTAAGAACATTTTAATTTTGGCAGGTTTTACACATTAGATGCATTCCAGCTTAAAGTTATTGAGAAAACTTTATAAGAAAAACACAAATGAATATTAAAATCATTTATATCAGTAGCCTTGTAACTGAAACTGTTTCCTGAAGAACTGCCGCTTTGATGATACGAATCGTAAAGTATTTTCTTTTTTGGATTTTTGAACAGTCTAATTCTTAAGTAGCGCTCGACAATAAGTCTCGTCAAATTCGAATCATGGAAGTGGGAGTTAACGTGTTATATAGAAAAAATACGAGTTCCTCCTATGAATCTTCTAATAATTTGAAGTGTGACTTCTTTTTCGAAAATATTGCCTAAATTTTCTTTTAGATAACGTCTCAAATCAGTTTCAGCAACACTACAAATAGAATAAACTTCTGTTGAGGCGTAAACCAATCCACCTTTATCCCTCATACATACCGATTTATGGAACCAAAGTTTCTCTTTTGCAAGCATGTTATCAATGCAATATTTACATTTACTCGGGTTGTAAGATGTCTTTCCAGCTATATAGCCAACAATGTGGTTTCTGCAGTTAGGATCATCGTTACCCCGTGTAATTTCAAATCCAACATCATTTGGAATCGATGTTTTCAATAAGTGTTGAGTCAATTCTTTATCTTCATCATCAAATCTTTCGGAAAATGAAGTATTATTATTATAAGTATTTAATTCCTATTGACGTGTTTTATTTTTAATAACACGACAAAAAGTGGGAGATTTTTTCTACCACTGACAACATTTCCATATAGGCATATTACAATGTCATGTGTCAGTTTTTAAAAATTCATATTTATTTTTGATGAATGTTTTACGTAAAAATATAAGTTCAAAAGTATTACTTACACGTGAAATGTAATGTTATTATGTTTCTTGTGTTTCTCTGATGTGCTGTGACATCCGTTCACTGCACAAACCGTCATTTTTAAATAAAATTTCGGGAACTGTTGTCAACACGACACGACCTTGAGCACTAACGGGCCGAGTATTGAACTAAGCCATACTGGCTTAGTTTCAGTTGCCTCGCATTACGGGCGCGGACTCGGCTTCTAGGTGTTATTATTCTAAGCCTATTACATACACATGCCCGATAACGCTTACATGATAAGTAGTAACCATTGAAGTCCAAAGATGGCGACTCAAGAGTAGTAGTTAGGTATCTGAATACTAAGTCAGGCGGTCATTAGTCAAAACGATACTTTTTGGAAAACATCAGTTTAAAATAAATTTGGATTAGAAATAAAAGGCTAGCTTTTGTAAATATTTTTATTTAAAAGTATGTTTAATAGTTCTTATTCTTTAAACTGTGACATTCCAAGGTTGGCCACCTGTCTTAATGGTTGGTTTAACCTAAAACAAACAAGTGGACAGTGTATAAAACTCCTACATGAATATTATAATCCTAAGAAAGAAATAATATTTTGATTAAACGTATGGATATATTGCTACGCAGTATTGTAAGATAATCCATCGCCCCATTTGCTACCGATGCGATTGTGAACGCTCTGAATGGAAGATGCCACTAAAATCGCGTGGCATCTAACAACTAATAAAATGATCATTTTATTGCCTGATTTATATTATCCAGATCAGTATTCGCTAGGAGTGACAAAACCTAGTTCTTAAATTAATATACTATAACTTGTACATTCAAATTGCTTGCCCAGAGATTGACACATGTTATACTGTACACCAAACCATCATTGACTTCTTCCATTTCCTCTGGGGTATCATTTTATTATCATTTACCAACAATTTTTTTCCAAATTATTCTATACTCACTTTTACCATATACCTTCCCTATTTCCCTTTCTATTATCTTCGTTAATGAACTGCTACCTTAAATAAACGAGCTTCCTTAACTAACAATCGTGTAATGGCGGTGTAAGAATATCCACTACCCCCAATATCATCCCGTGGGTGTCGTAAGAGACGACAGAGGGAAATTGAAACAGGAGATGGCCAGCAGCATCTTCCTGATAACAACTCAAAATAAAAATACGGCGGTTGCCAACCCGACTGCCAAGCGTGGCAACTACGGCGAAATTCCCCATATGAGACAATATATGGCTCCCCATGCCTGTGTTGAGCATTGGACTTTATAGGCTGTGATGGATGGATGGTCAGCAACTGCAAAACCCCTCGTTACTTTGGAGGTTTCAGACAGTGAGTTCGTCGTTCCAGATTCCGCCCGGTAGTCTGCAATCCGCAAACTATAGGTATACCTCTGTTGGTGACAAGCAAAGTATTACCCGGCGTTTATAATATACAGTCGCAACTATACTTCCTTCCCTCATAAAATGACGTAATGCTCCAAAATAAACCAAATTAGGATATGACTTAAATTAATTTTGGAATACTATGGTCTACAAAAATAACTATTTGTAACTAAGAAGCTTAAACGTTTTACATCTAGGGTTTTATATTTAGATATAAAATATAAGAAATAATCTTACCGAAATTGTGAGTAGAAAATATTTATATATACAATTTGTAAACTAAAAAGTAATGATGATAAGTGATACATGGAATTATTGTTACGCGGTTTTTATCCTTATAATTAATACAAAAATTCGTTTAGTTCAGTAAACAAGGCTAGCAAAATACCTGTTTCGTTATGTGGTCTTCGCAAGCCATTCTGATTCGTGCACATGTAGCTGGTGCTTCTAATGTAAATTCTGAACTTGCACCACACTCTGATCTTGCTGATTTTATTGCTTCTTTAAGAGCGAAGAAAACGGAAGCAGCCAAGAATAGAGGTGGCTCGCCAACCGCCTAAAGACAAAGTTTTATTATCGTAAAACAGCATAACCCATGAAAATATACTTTATAATGTTTTGATAAATCACCTATTTATATATAGATTTTACAATACACAACATGTAAACTATATTTGTAATTAAATTGATTGATGAGGTTTTATACAGACCTTAGATGAATAAACTGCTCTTGGGTTAGGAGCACCTTTCAGCAAAGAAACATTAAATTCCTTAGGTATATCAGAAAATCCAGGTATTTTATATGTACCAGGACCCCGAGTTAATACTTCTCCATTAGGTGCAAATAACATTTCTTCCATGGTAAAAAATCCATAACCCTGCATAAAAGCTCCTTCAATTTGACCAATATCAATTGCAGGGTTCAAGCTTTCACCAACATCCATCACTATATCTGTTCTTAGTACTTGATGATCACCGGTTAAACAATCGATCAAAACTTCCGAGCAGGCAACCCCATAAGTGAAATATTCATATAAATCACCAGAATTAGTTTTTGAATCATATTTTATCTTTGGAGCTGCGTAAAAACCAGTCGCTGATAAATTTACTCTGTCAAGATAAGCAGCTGACACCCAATCCTCCCAATTTCTATTGGGGTTTTTATTCTTATATGGACCTAATCTTTCCAATAATGTCCGACAAGCATTGAGAACTGCCATGCCGTATAAGTCGGAACTTATACTAGCAGCTGTTGGTGAACTATTTGGCACTTTGTCAGTAGCCATTTCACTGATATATATTTTATTAATATTTATAGAAAGAGCTCTTGACGCAACTTGCATCATTTTCGTGTACAGTCCTTGGCCCATTTCAATGCCTCCGATAGATAAAAGAACTGATCCGTCATTGTATATCATAAGTAAGGCCCCTGCTTGCATTAAGACGTCACTTTGGAAAGAAATTCCGTATTTAGTTGGAACTAAGGATATCCCCTTCTTTTTCCACCTATTACATCTGTAAATAGGGTGATTTAGTATATAGAGGTATTTATTACTCATGTAAATACTATTTTATATTTACCTATTAAACTCTTTTACCGCCGCTTTTCTAGACCAATAATTAGATGTTTCTAAGCATTCATTCCAGCACCTATGTAAAGTGCAATAAGTTAGTTGCTGATTAAAGTGTGTAAAATGTCCTTCCTGATAAAGATTTGCTTCGATTATTTCTTCATAATCTTTATTTAAGGTTGTAGCTATGTCTCTTATCATACATTCGGCTGCAAGCATTGCTTTTGGTGCACCAAATCCTCGAAAAGCTGTATTTGACGGCAAATTGGTCTTGCATAAGTATGCATTAACTTCAATGTTCGGAATAAAATAACAATTGTCTAAGTGTTTCATTGCTCTATCAATCATCTAAAACAAAAGAAATATGGTTGTTACTTGCGTTTTCAAAATAATAATAAATAAAATAAAAGTGAGCAATATCTTACTGAACAAGATATATCCATAGAATTTCCAGCATTTGCATAAATGTTAAACACCACACCTATAACTTTACCTTTCTCATCAAAGGCGACTTCATATTTTGTTAAAAATGGATGCCTGTAACCTGAAACTTGCATGTCTTCGTCTCTATCTAAAACAGCCCTAATTGGTTTTTTGAGTTTATAAGCAGCTACTGCTACAGGTATGGCTAATACACTTGCTCTAGTTTCTTTGCCTCCAAAACCACCACCAACTCTCTTAACTTTAACAACAACTTTATGTTTAGGTATACGAAGAGATTCTGATGCTATATGCTATAACAAAAACAAAAGTATATTAATTTTTGAATAGTTACAGAGTAATCACCAATATTTTTTAAAACCCTCTTACGGCTATTTCTGCTGGATTTTGAGTAGTTGTAATAATTTCCAACTCATCTTCTCTCCTTATTGCAAAAGCCGACATTGTTTCCAAATAAAAATGTTCTTGTGCTCCACTCCTAATATATCCTTCTTTAACGTGATTTGCTTTCATAAATGCTTCCTTAACATTACCTTTCTCTAGTTTTTGAGGATATCCATAGAAAAAAGACTGATATGTTATTGCGTCTTCAATAGTAATTATTACTGGTTCAAGAGGCTCATAAGTAACGGAAACCAACTGTTTTGCTTTTTTTGCCGCGTTTTCAGATTTAGCTATAATTGCTCCTATAACGCAAGCTCGACTAGTAACAATTTGAGACGAAAATATTTCTTCATCCTTTATTATAGGACCCATTTTATTACAATCTTTGTGTAAATCAACAGCAGAAATAAAAGAAACAACGTCCGGTTGTAATAAGGCTTTGGTAGCGTCGATAGACTTTATTTTTGCATGTGATTCGGTACTGAAAACCAAGGTTAAATATAGTTCACCTTCAACAATTGGAATATCATCACAATAAATAGCTTCACCTGCGGCTTGCTTCAGTGCTGAAGAATGAGGTATTGGTTGACCAACGGAATCATAAGAATCTTTAACATTTTTCTTCAGCTGGAAACATTGAGAACTTTTTGGCACTATCGAACTTATTTCTTGAACAGCCGAAATTTGATTATCCAACACCATGTGGCCATTTATATTGAGGTTTTGACTAACAAAAAGATAAAATCTGAAAAACAAGCTCAGACATAGTGATTTACGGTATTCAGCCATTCCTCCTGGTGTAGAGCAATCTAACTCAAGTTCTTGCGTAAGTGAATCGAAAACGATTTTTAATAATTTTTCGTTCCATTTAAGTCCTAAAATATTATTAGAAGACTTTTTCGCACAAATAGTTGTTGGTGCCATCCCTCCAAAACATAACTTTGCTTCTTTAACTAAATTACTTTGTTCTTCAAATATAACGTTAAATGCTGCAGTAACAATAGATATGTCGTCGTCTCTTCTTCTAGCTTGTTTATATGCTTTAAAGAATTGCCTGTCTTTTGTAAAAGGAATTTCAATGGAGGTTACAACTTCGTCATCTTCGAGTGCCACTTTACGGTAATCTTTAAAAAAATTGCTATCAATAAATACTGCTCTATGCCCTTTTGACGAACTGCAAACATTTAATTTAGAGGAACTTGCGAATAGAATCGGATTTAAATCAGATATAGGGCTTGCCGTTATCACATTTCCTACTATGGTAGCAACATTGCGAATTTGACTTCCAGCAAACCAATGGAGCATTTCTTTTATTGCATTTACTACTTTGGTGCTATCTGCATTTTTTTCAATCGCGGTATTTAAAAATTTACTTGTGTCCGTTAAAGTAACTGATGCTCCAATTTTAATACCAGTCTCCGTGATCAGACAGTTATTCATATCTGTTATTAACATCGGAGATATTAATATTGGATATTTCCTATTCTTGAACTTAACTTCGATTCCTATTTCTGTATTGCCTGCAACAATTTTGCTGAAAGGACATTCTTTTTTCAACATAAGAAGATTTTCTAGTGTTGTAGGTCTTATCCACGTAACGTTTTCACCTTTATATAATAAATTGTAATTATAAAATTCTGCTTTTAATTTTAACTCTGGGGGGAATATAGGTTCTTGTGTAGGGCTATAAGGTATGAATTCTGATGTGTTACTTAAACTGGGCTCATCTGCACTGGTATTTATTTTTAACTTACAACAATTTTCACCCATGGCACACAAGGTATTCTGTTCTTCCTTTACATAGTGTTGCTCCCAATCTTCCATAAAAGTTTTAAAACTATCTATTATAGGTCTATATCCAGTGCACCTACAAAGATTTCCTTGCAGAGCTGTCTCTATATCATTATAGTTTATTTTGTTTTTATTTCTTAATAAAGCATACATGGACATAACAATTCCTGGAGTACAAAACCCACACTGTGATCCGTGAAATTTAGCTATTCTTTCTTGAACTGGGTGAAGTCTCTCTTGTGTGGAACCGATTCCTTCGATCGTAGTAACAGCGAGTCCATGCATGGCGCATACTGGCGTTAAACAGGCGTTGACAGCAATATGACTGATTATTAGTTTATGTGAGGATAAAATTGATGTTTACTACTCGTATGGTTTATGGTTTGTACTCAATTTCATTAACGTCTAAAAATTATAAAATAACCAAAAGAAAAATTTCTAGCCCTGAACTCTATTTATAAATAGTGCAGATGAAGGTTTAGGTCTTATTCAGCCTTCTAACATTTGCAACTACCTAACTAATCTAATTTTCTTTTTTATAACAGTACAAATTATAGAGAAACATGGGCCACCGGCGGACCGGAGGGGAATAGACATACGCAGGTGTTCCCCTCTGTCAAAGTATAATTCCACGCAATCCTATGCGTACAATAAAACTAGTTGCAGCCGTACTGCGTACTACACTAAAACTACTTGCGCGGCTGAATCGACTTCCTACAAAAATGCCGCATTGTTTATTTTTTTGGTGCAAAAAGAGAGCTGTCACGTCAAATTTACAAAAAGATGGCGTTGCCTTTCATATATATGTAATATTAATCACGTTATTGCTATTTACTTTTTTAAGCTAATTCCTCTTTCGTCCGAGACTTGTTTGTGAGTAGACGTGTCGCGCTTTCTATTTTAAATTCAAAATTAAAATGCACATAAAAACCCTCCTTAATCGTTGTACCTTAAAGTCGATATAGTGTGAATTAATCTAGTAATATTTAATCCATCATAATAATTGCCGATTTCCTTCTGCCTGCGTGCCGCGTCCCCCTCATACCTCACGTGCGAATGTGACAACTGCCATTTTTTGACCCGTTCTCGCACGGCAACGTCGTGGACGCATAAGGTCGTGCGTCATCGCTACGAGGAGCGCGCTACGAAGCACTACGATCTACGAAAAACCTACTAGGCTACGATTTTCGCATCTGTGTGCTACGACATCGCTGCATAATTGAACTGCACAATATTCGAACGCTTTGTTTTTCTAAAAGATGGAAAGTGATATGAACAGATCGCTATCTGATTCCCATATTCATCGGGAAGCAGGTTGGGATACTGAAACTCCAAACTATGTCGCCTTACGCAATAAAAGATGCAGAGGTGACTTCGAAGAAGAAACTTTGGAAGCGTTTAAGCAAGATATGATGGCAGCCCTTCAAACAATGATGCAAAATGAATTTAAGAAAATTAATCCAATCCTTCAAGACATCAAAAAGACAAATGAAAACATAGAAAATTCTATATCATATTTATCTGCACAAAATGAAGAATTTAAAAAAAGAATAGAACAATTGGAATGTGAAAACAAAAAAGACAAAGAGTATATAACTTTACTGGAGGATCAACTGGAGGACGTTAGAAGAGAAAACCAAAAAGGAAACTTTGAAATGAAGAATGTGCCACAAATTGAACCCAAAGAAAACAAAGAAGACTTAATAAAAATGGTTTTATGCTTATCAAAAACGATAGATTGCCCTATAACCGAAAATGAAATCACTGACATTTATAGAGTACGAGCAAAGAGAGTAACCACTAAGAGTACCCCAATTATTGTGGAAACAAATTCGGCCATTTTGAAATCTTCGGTCTTACAGAAGTGTAAGGCTTATAATATTAAAAATAAAGAAAAACTGCGAGCAAAACACCTGGGTTTTAGAACAAAAGAAGACACTCCAATATATGTATCAGAACAACTGACGTCTAAAGGGGCTAGATTACATTTCCTTGCCCGCGACCTCGCTAAAACAAAATCATATAAATTTTGCTGGACATCGTACGGACGTGTCTACATACGAAAGACAACCGACTCCCCTGTTATCCCGATAAGGAATGAATCTCAAGTACATAACATTATACAACAAACGTGACTACTCAGTGACATTATGGTCCAGGTCTTAGTGTTAATATTATATAGTGTGTTTATTTTGAATATTACTACAATTTGTACTGATATATGCTTGCTTCGCGCATATAGTCTAAACATTTTAAGACGTTCTTTAAAGGTAAGGTTTAGTAAAATTACTCACTTAATATTTCTTGTTACTTCACAGTTCCACAAAACGAATTTACTTTATTTTACTCACACATATTTATTTACACAAACATACATAAACAACTACCTCAAGTCTATACAAAATAACCATGTTATAATTTATAAAAAGCTGTTTACTTGTACTTTATATAATCATGTTATGAATGTGTCCTATAAAAACTGCCAAAATTGTCAAATAACCCCTTCTTTTGTAATAGAAATTATAACGTCTGGAAGTATCTAATCCTAACTTTATATGGATAGCTTATTAAATACCGTAACAGAGATTGATAAAATAGAAATGGCGAATTCTAGTATGTGTGATGTTATTAGTTTTTCATCCTCGGTAGTTAAAATACTTAACACAGAACTCACAATTATTTCTCAAAATATAAGAGGTATCTATTGTAATTTTGATGATCTTTGCCTTACATTGTCACATTTCAAGTTTTTGGTAGATGTGATAGTATTAACTGAGTGTCAAATAGATCCTAAAAAAACCATACCACAGTTAAATAATTACACATCATTTACAACAACAAATCATTTGAATCGGTGTGACGGTGTTGTAATCTATGTAAAAACGGATTATAAAGTTAAGGTTACCGAGATCTTGCTTTCGAATGCCTCATGTCTTCAAATTACTATAAACGACCTGACTATCCTAGGGATTTATCGCTCACCATCAACTTCCAATGCAGAAAACTTCATATATTCACTAGATAAACACTTAAATAACCTAAAAACATTTAAAACAATAATTCTTACGGGAGACATAAACATAAATATAACAAACAATGACAACTTACAGACAAACGAACGTAAAAATAAAATAAACTACTTAAACATGCTAGCAATGCATGGCATGTTACCAGGACACACCATACCAACTAGAAACAAAAATTGTTTGGATCATTTTATTTTAAAACTAAATAAAACTAAAAATGTTGCGTCTATATACGTTATAAATACAACTATTACTGACCATTACATGATTTTTCTAAAACTATCCAATATAAAAGATGTAATTAATTCCCCTAAAATAAAGACCTCTATCAACCTTCTACAAGCAATCGAATCCTTTAAGGGTTTGGAATTTCATGACATGCTATTACATAATAATGCCAATAGTCTTACTGATGTGTTAATTAATAAACTGAGGCAATGTATTTTAACAAATACAATAACAACGACAATTCCATGTAAAAATCGCATATTAAAACCATGGATTACAATGGGCATTCTTCGTTGTATAAGAAATAGAAACGATATGCAGAAAAAACTGAAACGTGACCCAAAAAATGAAATTCTAAAAATAACATATAGACGCTATCGCAATCACTGTAATGCTTTGATTAAAACGTTAAAACGGAATTACGAAAGAGATCAACTAATTAAAAATAAAAAGAATCCTAGGTTACTCTGGAAATCTATAAATGACATCACGCATCGTAAAGTAAATAAATCAAATAATATAGGACTTCTTAACTGTAAATCAACCCCTAAAGAATCTGTAAATTACATAAATGCCTATTTTGCTAATATTGGCAAATCCCTAGCTGACAATATTTTAATGCGTCAAACAAATTGGGACACACTTTCTGATAATTCTAATGATATACATCCACCCTCCTCCTTTGTCTTATTAGAAACTGATCCGAATGAGGTCTACGAAACTTTAATGGGATTAAAATCGGACAGCGCTGCGGGCTGGGATGGTATACAAACGAAATTTCTGAAACATGTTGGCAAAGAAATAGCCCCAGTTATTGCTCATTTAGCTAACCTCTGCATAGGACAGGGTATCTTTCCTACTGCGCTCAAACATGCTATTGTCACTCCGGTACATAAGGGTGGAGACAGAAACGAAACCACCAACTATAGACCTATATCAGTCCTTCCAGTTCTTTCAAAAATATTAGAAAAAATTATAAACAACAGATTAATCAGCTTCCTAAACAAATATCAATTAATATCTAACTCCCAATTTGGCTTTAGACGAGGAATATCAACAGAAGACGCTATAAGTGCATTAACGTCTCACATTACTGAAAATGTCGATAAAAATAAAAAGTGCATTACAGTTTTTCTAGATCTTCAGAAGGCTTTCGATACCGTCTCTGTCCCCATCCTTATGCGCAGATTGGAATCAGTGGGTGTCAGGGGTACTCCCCTAGCTTTGCTGTGTGATTATTTGCGTGATCGTAAACTGAGTGTTAGAGTTGGTGACTGTATCAGTGACCTGGCAGACACAACATATGGTGTCCCCCAGGGGAGTGTGCTGGGTCCAACGCTCTTCTTAATTTACATTAATAACCTTTGTAAGTTGGATATTCTTAATGGTAAATTATTTTCATATGCAGACGACACCGCTGTAGTTTTCTCTGGTTCAACATGGGACGAAGTACGTGGCTTTGCACAGGAAGGTCTGGCACGAATAGCTCGTTGGTTAGACAAAAATTTATTGACTCTAAACGTCTCTAAGAGCAATTATATATGTTTCACAAATTATAACAGTACTCAGCCAAATTTAGACTTCCAAATAAAAATTCATTTATGTAACAATATCACCAACCAAAATTGCTCATGTGATAGCATTGATAAAACATCTAAAACCAAGTATCTTGGAGTAATGAT
This sequence comes from Parnassius glacialis, assembly GCA_033319125.1. NCBI lineage: Eukaryota > Metazoa > Arthropoda > Insecta > Lepidoptera > Papilionidae > Parnassius > Parnassius glacialis. Next base: position 30,277,114 of record JAVANC010000010.1, on the reverse strand, counting down.
TGACCAACGCCTTGCTTGGAGTGCCCATATTGACCTACTGATTGGCAGAATTCGCAAACTTACTTGGATCTTTAAGACTTTAAGACACGTTGCCGACGCAGATTTAATAAAACAAATATATATATCGCTAGCCCAATCTATTCTTAATTACTGTATCACAGTCTGGGGTGGAGCCACCAAAACAAAATTTCTAGAACTAGAAAGGGCTCACAGATCTTTGCTTAAAGTGATTTATTTTAAACCTTATAGGTTTCCAACCGTCAGTCTATATTCCCAATGTGGCCTACTATCTGTAAGGAAACTTTACATTTTACACGTGATTTTAAAACTTCATAGAAAACTCCCCTACAACCCCCCTAGACTAAATAAAAGAAGAATATTAAATGTTGCACCTGTACCCCACGTTAAAACTGCCTACGCGAGGAGACAATTTGGAAGACAATCCGCACATATTTATAACAAATTAAATAAAATTCTTAATTTTTACCCAACAGCGACACATTCATGTAAGAACACACTACAGAGCTGGCTTCAAGGTAAAAAATATGATGAAATTGAGAACCTTATCTTACATTAACAAATATAGTGTAAAGGCATAATTCTATTCACTGACTCACACACACACACACACACACACACACACACACACACACACACACACACACACACACACACACACACACACACACACACACACACACACACACACACACACACACACAAACACACACACACACACTTACACACACACACACACACACACACACACACACACACACACACACACACACACACAACATGCGCGCGCGTTCACACACATACATATTATTAACTTAAGTTGTTAAAGTTCTTTTGTTAAATTAAATTGTTAATTAATTATTTTTGCCCTTCCTCAGGTAGCACTTAATAATTAACTATAAAGCTTCATTTTGACCCCGTTTACTTTTAACTTGTGTTGTATTGTCTTGCTGTAGTTAATACTCACTGTAACACAATGTATCTTTTTGTTATCTTAAGAAAGAGCGGGGTCTCCTAACACAAGTATTCATACTTAAAAGGAGATTCCGGCCATTAGTAATGTAACAATGATGTAAAAGATACTGAATAAAGATTTTTTTCATTTTTTCATTTTTTTCAAGCTTCAAAATTACAATAATAACGGTCGTGTTGTTTCAGATTTGTTTACCATCACAGGCCGCTTGCCCTTATACAATATGCGGATCGGTCGAGACTGAACCGAGTTGTCGTTGTCACTAAACGATACTGTTATAATGTATCTATGTGTGTGTGTGAAATTGTTAGTTTATTGTTTTAATTGGTATGTGTAACTTTCGTAGTGACAGAGGATTATTTTAGTGTGCGCAGCTTCCCCCCGCAAAAAATAACTGACAGTTCTGTATCGGGAAAACGCTACGGCTGGTCGGCTGGCCCTTGCTGCGTTGTTGTATGGTACAAATATAGAAATTTAAGTAATATCTCTTTACAAACTTCGCTTCCCGAATTTTTTTAAAGTATTATAAGCCTACTCGTCATAACTTACCTCTCATTACTTACTTGTAAATGAAAACCTTGCAACATTCGTAAATAGAATTAAAAAAAATATGATTTCACAATATCATTAGAAGTACAATTAAAAAGCAAAGCCACAGCATATAAACGTCCTAAAACTGAGTGTAGAGCACACCACATTTCTGATAAGGGTACGGAGCGATTAGTCCGTCAAGCTGCTCCAATGTGTGGTCTTGGCCCATGTCACATGTCTAAATATTTTATGGCCCTGACTTGCGGTTTTCATTCACCACCGAACATGTGGTAAATAAGCAGTTAACCAACCCCAACCTGGGTTCTGTGTATTTACGGCAAGTGGAAAGCAAAGTGGAAGCCTTGGAGCTACCACAGTTTATTAGAATCAGAATACTTTATTAAATCCGTCTCTATTCTTTTAATACCTTAGTTCTAAATAATAAAAGGATACTTGATTTGATCTTCCTTTCTATACTGAGATACCATCACAGTACAAGCACCGCAACCGCCTTCTCCGCAACCATACTTTGTACCAGTTAAATGAAGCTTTTTGCGCAAGTACCAGAGCAGAGTCCATTCTGGATCCGGAGTCGTTTCTATGACCTGAAAATATAAAAACAGACGCACACTTCACAAACTTGTTTTAATAATACTGACATACTGAACCTCCGGTGCAATGGCCAGATCTTAAAGTAGGTTATAAGCTAAGGGCCAGATGCTTTTTGTCACAGGCCTATTGAAACAAAGATTTCCCTAAGGTACTTAGCGCACCGTGGGGATCGGGGATAAATCGCGCCGTGATATTTACTAAAGTACAGAATAAATAATAATACTACGACTATAGTCTTTTATTTCTTATAGTCCTCCTATAGATTCTTAAATATAACGCAATTTCGCTACTGCAGTGAGCGCGTTTAAATACACCTGTGTTAGCAACGCGTGAAGTGAGTGGGACTAAATAAGTTCGCGAAAAGCGGCCAAGAACTATGTAATTATTTTTCCTTCTCAGTATGTTCCTTCTTGACCTTCATACAGTTTTCAGTATAGTAGTTTCACATATTTATGCCGTCGAAAAAAATTATTTGTCTTCCACGTCTTTTGATCGCCATCGCCATATTTTCCTAACGTCTTTTTTAGGGTTCCGTATCCGAAGTGTAACCAACTTTAACTTGGGTTTTACTAAACTTCCGCTGTCCGTCCGTCCGTCCGTCTGTCTGTCAGCGGGCTGTATCTTATGATCCGCAATAGGTAAGCAGTTGAAATTTCCACAGAATGTGTATTACATTCTGTTGCCGCTATCACAACATAACAATAATAAATTATCAATTAAAGGGGCTACCCTACTAGAAACGTGTTTTACGATGGTACGGAACCCTTCGTACGCGAGTTCGACTCGCACTTGACGGGTTATTATTTTTTGGAAATAAATAATACCACCTTCATTTCGTGGAAATAATGACCCGCCCTCTTATACAAGATCAATGTATAAGATTAATTAACGCGTGTAATGGGCCAAAATTTATATTCGGCGACTAATAAAAAACTAGATACACAATCCCATGCAAAAGTTCTCTAAAAACTGTCGCCAATTGTTTTGATTTAATTCTAGTTGAAATAAATATACATTAATGTAAATTCAACTTTAAATGCATTGCCTAAAATTGTATTCACAAAGCTACGTACAAATTAAAAGCGCACCCAAATGTTCGAGTGGGCGCTCATTCGGTAAGGACATTTTTTGTCACTGATTGTGTATCTAGGTTGTTATTAGTGATCGATGTTCGGCGCAGAAAGATTTAGCAATAAAGAGACTTTTAAAATTGAATAAAAGTTACTATTAAATCAAATCTATAGTATATAAATCTTTAGGTAGGTACCACTTATCCCATACTTAACGAAATCTCTAAGAGAAAACAGCGTGGGTTAGATAATTGAATATTATTTCATAATATTTGAGTGACAAACGAGCTAACAGTCCATTTCATCGTAAGTGACCGCTGTAGCCCATGGATACCTGCAATGGTCTTCAAAGGAAAAAGGTCACAGGCACCTTTACATGCAGGCATTTATCTATATGGGCTATGACCACTTGTAGATAGATAGATAACTCTTTATTGCATTTTATCAAAGTGGTTACAATTTCCGAAAACTTATGAACTACAAACGGTGGTCATATCGCTTTAAGCGATTTCTACCGACAAACCGAACCTAAAAGGGACAATATAATATATTATGACGGATAGGTGCAACTTGCAATATAAATTATATATATATTGGTAAATCCAATTGGGCATACCTTAAGCGCATTAAAAAAATTACGTATAACATGATTATACGGAATTATTAAAGTAGTTTAAATACCTTTCGACAGCACTATCGGCTTCAACACCCTCGAAAACCATGAAAATGACACCCATGATGAAAAAATTGATACCTATTGCAGCCGCCATCTTGGATTTACATTTCGACAGCACTATCGGCTTCAACACTCTTGAAAACCATGAAAATGACACCCGAGATTAAAAAATTGGTACCAACTTCAGCCGCCATCTTGGATTTACATTTCGACAGCACTATCGGATTCAACAATCTCGAAAACCATGAAAATGACACCCAAGATGAAAAAATTTATATCTATTGCAGCCGCCATCTTGGATTTACATTTCGACAGCACTATCGGCTTCAACACCCTCGAAAACCATGAAAATGACACCCGAGATGAATAAATTGGTACCTATTGCAGCCGCCACCTTGGATTTACATTTCGACAGCACTATCGGCATCAGCACCCCCGAAAACCATGAAAATGACACCAATGATGAAAAAATTTATATCTATTGCAGCCGCCATCTTGGATTTACATTTCGACAGCACTATCGGCTTCAACACCCTCGAAAACCATGAAAATGACACCCGAGATGAAAAAATTGGTACCTATTGCAGCCGCCATCTTGGATTTACATTTCGACAGCACTATCGGTTTCAACACCCTCGAAAACCATGAAAATGACACCCAAGATGAAAAAATTGATATATTTTGCAGCCGCCATCTTGGATTTACATTTTGACAGCACTATCGGCTTCAACACCCTCGAAAACCATGAAAATGACACCCATGATGAATAAATTGGTACCTAATTCAGCCGCCATCTTGGATTTACATTTCGACAGCACTATCAGCTTCAACACCCTCGAAAACCATGAAAATGACACCTATGATGAAAAATTTTATACCTATTGCAGCCTCGACCTTGGATTTACATTTCGAGAGCACTATCGGCTTCAGCACCCTCGAAAACCATGAAAATGACACCCATGATGAAATAATTGATACCTATTGCGGCCGCCATCTTGGATTTACATTTCGACAACCCTATCGGTTTCGACACCCTCGAAAAGCATGAAAATGTCACCCATGACCCAAAAATTATACTACTTACTTTTAGTACGTACTACTATTATTTATTCTGTGCTTTTAAATATTGTAATAAAAAAATCTCTTATTATTATTATAATCAAGTATTTAAGAAATTTGTTTATTCGAATATTGTGTATTTGTACAGCGATCTTTTTGAGTCGCTGAAAACAACCGAAACAATGTCCACTCACGACGGCGACTGAAGCCGAACTAAACTTAATAGAAAGGTACTCTGTGAACTAAACTACTCTGTGGCTGTAGATCCCCATTTACAGAAACAATTTATATACGAGGCAACGAAATCAACGAAAATTTCGCGATTTTGGAGCCGAAAAAAATTAATTATAGCTAAACAAAACAAAATTACACTGCCATTTACATTCAGTGGCTTCCCACATGATAGATGAAGAGATTAAAAAATAGATTGAGTTAAACAATTGATATTTTCAAAAGTTATAGTGTTTACAAGCCACAGGGATTTGATAAATCCACACCATAAGCCACTAAAACCCTTTTTTTTATTTAAAAATAGTAATTAACCGATTTAAAAAAATTATTAATAAGTTCAACAATCATTTATCTTTCTAACAATGTGCTTTTTATATCATTTATATGTATAATATGATTGCTAGATACGATTTTATTCGATAAAATGTTGGAATTTTAATTTTTAGGCGATAGTAGAACATTACCTTGCGCTTTCGCTTAAGGTATGCAATATATATATATATATATATATATATATATATATATATATATATATATATATATATATATATATATATATATATAATTAAATTGTATAATAAAATAAATTGTATCATCTTGCAAAGCTTCCATTTTGGCAGAGAGCCTGCATTTAAATAGCACGTGTGTCTGCTTGCTTTCAGCACGCGTATTTAGGATCATGCTTAAAATAGCATGCTCTTTGCTAGCAAATGTCAAACAGCTACAGATAATGCTAGTTTTTAGCATACTTTTTATGAGTCAGTGTGTCCAGTACCTTCAATCTTCTCCGAAATTGAAAGTAAGACCAAATGAGAGAGAAAACGCTTGTACTCGTGTTATCATGACTTATCTCACGTAGGTATTATTACGAGTATGATAGGTTAATACGTAGAAATAGTATAATTGACCGTCAGTCATCTTCGCATCTCGTCATTTACATCTGATGGAGGCTGATAATATTAGCACAGTTTAAAGAGTTTTAGTTATAATCATTTTATAATAATTTTTACTATCAACATAAAAGCTTTAAGAATCAATTTATTGAAATATAAAGTGTATAGGATGCCCCTAACCATTCACGCCCCTAATTCCAGCCTTTTTATACTTAAGAAATAAGGTTTCCAGATTTTCAGTTAAAAGAATATTCGTAAAAGGAAAGTTTATTTCAAATATAACCATTCGGTTTTAAATCTACCAGTGTATGGTTTACAGGGCCATACACTTTCAAGAAGTAGAGTGGGAGTTAGTTGATGAGCACGTCGAAAGGAAAAGATCACCAAAGTTAAAAGGGTTTATTAAAAAAGTAAAGTAATTACAAAGTTATTGTGGCAAATCTTTCCTTGAGTAGTTACTGTTTAGTAGGACGGTTGTTGGCGTACTGACTTGAAGTTGAATATAATAAAATTATTACTAATTAAACATGCGTCCGGAAAGTAGGTCGCAACGTGAGCGCAAAATAAAGTTGAATGTACGATGACTTGCCTGTACAACCAGTGTTAAATCAAGTAAAAAATCAAAAGACGTGTACGCAACGGAAAACACCAATTTTCTTAATTTTTTGACAAGTTATGGTCCTAATAAAATTAGACTCATTTTACATTATATCTTTAGCCTTTTTGGTTTGTATGAGTATGACTATAGACATAGCAACGTGGTTATTTTCATTTAAATTTACAAGTTCTATGGCATACGAAACATATGGTATGTCAGCCGTCAGGCTGTTATTTAGTAAGAAGTACGTGGTAGAGCCACGCTGCAGATATATTAAGGGTTAGCACGAATGTGTCGGCTCGGCCGGGGTACTCACAGAGAACCAGCGTAAAATAGCAGCAAATACTGCTGTTTCGTATGGTGAGAGAACTCGAGATTCCTTTTACTGGAGTTTTCCATTCGAAATTTTGCGAGAGAAACGGGATTTCACATGCATGCGCAATCTCATCTCATCAAAAAAATTCTGTATGTATGTGGCTGGCCTTAGGCCGAAATTCCGTTTCCGAATTCCGAATGGGTAAACCACATACATTCGGAATGCCGTTTTACCCGCACACTTTCGAACGAAAAACTACCGTACATGTGTGACGGATCCTTGATTTTATATGGACTTGTTCCATTCCAATTCGGAATTCCGAAACGAAATTTCGTATGTAAATATGTGGCGGGCCTAAAACTTACCTAAAATAGGTACATACCAAAAACTCAAAGGGCATAACCCTACGCTAAGCTGGCTTATGAGTTCCTACACAAAAGGACGTGTGGGAAGTACAGGGGTGACTGGAATTTGAGACATAATGTTTTTTTTTTGCTTATCACCATTATTGAAATTGTTCTTGGAATAATATGATTATTATGAATGAATGTTCATTACAATAAATAATCTATCGATTAAAATAAATATTTAAAATTATTGCGGTCTAAATAAAATAGCAGGAATTTTTAAAGTTGAAATTGGCTTTAAAAAACTGATAATAGAGCCCTATTATCCATAATTTAAATACACACAAGCTTTCACTAATAACCTTATTACTATACTTCCAATTTTCCAATAATTTTATGTCAAACTTCAATTAAAAAAAAGTTTGTTAAATCCAAAAGTGTACGACTCAAAATGAACATATTATGATAGTGAAAAAAATAAAAAATGTAAATATATTAATAGTTCTATTCGACAAAAAAAAAACATTAATAATTCTATAAGAATGTTAATAATTCTATTCGTCAAAGAGTACCAGTAGCAGTCAACAAAGTACACCTTGAAATCACTCCGTCAAGTACAGAGGTAAGGTCTCATCATAACTAACAAAACGAGGGCAAACTCGGCACATCTAGTTTTCCTCGTCGAGGAGTTCCAGTAGCAGCCATCAAAGTAAACTTTCAAGTCACTATTAAGTTCGGATGTAAGGTCTCACCATAACTAACAAAACGAGCCCAAACTCGTAACATCTAGTTCTCCTCGTTGAGCAGTTCTAGCAGCAGTCATTACAGTACACTTTCCAGTCACTCTATCAAGTCCGGAGGTAAGGTCTCATCATAACTAACAAAACGAGCCCAAACTCGGAACATCTAGTTCTCCACGTCGAGGAGTTCCCGTAATAGTATCATCAAAGTACACTTTCAAGTCACTCTATCAAGTCCGGAGGTAAGGTCTCATCATAACTAACAAAACGAGCCCAAACTCGGAACATCTAGTTCTCCACGTCGAGGAGTTCCCGTAATAGTATCATCAAAGTACACTTTCAAGTCACTCTATCAAGTCCGGAGGTAAGGTCTCATCATAACTAACAAAACGAGCCCAAACTCGGAACATCTAGTTCTCCTCGTCGAGGAGTTTCAGTAGCAGTCATCAAAGTACACTTTCAAATCACTCTATCAAGTCCGGAGGTAAGGTCTCATCATAACTAACAAAACGAGCTCAAACTAGACACATCTAGTTCTCCTTGTCGAGGAGTTCCAATAGCAGATACCGAAGTACACTTTCAGGTCTCCATAAAGTCCAAGACATATAAGTATATTTATATACAAATCTTACGTACTTTTAGCGAAACAAAATCTATACAAATAAATAAAATTGAATTGTCTGTTTGTAATGTTAAAATAACAGCTTTTTACTATATGCATATGAATGTATATAAGGTGCTTATAACAAAAACACAATATTTAAAATTTTTGTCTGTCTGTCTGTCGGTCAGTCTGTCTGTCTGTTTGTTTCGGCTAATCTCCGAAACGGCAGGATCGATTTCGACGGGACTTTCACTATCAAATAGCTGATGTTCTAAGGAGTAACTTAGGCTACTTATATTTGAAGGACACAGGGAAAAAGGAGCTCATTTACAATTTTACGTTTTTGGAATGAACTATACCATTTTACTTTCTTTTGCTATGGCCAATCAGAGCACGTTATTTTAAACACAATAAAAGGCGCTGATTTTGTGTAAAGTTAATTGAAAAAAATTCTACTTAATTTATTTATTTATTTTAAAACAGTATACATGCTGGCTTACAGTATGCCCAGAACGCCAGCATGCTAATTTACAAATTACACTTTTAAATAATAAGTAATTGTATAAGATACATGTCCAAATAAAATTAAAAATAGAAAATACGTGCGAAACAGATTAAAAAATACATGCCAAATAGATTACATGTCAAATAGAGTAAGCAAAATGTCATTGTCAAATTAACTAACCTAAGATTAAAACCTGCTCCGGGTTAAAATTGCTCAACACGAGATCCAACATGCCATCACATTTGTTATACACAATATTATGTTGCTGAAGCCCACTATAGTCACAAAAGGAATTAAAATTAGTCTTAACATTAACGCTACAAGAGTTCAAATTAAAATCTCCAATTATTAAGACATTCAGAGAGGAATATGAGCGTTGACTTCATTAGACGAGACCTCTCCAACTTAACGTTTAGGTTCAGTGTGCCTCTAACCATTCGGTGATCGCTACCAGTTTTCACCCTCGCGATGACGGAGACATCAATGAACAGTTGTCGTCTGGTCGTCATAATGAAGTCAATCTCATTTTTTGTCGAACCGTCGGGGCTCGACCAGGTCCACTTCCTGTGGGGCCGCTTCTGAAAGAAAGAGTTCATCATAAAGAGTCCCTCTTTCTCCATGAAGTCGGCCAGCTGCTGGCCCCTTGGGTTTCGTTCCTCTATTCCAAATTTCCCTACTTTCAGCTCACCGTTCTCTCTTGTGCCTAGTTTTGCATTGAAGTCTCCTATTAACACCGTATAGTGGGTTTTGAAGGAATGCATGGCTCTAGAGATATCCTCATACATTTCCTCCACCTCCTCATCGGGATGGTCCGAGGTTGGTGCGTAAACCTACATGACCTTCAGTGAATACCGTTAGGTGATTCTGAGTGTAAGGTACGCAACCCTCGTGGACACACTCTCAATCATTACAACGTTGTTAACGAGAAACTTGTGAAAGATAAATCCGACACCTCCTTGGGCCAGATGGTCGCCCTCCCGGTTATAGAGCTAGTTGCCGGATTCAGGGATTACCATGTCCTCCTCCTCTCTTCGGACCTCTGATAATCCTATAATATGCCAGCGATCTTCTCGTCAGTCCTCAGGGTGCGTGCATACTCTCTACATGATAAGCTATTCAAACTGACTGTGCGTAAAGTTCGAGCCACCCCCAATTTTTTGCTTTATGGCCATTTTGACCTCCTAGGAGTGTAATGATACCTTTTTGATGAAATCCTCTACATGATAAGCATAATACATATAGCGATCAATATTTTTGTAGCATGAAACACTGTAAACAAACGACCCCTCACGACGGCGGCAGGCGGCTGAGCTCGGAGTAAAAAGTACTCTGTGGCTCGGAGTAAAAGCACGTATTCCCTTTGATTAGTGATTAGTGCAGGTGATTATTGCAAGTGCTTAGTGATTAGGAGTAAACAGATGTGGACATTGTTTGATTAGTGCAAGTGATTAGTAAACTGTATATTAAAGTGATTCGAAGCGTGTTCTATTTTTTTGCGAGTGGGCTGTGGGTGTCCACGCCCCGCGTACCCTCCCTTCCCCCTCACTCACCGCATGTTTGCCACTAAACATGTCTGGACAGCGCTTGTGTTGCAAAAAATGGCAAAGTGGACCTAAGACGTAACCTATAAAATTTGTGCAGGAGTACTAAAACATGGAAGTCTCTACAATAGTAAACACCATAACTGCAAAATTAAAGGAGCCTGAGATGCGGCATTTCTACTTATAAGTGAAGCTATGAACATACCCGGGTTTGGAATTAAAGAAGTTTATACTAAAATGAGAAACTTGAAGTCTACATATTCGCGTCCATACTTGCTGGTCGATGTCTAAGAACTGAATTTACTAAACACAGTCACTAAACAAAATTGAACACTACTTACACTACACACCTGCACTACTCATCCGCCATTACTAACCACCTGCACTCGCACTAATCAAAGTGAAAACAGGGCTTGAGGCAAAGTGTATTTAGTAAAATAAATTAATACAAAGCTGCTGAAAACACCGAAAATTTCGGCATTTCTCGGCCGAAAAAAATTAATTATAACTAAATAAACAAAATTAAACTGCCATTTACATTCCAGTTTAAAAAATAGATTGTGTTAAACAATTGGTATTTTAAAAAGTTTCGTGTTTACCCCACCATTCGAAAATTCACACCATAAGTCACTAAAACCACTTTTTTATGTAAAAATAGCAATTAATTGTTTGAAAAAAAATTAATAAGTTCAATAATAATTTATCTTTCTGACAATGTGCTTTTTATATCATTTATATGTACAATATGATTGTTAATTACGATTTCATGCGATGAAACATTGGAATCTTAATTTTTAGGCGCTAGTAGAACATACTTCACTTTTAAGCTTTTCATTAAAAAAAATAAGCTCGTACTTCGCGCTTAAGGCATGCAATAATAGGTATTAGGTAGATAAGTACTGCTGAGGTCACTTTTAGATCATAAAAGTAAAACAATGTATCAGATATTATATAAATATCAAAGACATTTAAGTAGTAGTAAATATTATATATTTAAATCTCTTTGATAAACATACATATGTACAATATGATAAATAAATATGGTGGATGGTGGTCGTATAATTAGAAACACTACCAACGGTCCTTGACATTATGTAAGATACTTCACCGCAATCGTTTTTATTTTGAAATTAAGCAATAAATAGGACAACAACATGTTCAACGATTTATCATTTATTAGAAAAACAATTTAAATCCCATTACACAAGTGTACTTTCAATATTACATTACGGACAAACATTTAAATCAGTTTTAAGGTATGAACAATAATAGTCAACTAATTAGAAACAACAACAAAAGAGTATAAAAACAATATTTTTAAGTATTAGTAATTAGTATTATTATTTACGCAATAGCTACTATCCACAGCCTACCAATAGTTATAATTAATATTTAGTGGCGTATCCCTTCTTTTCAATAACAGCACTGCAACGACGTGGCATTGATTCAATCAATTTCATACATTTTTCTAGGGGGATTGAATTCCATGCTTCAACAAATGCTTCATATAGTTCGTTTTGACTAGTGTTACGTTTGTTTGAGACTTTCTTTTTAACAATATACCAGAGATTTTCTGTCGGGTTTAAATTCGGCCTATTTGCTGGTCAGTCTAAAACGGATATACGCTGTTCGCTAAGGAAACATTTGACGCTATTGGCCGTGTGTTTAGGGTCATTGTCATGCTGAAATATCCAGGTTACAGGCAAATGATCATCCGAGTAGGGAAGCATTGTGTGCTCTAAGAGATTTTTGTATTGCCATTGATCTACATCCGGAAAAGCACCCCCAAACTTTAATGTTACCGCCACCGTGCTTGACAATATTCCTTGTGTATTTATAATTAAAAGCATTGTTTAAAGAACGTCTAACATAGCTATTTTCATCGGAATTTACCATATTTATTTTTCTTTCATCTGATAATAACACTTTTTTCCATTCTCGTACCGTCCAATTAACATATTTTTAGCGAATAATAATCGCTTCTCTCGGTGTTGCTTGGTAAGAAGCGGTACCTTTCGAGAGATTCTTCCAAACAATTTAGCTTCCACTAATCTTCGGCGTATCAGTCTTGACGAGATGTTTCTCGGGTCATCAGGCGAAAAACGTTCATTTTTAATCTTTACTTGGGTCTTTTTTAGCAACACGAACGATTAGCGTATCTTCTCCGGGAGCGGTTTTTCGTGGCCGAGCCTTTCTAAGAATATTTTCTACAGTTCCATGTGTTTTATAACAATCAATTGCTTTTTGCAAAATTAAAAACTTTCTTAACAGAACAATTTAAATGCATAATTCTTCTGTACGCCCACTTATGATCTATATGTAAATTAAAAATTATTTGCCTAGTTGACGACTTTTATTTTTGCCCATTTTGAACAAAATGATTAAATTTTGAATTGCCGCCAAAATAATAGAAAAAGCTGAGAAAGAAATGTTAATCTCATATTTCAAAACAAGAACGAGCTATGGATGTTTTTTTTAATGTTTCTAATTAGGCGTCCAAGCGGCCAGTAACAGGAAATAAACTCCTACATGTGTAAGTCTTATTTTGTAATTAAAAGTAAGATATGTTTTATATTTTATGTATTTAATGAGTTTTTTATTTGAGTGGCTATATTATTGCATGATTATTAATTATTGAATGTGTATATTTTTTACGAACATTTGTACGTTGAAGTTATACTTTTTTTATTCCTAAGAAGTGTTTCTAATTATATGACCACCACGATATATTTAGCAAAGAGATTTAGAGAGGTATATACCCACCTTAATATACGTACACTGGTTTATTTATTTAAAATTTATGAAGCATTTAAAACAATTTGAATAGAATAGAATAGAATAGAATAATTTTTTATTCAATATTGATTATTACATAATACTTATTGAAAGTCATTTTTTATTTACCACTGGTTCGGAAAATACCTCAGTCCTGGGAAGAACCAGCAAGAAACCCAGCGGGACTTTTTTTTAAACATAATTTCACTTAACAATAATTTTGTTTATACAATTTTTAAATGATATTTTCATAGAACCAGCATGATGGCGATCACCCTATTCCCAGGGGTTATTTTCATTCATGTATTCCTTGATATTATAATAACCCTTCTTGTACAGTTTTTCTTTAATAAAACTTTTAAACTTGTTTATTGACAAACTTTGAATATGTTCTGGGATTTGTTGTAAAAGCGTATACATTGCCCCATAAATGAATTACTGATTCTGTGGAGTCTAGTAACTGGCATTACAAGCTTATGTTTGTTCCTAGTATTTAAAGTATGCACATCCTTATTCTTATTAAAGCTATTTATGTTTTTATGCACATACATTACATTCTCATAAATATATTGCGATGCAAAAGTTAATATGTTTATTTCTTTAAATTTTTGTCTGAGGGACTCTTTACAATTTAGGTTATAAATCGCCCGTACGGCTCTCTTTTGCAAAACAAATATAGCTTCAATATCAGTCACATTACCCCATAGCAAAATTCCATAAGACATTACGCTATGAAAGTAACTAAAATACACTAATCTAGCTGTCTCAACATCTGTGAGACTTCTAATCTTTCTTACAGCATATGCTGCAGAACTAAGTCTGCTTGCTAATTTAGATATATGGGGGCCCCATTGAAGTTTCGCGTCAATAGTAATACCAAGAAAAACAGTGGTATCCACAAGACTCAACTCCTCCCCATTTAACAGCACATTGATATTCGTATGTTTTACATTAGGTATTGTAAATTTAATACACTTTGTCTTATTGCCGTTTAAGAGCATATTGTTGGCGTTAAACCAATGTATCAATTTCGATAGAGCATTATTTACATCGTCATAACTAATTAACTGTCGTTTGAGTTTGAAAATCAAAGAGGTATCGTCAGCAAACAATACTATATCGTGATTGTCCCCTACAAGATAAGGTAAGTCATTAATATAGATTAAAAACAGGAATGGGCCAAGAATGGAGCCCTGAGGAACGCCCATTGATACTACCGATCCGGAGGAACCTTTACCATTAATCACTACTTTTTGAATTCTGTTACTTAAATATGAAGTAATAAGTCTAAGCGCTAAATTTTTTACACCGTAATGTTGTAGTTTCCTGATTAATGTCTCATGATGAACACAATCGAAAGCCTTGGAAAGATCACAGAAAATACCTAAGGCATCTTGTGAATTCTCCCAGGCATTAAAAATATATTTCATACGCTCAACACCGGCGTCCGACGTCGAGCGACCCCTTGTAAAACCAAATTGGTTTTTATGAAGTAATTTATTTGTATTAAAAAAAGTTAACAATTGATCCAAAATTATTTTTTCAAAAATTTTACTGAGAGTTGGTAGTACAGAAATAGGTATAAAATTAGCGGGGTCCAATGTACTACCAGATTTAAATAAAGGTATTACTTTACTATACTTCATTAAATCAGGAAACACACCAGAATCGATACAAGTATTAAAAATAATAGCAAGATGAGGTGCAATTAAATCTATTATGGACGCAATAACTGTAACGGAAATCCCCCACAAATCTGCGGTCTTCTTTACATCAATGGTTTTGAAGTATTTCACAACATCTTGCGATAATACTTTTTCAAATCTAAATTCTTTTAAGCAGATATTAACATTCTGTTTGAGTAATGACTCGGCGACAGTTGGAGAAGTATTCAATGACTCGGTTGTCAAGATAGGAATATCAGTGAAATATTTCTCAAACACCGCTGCGACTTCTTGATTTGATTTAGTCAATTCATTGTTAATTTTTAATTGATAGTTTGAGTTACAAGGTTTGTCTTTACCGGTTTCATTATTAATTATACTCCACGTCATTTTAATTTTATTCTTTTGCATACCTTAAGCGAAAGCGCAAGGTAATGTTCTACTATCGCCTAAAAATTAAAATTCCAACATTTTATCGAATAAAATCGTATCTAGCAATCATATTATACATATAAATGATATAAAAAGCACATTGTTAGAAAGATAAATGATTGTTGAACTTATTAATAATTTTTTTAAATCGATTAATTGCTATTTTTAAATAAAAAAAGGGTTTTAGTGGCTTATGGTGTGGATTTATCATGTCCCTGTGGCTTGTAAACACTATAACTTTTGAAAATATCAATTGTTTAACTCAATCTATTTTTTAATCTCTTCATCTATCATGTGGGAAGCCACTGAATGTAAATGGCAGTGTAATTTTGTTTTGTTTAGCTATAATTAATTTTTTTCGGCACCAAAATGGCGAAATTTTCGTTGATTTCGTTGCCTCGTATATATATTGTTTCTGTAAATGGGTATCTACAGCCACAGAGTAGTTTAGTTCACAGAGTACCTTTGTATTAAGCATTAAGTTTAGTTCGGCTTCAGTCGCCGTCGTGAGTGGACATTGTTTTGCTTGTTTTCAGCGGCTCAAAAAGATCGCTGTACAAATACACAATATTCGAATAACCAAATTTCTTAAATACTTGATTATAATAATAATAAGAGATTTTTTTATTACAATATTTAAAATCACAGAATAAATAATAGTAGTACGTACTAAAAGTAAGCAGTATAATTTTTTTGTCATGGGTGACATTTTCATGCTTTTCGAGGGTGTCGAAACCGATAGGGTTGTCGAAATGTAAATCCAAGATGGCGGCCGCAATAGGTATCAATTTTTTCATCATAGGTGTCATTTTCATGGTTTTCGAGGGTGCTGAAGCCGATAGTGCTGTCGAAATGTAAATCCAAGGTGGAGGCTGCAATAGGTATAAAATTTTTCATCATAGGTGTCAATTTCATGGTTTTCGAGGGTGTTGAAGCTGATAGTGCTGTCGAAATGTAAATCCAAGATGGCGGCTGAATTAGGTACCAATTTATTCATCATGGGTGTCATTTTCATGGTTTTCGAGGGTGTTGAAGCCGATAGTGCTGTCAAAATATAAATCCAAGATGGCGGCTGCAAAATATATTAATTTTTTTACCTTGGGTGTCATTTTCATGGTTTTCGAGGGTGTTGAAACCGATAGTGCTGTCGAAATGTAAATCCAAGATGGCGGCTGCAATAGGTATCAATTTTTTCATCATGGGTGTCATTTTCATGGTTTTCGAGAGAGTTGAAGCCGATAGGGTTGTCGAAATGTAAATCCAAGGTGGCGGCTGCAATGGGTATCAATTTTTTCATAATGGGTGCCATTTTCATGGGTTTCGAGGGTGTTGAAGCCGATAGTGCAGTCGAAATGTAAATCCAAGATGGCGGCTGAAGTAGGTACCAATTTTTTCATCATGGGTGTCATTTTCATGGTTTTCGAGGGTGTTGAAGCCGATAGTGCTATCGAAATGTAAATCCAAGATGGCGGCTGCAATAGATATAAATTTTTTCATCATTGGTGTCATTTTCATGGTTTTCGGGGGTGCTGATGCCGATAGTGCTGTCGAAATGTAAATCCAAGGTGGCGGCTGCAATAGATATCAAGTTTTTCATCTTGGGTGTCATTTTCATGGTTTTCGAGGGTGTTGAATCCGATAGTGCTGTCGAAATGTAAATCCAAGGTGGCGGCTGCAATGGGTACCAATTTTTTCATCTCGGGTGTCATTTTCATGGTTTTCAAGAGTGTTGAAGCCGATAGTGCTGTCGAAATGTAAATCCAAGATGGCGGCTGCAATAGGTATCAATTTTTTCATCATGGGTGTCATTTTCATGGTTTTCGAGGGTGTTGAAGCCGATAGTGCTGTCGAAATGTATTTAAACTACTTTAATAATTCCGTATAATCATGTTATACGTAATTTTTTAATGCGCTTAAGGTATGCCCAATTGGATTTACCAATATTTATTCTTAGCCGTCTTAATCTTGTTGCTAATATGTAACTATTTGGCTGTGGAGCAAACTCTTTTAAACATTTTAGAATAATTTTTAACATATTTTTTAAAAGCATCGGAAAGATTATATGATCTTTCATGGTAAAGGTCATATAACCTTCGTCTGCTTTTATGAATTCCTACTGTCGCCCACTCATTAAATGCCTTGCGACTGTTTCTGGAGAATGTTTTAGAAGTAAATGTTTTTTTAAATGCATTGCTTATAAGGGTAAATAATTGTCCATATAAATAGTCTGCATTGTTCTTATAAGAAAGTGATGGAAGGTTTTTTATCATATTACTTCTAAATCTCTCCAGGCGTTTTGTATTAATAGGAACAAACACACTTTTCTCAATTACCTGTTTTTTTGTGCATATAAGGTAATGAAACCAGTTGTCCACAGTGATCTGAACTAAGTTTTTGAATTATTGATTTGTTAATTGGTACAACACCTGTAAAAATATTATCAATACAAGTTGCACTACACCCTGCAATACGTGTAGCTTCAAAGAATAAATTACCAAGATTATAGGATTTAAACAAAGAGCAAAATTTAATACTGATGGAAGAAGTTTCCAGGAGATTGATATTAAAGTCTCCACACACTACAAGAGATTTATTCTGTTTATTAAGCTTAACTAAAACTTCTTCCATAACCTTTTCAAAGGTATCATAATTTGAATTTTGAAATTCCTCTTCTCAAATCTTTCGCTATTACCTCTCCTTATGATTATTTGCAATAATATACGATAAAGAGTATAGTAATATAATATACTAGCTGACCAGGCAGACCTTGTTCTGCCCTTTCCTGAGATGGCCTTCTTTCTCCAATAAAAAATCCTTAAATTGCTAATAAAAAATGTTAAGGGACACTTATCGAGATAAAAACTATCCTATCTCTCAAGTTGGACCAAACTGCACACAGTGTGCAAAATTTCATTGAAATCAGTTCAGTAGTTTAGGAGTTCATCGCGGACAAACAATATGACACGTAATTTTTATATATAAAGATTATGGGATATAAGTCAAGACCCAGCTGCATTACCGTAGGTAGTAACATTATTTAATCTTCTGTGGCCTTACTCATAAAAATCAATGTGAATTTATGAAATGCAAGTTGTTCTCTATCTCTCTCTTTTTCTTTACGAAATGACAAAAGAAAGAGACAGCTATAGATAAATTCAATACATGAGCGGATTTCAAATAAAATGACCATAGGAAAACTGCGCTGTCCACTTACTTTTTCAATAGTTTATTCATAAGGGAATCAAGTTTTTTGTTTTTGTCGGTAACAATATAGATAGGAAACATATAAAGATTATTTTAAAATTAAAAAAAAAACTAAATAAACCTGCAAAATATTGCCATAAAGTCAACATTTATGTTGACGAAACCATTAATTTCAACATGTCCACCCTATACCTTGCCAGCAAAAAGATCTGATTTAGACAATTTTTTGTTAAAATAGTTCATATATTTGACAGTTATATTGAAAACTTTATTCAAGAGCACAAAATTAATGCATGTTTTAGAGTTTTCTAAAAGAAATAAAATAGATAATTCACTTTAATTGTTGTCCTCAAAAACAAGGTTGGCGGAATTTTCCTTTACGTAACGCATGTAACAGGTACTACAAATTGAATATACATTAAATTTGTAGATTTTTCGCACTTCTGGTAACATTTTCAAAGTAAACGTCAAACAAAGTTTGAACGCCTATCTGCCAATTTGACGTAACTCGTTACGAAACGCGGTGGTGACTGTGTGTGATAAAATTTTGTTCCATTACGAACTCATGTTTTCTCAGGTAAGAAGGTTGCTACGTTTTGTTTTTTCCTTAACTTTCAATACAGTATAATGTTGATAGTTTGTAACATAAATGCCTTATATTCATTATTTTTTAACTTAAAAATGATTGATTTCAATTTCAAGCCCACTTTTCGTAACATCAATTACGTAGCGTTACATATTAGCGGAACTAATTTTGTCACGTAACGGAATTATAAGGGCATGTCTAGCTTTGAATTAGAGTAGGTAGTTTGTCTGAATATGTCTGCAGCTACAAAATATGTTTTTTTTTCTATCTTTCAGATACTTTTAAAAGTTACCTTTTCAAAACCTACCTACAAAACAGAATGTCACTGGGGCCGAACGGGCAAAACGATTCAGAGAAAATATAAAAGAAGATAAAGAAAAGTATAAAGTTTACAAGAAAAATGAATTAGAACGAGTAAAAAAATGTCAAAAAAGAATAAATGAGCTCAGCGAAGAAGAAAAACAGAAAAAAAGACAATGGAGAAATCAAAACAGCAAAAAAGAAAAGAAAGTATCCTTTGAAGAAAGAAAATAAGAAAGTAAGACTTCTGAACCAAGAAACATTAAAAGTTGTAATCGTTTGAAGAATATATTTTTTCGGGATCGATCGATGCGATTCAATTCAATTCAATGAAGAAATATTTTACTTATTAGTAGGACGATTTTTAAGGTTCCTATATTAATGAATCTTTTGAATTTTTTATTTTATAGTAAAACGTAACCCTTAAAATATTATTAATATTAAATAAACTTTAAGTATTGTTTCTTTATATTTTTTTACATATTTGTTTTTTTTTTATATATTTTATACGCTGAAATATTTTTAGTTTTGATGACTCGAATAGCTAAAAATATTTCAGAGTGTGAATTATTTTTACAGACTTGAATATTTTTTTAATTTTATAAATCACTAATCTTAAGAACATTTTTTTTAATAACAATAAGTATTTTAATGCAGACTGAATTGTATATAAAAACTTTTAAAATTATAATAATTAAGTATTATTAATTACTTATAGAAAAATGGTATACTTATGGAAAAACCCTAAGCAGTTCCTTTTCGTAATACATTATTCCATTAACGTAACTGTCCCACAGTTATTAGTTTTAATTTTTACGTTTATCTTACAAATATTGTTGATTTGAGTGCTTTTTAAAGTTTCATAGTGTTTATTTGTTTATTTTTTTTTTATTTCGTTAATAGAGTTTGATATTTAACGTGTTTCAAATATTGTGGTAAATGATATTTTTTTTCCCAAAATATCTGAAAAATTACGTAATGGAGCTTTACGCAGTAGATTATCAAAATTTCTACGAATAATTTTGTAATAAGCTTAGTTTTTAAAAAGATTTTTCTTTGATTTCATTCAAACAATAAAATTTATGTGAATAATAATAGTTTTATTTTATTAAAACAGTAATTAAAAAAGTTACGAAACTGAATAATTACTGGTGTATGCGGTCACTTAAATGGGATTTTTATGAATATTATTAAAACATTCTTAATATTTTTTACATTATCGGACAATTTATTAAATTTACCACCGAAATATCCACATTTAAGTCCATTACGATTTATGAAAAAATATTACGTTCCACTTACGTAACGCGTCATTTTATTTGAAATCCACTGACATAACATAACGATATTCAACGTTTTTTTTTGTTCAAAACTCTTGTGGCTTACAGAAAATCCAATATCCAGGTTAAATTTTACATGCAAAATTTTTTTTTCAGAAATGGCATCCATCCTTAACAACGAACATTAATAATCATAAATTAAACAATTATAAAATAATAGTAATATAAAATATCAAAGCTGTGATAAAGTTAATTGTATAGTACGAGTATAATAAAGTTTTAACAGTGGTAGAGCCACGCGGCAGATTTTGCTGTCGCACGGATGGGCCGGCTCAAACCGGGGTGGTACCACGACCTCACAGAATACCAGCGTGAAGTAGAGGTTTACCTCTGCGTTTCGCTTGGTGAGTGCAGGTGGCCGGAGGCCCTTTTCACTGGAAATGAGGCATTCCATCTTAGTTCTCACGGGTGACAACGCATCTGCATTTTGATTCGCAAACGAGGATAGATGTAGATGTCTATGGGCCGCAGCAACCACTTACCATAAGGTGGACTGTGTGCTCGTTTGTCACCCTTATCCTATAAAAAAAAAGTATTAATAATTATACAATGAAATATTTTGTCATAACAATTTATAATGCAATGTCAATAAAAGCTAATTACAATCCTAATATGCACATAATTAAAATTACATCTTAAATATAAAGTATTAAATTGTCGAATTATTAATTGTCATATCATCGATAATGTTATAAAAAAGAGTCAGCAGACGTGTCTGCAAATAAGTCAATTTAATTGTGCTGAGTGAGTATATCCCCTATAAGTGTTAATGCTCGATTTGTTGGTGGTCTATCTAGAAGACGCGACCTACGAAGCGGAGCCACCGTTCCTCCATTATCTCTCTGCAGATACCTGGGCACCAACAAACCGATCCAAAGTCTTACTAGCTAACTTGTAAATGGGTGTCATATGATTGTGAAAACTTAATTTAGTATCTAATATTAAACCTAAGTCACGTATGTCATATACTCTTACAAAAGGCGCGTCATATAAGTTATAATTAATAATTACAGGATTCTGTTATAATGCAAAAGTGATAACCTTGCATTTATTCTCATTAAGAGGAAGATGGTTCACTTCACTCAATTCCGATACCGCATCTATGTCGTGTTGAAGAGCCTGTGCATCAGCAGCACTACCAAACGCGAAGCTTAATTTTAGATCATCTGCGAATAACAGACACTTCCCAAATTTACATTGATAGGCATGTCATTTATAAAAATTGAAAATAGCGTAGGGGCAGGTGTACTACCCTGACTTATACCAGATCTAGTGAAATAATTAGCGGATTCGAAACGACTTACTCTAACGAATTGACGATGATTATCCAAATAGCTAGTAAAGAGTTGAAGAAATTTCGGAATAATACCCAACTTAGCTAGCTTCTGTAACAGTATGTCATTACTAACCAGGTCAAAAGCCTTCCTAAAACGGCGGCGTCTACCTGTCTCCTAGAATCTATCTCTGCACATACATAGTCCACGTGCGCTATCAAGTTAGTAGTCGTTGAAAATTTCTTTCGAAATCCATGTTGACTGTCATGCAAAATGTTATCTCACTGTTTGCTAATGCCAAAGTCCAACATGGTTTCAAATATCTTCGCCAGAACCGAAAGCACCGCAATAGGTCTAAATCAGAAACATCTTTTTCAGTTTCCCCCTTTGGAACAGGTATCACCCTAGATAGTTTCCATTGTTCTGGATATTTAGCCTGTCTAAGGGATAGATTAAAAATAAACAAGAAAGGTGAACGAAGAGCTGGCGCACAATCCTTGATCAGAAAAGCGGTAATGCGATCAGGGCCACCGGCAGATCGTAGATTTAGGCGTCATGTTGCCAATCTAAAATCACTTTCGTCTACTTGCCTGATTCAGATAGGTATCACATTAACTTGTGAATTAGCCGCATTTTCGGTATCAACATAATTTAATAGGGGCTTTTCATTATGGAATACTGAGCAAAAATATTCAGCAAAGGCATTAGCCGCATCTTGACCAGTTACTTCTGCACCTTTATAACTATACGTTACTGTAAGTCTCATAAGTCGTCTTTCTTTCTTTTTATCACTAACATATTTCCAAAAAAATACCGGAATGTTAATTATGCTTTTCTGTATCAACTCAAGGTGCTGCTCATATGCGTTGTCAATTAAGGTTTTAACCCTAAACATATCTTTGTTAAATAATTTGCCTTCTTGCTTAAATCTCTTATAATGAAAATATTTTTTAAAATATTTTCTATGATCTCAGGCGTGAACCACTTGGGATAGATAGATGGCGATGACTTGAAAACAGCTTTTTATTTGGTACATATAAATTATTAATTTGTTTCAACTTGTTGTAAAAAAAATTACGGCCGAATTTACGTCTGTAATAGTCATTAACTAGGACAAATCTAATTTAGCTAACGCAGCATATAGACCTTGAAAGTCTGCCTTACGCCAATTCCAATCGGGGATCACATCCGAACTCTCATCAGGCGAAGCCTAGGCAAGAACTCCCCTTACGAAAGATTGATTTTGACATCTAACGAAGGATGATTACTCATCTATCGGCACAAGTGGATTCAATCCAGGCAACACCTCCAGTTGGCTACGGTAATAGTCACTCAACACGAGATCTAACAAGCCACCGCGAGTATGAAATACATTATTATGTTGCTGTAGATTACAGAAGTCACAAAAAATGTTAAATTGAGTTTTAACATTAGTGCTGCAAGAATTAAGATTAAAATCACTCAATACTGATAAATTGAAATTTTAATAAGTACACAAAGCATTTTTTATGCAGTTTAGAACATCAATATACTGATCGTCGCAATAATTTGGTGGTAGGTACACCACATAACATAAAAACTTTACATTTTTGCAGCTCACAAGTGCGAATACTAGTTCTTTATCAGGTGTCATACCGTCAATATCCGAAATCACTCGAACCTCGCAGCTATCACGCACAGCCAACAATACTCCTCCCCAACCAACGTCACCTAACCTATCTTTACGAACCACAACATAGCTTGAGGGAAAAAGTTCACCATCGGATACAGAGCTAGTCAAAAACATCTCTGTGTCAAGGCGATAATGTCAAGATTGGCTTGAGTCACATTATTATAAAATGTCTTTCTGTTTCTGTAACACAAATATCCTCTGCCAATGCGTCCGTGACATGATGCTTTCAGCTTGCTTGGCCAGAACTCCTAGCTTAAACGACGAGTATCGTCAACGTGATTTCTACCACAGTGAAAACGTCATTTCCACATATAGAAGTAAGATGAGCCTGCATCTGTTCGACGGTTTTACCCTCCAGTACATAATACAAGTGCAGGTACCTCCACCTCTCTGCAGCGCGCAAAGATGTAGCACCTGGCGCTGCAGTACCTTGAAGCACTCCAGGTAACGAAGCTTTCAATCTTTTAGTCTTTTTCACTTCCACCCATTCCCCTACCTGATCCACATTCAAAACAGCATTATTCACGTAGGCATTGGTTGATCAATTGGCCCCCGAGCTCTGTGGAATGATAACTGACCCATTGTAGGCCTTAAAATCTTGCTTGGCGTTATTCCACTTCTTTTTATTTTGTTGCCCTTTTAGGATATTGGTGGGAGCTAACGTAGGGACTGTGAGTAATGATGCAGTTGTACTAGCCTCCTCGCCGCTGTTTTTGGATTGAGACGATTTAGGCATCATATTAATTTTATTCTTTAATTCAATAATTCTATCACTTAAGTGTTAACCCAGTCATCGTATTAAAAAGTTCAGTTTTAAACGTGAAAAATTGTTCACTAATCAAATTACTAATTTTAGAAGTAATTTTTTTTTCAAAACTCTCCTGCATTTCTTTTAATTCATGCACAACAGAAACTCGGATTTTCTCCAACAAACTAGGTATACTAGAGTACTCGTTTTGTCTGGAAGTTTGTGGTGCATAACGAGCCCCAGTACAAATAGTTACATTGTCCGGGCTATTAATAGATATATCGGGGCAATCTCTAGCAATACTCATATCATGCGTTATCATATCAATTGTTGACGAACTGGTGTGTGTGAATTATTACCTAAGGTACTTTACAACGGCATTCAACGCAAATCCAAGAGGTTTTAAAATCAGAAGAGAGCGTAGCGTACATCTGTGCAGTTAAATTTGCACATGCATGTTGCAATATCAAAATACTGTTTACATTTGACGCATCTCATAAACGGGTTACCTTCGATAATTACGTCGCGACATCCCGCGCAATAAACTCTTCTATAATAGGTGACTTTGTAATACAGGCGACAGTCACTAGCTACGATGACTCACTCCAGCAGGCTGGTCAAGCTCGTCGTAGGAACACAACAGTTAATTAAATTTTTTGAACTATTTTCACTTATAACTTGAGAACTATTTTACAGTTTTTAATTCTAATTGTACCACTACGAGCTTGTTTAATATCGTTTTAACACCAAACGTCAACATTAAACCACTAATTAAGACAGAAATACGTATATTAGCAGCATTTGTTGAAAAACAACATCTACCTATGTTAATATTGTTGTACTTCTTAGAAAGTACATAGGTACATATTTATAAGCAACAACCTAAATAGTTTTTCTCTAGCGAGGTTGAATTTGTTGTTAGTGTTAGGTATAGTTATAATATTGTTCGAAAACGTACCTTCTTCCCATTGACGAAAAACACAAGTACAGTTTGGATTGGTTCAGAAAGAATGTCTTCTATTTTATCCATTTTTCGAAATAAATAAAGTATCACAAATTGTACACTTTATAGTTTAAGTATGATGTTTTGTTTCATAATCGCATGTATTTGACCCTCGCTGTCTAATAGCGGCAGCGAACTAAACACGTTTCACGACCTTAGACACAGATTGGAGAAGTTACTACCTACGCAAGTTTAGATAAAATGGTTATTAAAATGTCTCCTACATATTAAATAATGCCTACCTACGGAAATGTTACGACGTGAAACTATTGTGTATGTTATCTCCTTATCCTTTCGTTTAATTTGACATCTAATAATATTTCTAGGCTTAGGACATTCTAGGGCAGACATTGTTTTGAAAAATAAATGAGGACAATCTTTAGGAGATAAGGTCCCCTATATGGTATTTTAAAACAATAGGTCACCTATTGTTCTATAATCTGAGGTTGTTATTTAGTTTAAATTTAAATTAAATTTAACTGAAATTAGGAAAGAATTTTTCTTCACTGTCATCAGTCCGTAACAGTCCACCGCTAACCACTAACCATGGGCCTCACTCATTATAAACTCATTTGTAAAAAAAAATACAATACAAAAAAGGTTTTAATCATTCGAACATATTACTGGACTGGATAAGCAGACTTTTAGTCTACTCTTACGTTTAATAATTTATTTTTAGATTTCTTTGGTTGTTATTTTATAAAATAGGTATTAGTTATTTTGGTAGTGTTTAAATATTTCTTAGTATTAGCTTAATTATAGATTAAACTTTTTTTTATTTAGCTGTAGTATTAAATAGGTACCTGGGTATCAAATAGGTTATTTCATTCTATTAGACGTAGTTTAGGTACCTACTTATATATTTTTTTAGAATTTAATTTTGGATTTAAGAATTTATTTAGGATCCGTTTTATTATTTAAGTAGGCATTTAGATTTTTTCTACGTTTTTGAAAAATCTAAATTTTTTTAAGTGTATGGTACGGGTGGATGCTCCTAATACCAGCCATGCCCCTAATTGCAGTCTTTTCGCCTTCGTAAATAAGATTTCTAGTAGTCTGAACTACAAATATTGTCACCTAAAAAATCTTCGTAACTAGAGGAATGTATATTTCAAATATTACCTCACAGTTTTAAACCTAACAGTGTTAAATCGAAAATCAAAACACGTACGCAACGATAAACGCTAATTTTCCTAATTTTTGACAAGTTTTGATCCCGGTGAAATTATGCTTACTTTACATTATGCTTTTTGATTTGTATGAATATGACTCTAGACATAGTAATGCAGTTATTTTTCTTTAAATTTACAAGTTATTTATTTTCTTTTAGTGGAAATTAATGGGGTTGTAATTAGATATACGAAATGTATGGAGTGCATAATGTCAGCCGCCCGGCTGTTATTTGGTTTGACGTACCTAATAAGAAGTACCTAATTTCAGCCACGTAATATTAATCAGGGCTGTCAATATAAACTGGAATAAATACCATTATCATAACTTATATTATAGCTAAGGGAGTTATGATCAATTCGGCTGTTTTAAAATTGGTTTTAGATTTTAAAGTTTAGCAAAAGATGTACTAGCTTTTCTATCTGACATTCGATGTATATTAAGAACACCTTATGTAAGTATTCAATTATTTTTTGAGAAAGAAGAAATAACAAGCAAAAAATATAGTATACATACAAGCAAAAACTACAACTTAGTTATACTAATTATAACTTAGAACATACATGAAAAACTCATGACAAGGAAAGTGAATTAGAACCAGGCTTTGCGGCAGTTTATGGAGGAGGATATTCAGTAGTGTACTTGTGTAAGGTTATAATGATTTGAAAACTTGGATGATTAAATTATTAGAAATCGATGTTTTACCTAATATTTTATCATAATTTGCTTTAATTTATTGAACTGCTTTAAACTAAAACACAGTTAGTTAAATAGTAAAACATTACAATAAAATAATGTTGTCGTCTGCCTTAATACATATTCCATGCTTGTGACATGCAGATTCAAAATTAAAAATTGTTACGAATTTATTATTTTGCCTCTAAAACTTACCTACAATAGGTACCAACCAAAAACTCAAAAGGCATAACCCTATGCTATGCTGACATTAGGTACACAAAAGGACGACAATCGGTTCAGAGTGGCTGGAATTTGAGCCATTATGCCTTTATTTTTAAAATTGTTCTTGATATAATATGATTGTAAATAAATGTTCATTACATTTGTCCATAAATAACATATCGATTAAAACAAATGTTTTAAAAAAATTCCTACTATTTTAATTAGGACACAATCCTAATTAAAATAGTAGGAATTTTTAAAGTTGAAATTGGCACTAAAAGGCTGGTAATAGGGTCATCCACCCTAGCTATAGTAGGATCTCTAACGTAGATTATTTTGTTAGGTAACTGAATGCCGTCGATTAAAAATAAAATACACAATGCCACCTAAAAAACGATTATCTTTATCTCGAAATTCGAGAGAAGCTAAGAGAATGAGAAATGTGCGTTCTCAAGAATCGGCAGAGGAAAGAGCACATCGGTTAAACTCTATGAGAGTTAGTGCCTCAACTTCTCGAGCCGATGAAAGCTCTCCAGAAAGAGAGATGCGATTAGCAGCTGACAGAGCGAGACGAGCTACATCACGGGCGTCTCAAAGTTCTTCTCAACGAGAGCTAAGGCTTACCATTGACCGAGAACAACATGTGTTATCCCGAGAAGCTGAAACTGATTCACAACGAGAATTGCGGCTCACAGCTGACCGCGAACGGCATACATTATCTCGCGAGTCCGAAACCTACACTGAGAGGGAATTATGTCTCACAGCTGACCGCGAACGGTATACATTATCTTGCGAGTCCGAAACCTACACTGAGAGGGAATTACGTCTCACAGCTGATTGCGAACGGCATGTACTATTCCATGAGTCCGAAACCTTCACTGAAAAGGAATTACGTCTCACAGCTGATCGCGAACGGCATGTACTATCCCGTGAGTCCGAAACCTACACTGAGAGGGAATTAGGTCTCACAGCTGACCGCGAACGGCATACATTATCTCGCGAGTCCGAAACCTACACTGAGAGGGAATTACGTCTCACAGCTGATCGCGAACGTCATATTTTATCTAGAGAATCTGAAACTTTTACTCAATATGAAGACCGTTTGACAAATGATAGGGTGCACCATAATATTATTCGATCTCTTGAAGATGAACATGAGCATGAACAACGACTAGAGTCGGGACGCGAATATTACAATTTTTTGAGACAAGAACGATTAATAAGTTTGTCTAATGAAAGATTAAGAATTGAAAATATTCGGTCTCTTGAAACGGACGAACAGCAAGAGGCCCGTCTTACTGCAGACAGATTTCGACATAGTCTTAATGACTTAGATGTACACATAGAAGATCAATCTACAAATTTGGTGGCGTGGTCCGACAAATATAAAAGTGGGTTTGCTTATAACCTCACAATTGATTACAGATCATCTTCTGTAATAGGCGATATGAACGTAGTATGTTCTTTTTGTAATGCTTCAAAGTGGAGTAAGGAGTCGGCTGGTTTCTGTTGTTCTGGAGGTAAAATAAATTTGCCTTCGTTCGAAGATCCGCTGGAACCTTTGAAGTCTTTACTTTTAGGGGAACATGTGCAATCTAAACAGTTCTTAGACAATATTTGCACTTATAATTGTGCGTTTCAAATGACATCCTTTGGTGCTCAATAAATCTCAGAAGGTCCTTTCATGCCTACTTTTAAGATACAAGGTCAGGTTTACCATTTGATAGGATCCCTTTTGCCTGAAGACCAACCTAAGTTTCTTCAAATATATTTTTTATCCGACTACAACGAACAGTCGAATATAAGAAATCAATATTTCCCGAATTTAAATACTGAACTTATTTCACAACTTCAGAACATGTTGCATCAGGTTAATTCGTATGTATGCAGTTTTAAATCGGCATTAGAAGCTCTTCCTCAAGATGGTGATAACAATTATAAAATTGTTATAAATGCCGATAGGCGTCCAACTCAGGAACACCCTGGGCGTTATATCGTTCCATCCACGAATGAAGTTGCTGTAGTATTGGTCGACCAGGAATGTGGTAGGCGTGATATCGTTATCCGTTCCAGGGACAATCGTTTGCAACGTATTTACGAAACCCACAGGGCACACAGTTACGACAGTTTGCAATATCCTTTGATATACTCTCGAGGGGAAGATGGTTATAATTTCGCTTTATACCAAACTGATCCGCGTACAGGCGCACCTAATTATAATAAAAAGATGTCATGCCTTCAATTTTATTGTTACCACTTGCAAGTGAGACGGAATAGATTTGTATACTTTCAACGTTTTCGTGGCTTATTCAATCAGTTTATTGTTGACATGTACGCAAAAATTGAAACCGAAAGATTAGTTTATATACGATCTAATCAAAGGCAGCTGCGCGCTGAAGAATACGTGCACCTTCGCGACGCCATGCAGCAAGATAATGAATGATACGCTGAATATGGGCCGTTTAGTTATTTTACCCTCTTCTTTTACTAGTGGTCCACGCTACATGCACGAACGTACTCAAGATGCTTTTTTTACGTAAGAAAATATGGACGTCCCGGCTTATTTATTACTGTAACTACCAATCCCAAGTGGGATGAAATCACTCGGGAGCTTATTGAGGGTCAAGCACCGCATGACCGCCATGATATTATCGCAAGTTTTTCATTTAAAATTAAAATCAATGATAGATCTACTTACCAAAGATAACATTTTTGGAAATGTATTGTGTATAACACATGTATAGTGTTGAGTGGCAAAAACGCGGCTTACCTCACGCACATATCCTGCTTTGGTTAAAAGATAAGGTTCGACCTAATGATGTAGACAGTTCAATCAGTGCTGAAATTCCAGATCCAATTGCAGATCCCGTGTTATACAACATTGTTAAAACTCATATGATACATGGTCTATGTGGTGCATTTAACGGGAATGCTCCTTGCATGCAAGACGGTCGTTGCACTAAAAGATATCCAAAAGCATTAGTGGATGAAACTGTAACAGGACATGATGGATACCCATTATATCGTCGCCGTTCAAGAGACAATGATGGTTTTACTGTTCAAAAACGAGTGTCTGGACAACAGGTTACTTTAGATAATAGGTGGGTCGTTCCGTATTCGCCTGTGATGTCTAGAGCATTTCAAGCTCACATAAATGTTGAAATGTGTAATAGTGTAGAGTCAATAAAATATATTTGTAAGTATAGGCAGTGACCAAGCTACATTTGCGTTGAGAAATGAACATGATGAAGTTACTAGATTTCAGTCAGGCAGATATATCAGCTCTTCAGAAGCTGTGTGGCGGATCTTATGTTTCAACATTCACGAAAGATATCCACCTATGACTCATCTGGATGTTCATCTTGAAGGCGGTCAACGTATATATTTCAACGCCAAAAATGTTACAGAACGATTAGAGAACCCTAGACAAACAACTTTATTAGCATTCTTTCGACTTTGCCAAACTGATGATTTTGCAAAATCTCTTTTGTATGAGGAAGTTCCATCGTATTATACCTACGATAAGCAACGAGGTGTCTTTAATCGTAGACGCCGTGGCAGGCCTGTAGATGGCGAGTCAGGTATTTTCAAAGAACATGTTCTTGGTAAAGTGTATACCGTTCATCCTAACAACGCTGAGTGTTTCTATTTGCGATTATTATTACATACTGCGCGAGGATCAACATCATTTATAGATTTGAGAAAAGTAGACGATGTTGTTTATCCAACTTATCATGCAGCTTGCCAAGCGCGTCGTTTGCTTGAAAATGATCAGCATTGGGATGACGCTTTAGCAGAATCCTGTGTTAGTGATAATCCACGACGGTTACGCCATTTATTTGTAACATTACTCACATTTTGTAATTTTTCAGATGCTGTACAATTATGGGAAAAATATAAAGAAAAATTTGCAGAAGACTTTCTTCGGAATATATCTCACAATAATGAAGGCGCAACTAATGATAATTTCCGTGATCTTGCCATAAATCTGTGCTTATTAGCTCTTCAGGAAGACTTAACATCAGTAGGCGGTAAATCACTCTGTGAATATGGTTTGCCAACACCAACCTCAGTCGGAGATGTTACCAATAGGGAATATTCCCAATGATGACTGCAGTACAACGTTCAGGCTATGATTGCGTGTGCGAGAGTGTTCAGAATAATTTGGGAACAATATGGTTTTTAGATGCACCTGGAGGAACTGGGAAAACCTTTTTGACTAAATTAATATTAGCTTATGTTCGAAATCAGCGTAAAACTGCTCTTGTCGTGGCTTCATCAGGTATAGCTGCAACATTGCTACCAGGAGGTAAAACTGCTCACACTATGTTTAAAATACCAATTGATTTAGATCACACGGAAAGTCCAACCTGTAGTATTTCAAGAAATAGCGACAAAGCTAAGGTATTACGTGAGTGTAATTTATTCATATGGGATGAATGTACGATGGCACACCGAAAAGGAGTAGAAGCGGTAGACAGAACTTTAAGTGATATAAGACAAAATGATCGACCAATGGGCGGTATCACGATTTTATTTTGTGGTGATTTCCGACAAACCTTACCGGTAATACCACGGGGAACCCGAGCTGATGAGGTTAGAGCTTGTCTAAAAAGCTCTTATTTGTGGCGTGATATACAATCGGTACATTTGACTATAAACATGCGAGTGAGAACTCCAGTTCTCACTCGCATGTTTATATAAATTGACGATCATCCGGGTTATCTCCAGATAACCCGGATGATCGTCAATTTTCTGATAAATTATTAAAGATTGGGGAAGGTACTTATCCACAACTACACCAAGGAAAACTTATTCTGACGCCTGAGTTATGTTGCATAGAGCAATCCTAACCACATCTTATATCGTCGGTTTACGGTGACGTAACAATTATATTAAATAGGGACAATTTTTGGCTATGCGAAAGATCCATTTTAACTCCTCACAGTGACCAGGCATCTGAGATTAATAACAAAATACTGTCGAATATACAGGGGGAAAGCAAAGTTTATATTTTAATAAATTAATAGAATGGTCGATGAACAAGAAGCCACTAATTACCCGATAGAATTTTTAAATTCTTTAAATGCCCGGACTTCCTTCTCATGAAATTAGTTTAAAAATTGGCATTCCGATTATTCTGCTCCGAAATTTAAGACCACCACAACTTTGCAATGGAACTCGGCTAAAAGTAACCCAGTTGCAACAAAATATAATCGAGGCTCAAATTTTAACAGGTTGCGGTGCAGGAGAAACCGTCTTTATTCCCAGAATTCCCATAATAACAAATAATATTCCATTCAAATTTAAAAGAACGCAATTCCCAGTATCACTGTGTTATGCAATGACAATTAATAAGGCTCAAGGGCAGACTTTTCGTGTTGCTGGAGTAGATCTCGGTGTCAGTTGTTTCTCGCATGGTCAGTTGTACGTCGCTCTTTCCCGGGTTAGCAGTTCTAGAAATCTTTATGTTCACGTGCCGGACGGGTCAACTTTCAACATAGTTTACCCGGAAGCTTTGCGCTGAAGTATTTTTGTTCTATAAGTACTTAAGCCTCATGTGAACGTGATCTTAACAATATTACCAATATATTAACTTAATAACACACAAGGAGTTACACTTCATCCAAAGCCCAGCGATACTATAACATATATAGGAATGACATCTTAGTAAAAGTTGTTTAGTCTGATGGGCATTTCCTGTTGACTTACAAAAATGAAAGATCTAGAACGTCTCGAATCGTCTCGCAAATCACGTTGTTTTCCCCTCCCCGGGCTCTTAGAATTCAACATCAGACGTTTCAGATCTTCGATTTTGACGACCCCGTTGTCGCTGGCATAAGCAACAGGATCCGCGTACGAAGTCGCGGGCAGAAGCTAGTCGGGGAATAATAAATGTTTTCTTGCTCTCCTGTAATTTTTTGAAAAAATGTGGTTAGCCCCTTTGCGGCGTCAACGACGAATTGTTAGTGTACCACTTTGCAGTAACTGTTTTTTGATCCTCTAAAACAATTGTTGCGTAATGACCAGTCCTTCCGGAGAACGAGGCCACCATCTTTCTTCCCACGCTTCGACCTCTCTTCACTTTAGTTGGCAACTCCTCGGAAGGAAACACCCCGACAGCAGACTGTCTCTTAGCTTCGGGATCATAATAATAAATCCAGCTTTTGTCACCCGTAAGTATATTTAATAGAATCAGGCGTGCGGAAATCCATTAAATTAAAGTTGGTATAAAATTACCTCGCGTACATCCGCTCGATAAAATAAAATGATGTGTATTGCCGAAATTGAAGAGCACCTCCCGCCCTCCCTCAATTGCGTGCACTATCCCCATCACCACTAATCCCAGCACCACTACTCCCAACACCACTACACCAGTAAAGACACACCACTGACGACAATATTTTCGGAGGACTGTTTATATTCTACTGATAGACAGCTTAATGACTGCCCTACAGGACCGACTTTCTGCGAATACGATGAACCTGTTCGGATTAGGCATTTTTATGCCAAAATCTAAATATACAGAAGAAGATCTTCTTAATGTGAAGAAAGTATCAGAATGTTATTTTTTATGCTATGGATTTCAAAGTGGAAACAGGAGCTCAAAGGAAATACTGATACTAAATTTGCTAAGTGTGTCGTTTCTACAATCAAAGTTTGCGACAATGATCTGTACCCAAATATAAACACTGCTGAAAATTCTGGCAACTCTTCCTATAAGCGGTGCGACATCAGAGAGATCATTTCTACACTAAAACATGTAAAAACTTGGTTAAGAGCAAACATGTTAGAAGAGAGGCTGACACGGTTAGCTCTTCTAAATATTCATCCAGAGAAAGCCCCAGAAGTCTCAAATATTATCACTCGATTTGCCAATAAAAATAGAAGACTTCCATTCGTTTTATGTCTGCAATAAAATTGTGTATTGTGCAATAAAGTGTATTTTACTCGACATATTTTTTTATTATTAGTGACCCGCTCCAAAATTTCAGACTGCGACCGCGCCTGCACTGACTTGACACCGATACAAAATGAAAGTTCAGATTCCTCATCAGACCCACATTAGTCGCTCTTGACGAAAACTCAATTTTTATAGACGACAACGCTCGCGCCCTGCCATTTAAAAATGAGATCTAATATTAAACAGATTTCATGGCGGGTAAGTTTTATTCAAAAAATGTAAAGGTTAATATTTCTTTCTATCTGTTGTTTTATATTAGTTAGATTAAAAATTAATAAACCAAACCACAGATATTCATAAAAGTAGAAAAATTATAAACGAGTTAAAAATGTGCAAAAATTAAAGAGCAAACCACTGAGGTATTGTTTTGTGTATTAAAATAATACTCTAGAAACTGATTAACTTTTATTTTAAACTAACTTCTCAATTAGGTTAGACATTGTGCAGCAAAATACTTATCCTCAGACTTGTGTCAACTAGCGACATCTGGTTTTAGTGTAGCTTTTTCGTTTCAACGAGTTTCAAATCACAATGATTCTAATGGCGCGTCTCCACCAAAGTTTTCAACATTAATTTGTCAACACGTGTTGCCGACGAATGTTTCTGTCAGGCGCGTCTCCATCAAAAATGTTGACAACATTTATGTTTCCGACATGTTGACAAATCAACAAAATTTGTTTCAAAATGTTGCAAATCAAAGTAATACGCTTGTTGCCGACATTTGTTCCCTCGGTGGAGACGCTTCTTGCAACATTTTGAAACAAATGTCGTCAAATTTTGTTGATTTGTCAACATTCGGAAACATAAATGTTGTCAACATTTTTGGTGGAGACGCGCCTTAAAGAAGTTTTTATTTAAACCAAATTGAAAAATAAAACTTTTTTCGAACTTTTTTCTCCAAATTTATATAGGGCCACCCCTGAAGTACAAACCTATTCAATTAAAATAAATAGGTACTTAAAATTGCTTTACAAGTGATGAATATACCGCAGAGCATACAAACAAAAGATGTATGTTGATATAAAATTAAAGAATACGTGAAACCCTCCGGCCAGTGAAACCCGTGGCCGGAGTAGCCCAGAAGGTAAGCGCTCGCTCGCTCGCAGTTCAAGTTATATTAATAAAAAGGCCATAATAATAAAATGCTGCTCAGGTCACCAAATGTCGTTATCACACGGCAACAAATTTTTTATTCGCTCATAATTAAGTAAAGTTAAACGTCCCAATGCTTAGCACAGACGTTCTCTCGTTTCTGAGAGTATGTTACACAAAACAGTGTCTCAGTGCTGTATTCTTTATTTTTTTATACATTTTTAATCTAGGTACTTTTAGGAAAAAAATATAACTTATATTTCAGAAAAAAACTTTCATCTCTACACTTTTCTAATGGCACGGCCACACTGCTCCTCGCGCAACGCGCAGTCGCGATGTTGCCCTGTCTGTCCACACTCCACACACTGCTCTACTCGCGCAAAGGGGCACTCACGACATTTTCTGCCACCAGGGCGGCGCCACTTAAAAGTGAGGTGTAATATTTGACAGATTTCATAGCGGGGAAGTTAATTAGCTCGAAAAATGTAATGTTTACTGTTTCTTTCTGTACTATTAGCTATATTTCATATTAATACGATTAAAAATAAATAAACTAAGCCTAAGATATTCATAAAAGTAGAAAAATTAAAAAAAAGTTAAAAATGTGCAAAAAAAAAAAGAGCAAACCACTGAGGCATTGTTTTGTGTATTAATATTGCTCTTGAAACCGGTAATGTTTTATTAAAAAAAAAAAGGTGTAAGCTCCAGGGTGGCCCGCGAAACTCAAATTTTCTTGCGTTTTTTGGAATTTGCAGGTCAGGGTTAGGTTGTATATTTAACAAAATATGATTCGCGACCGTAGCGATTATGTGTTTACAGAATTATTATCATTAATATCACCAATACAACCCTGTAAGTCATATTAGCCATAAGTTCATATTTTTCTGAAAAAACTCATTCAAAGGGCAGAGGAAAGGAGGCAGAAACCTCCTTTCCTCGCTACTTCCCATGCCACTCGACGAGTGAGGCCGGGGGGTATCAAATTAACATCCCCCTGTATGAAATCTGTTAAATATTTTACCTCATTCCTAAGTGGCGCTAAACTGCTGGCTTAAAAGTCGTGGATTTATCACAGAATTGGTAATTTTTGAGCAGAACAGTAAGAAAAGTATGTAAAGTTTAAGAAATTACCAAGAAACTTTGTGAAGTGTTATTAAATAAGTATCTATTTATTTATTTAAAAGGGTCACCGACAGATGATACACAAAAAGTAATAACTAGATACAAGCATCGTAAAACATGCAATGTACTCCCCGAGTCAGGCAACCACAGTCCACAGCTAAGCTAACACAATGTAATGTTGCGAAAAGTTAAATAATGTAAGATTTACTAAGTACAGTAGCAAAATTGGGTATTCCTGAGAAATTTTGCACGTGGTAGAGCCATGCTGCAATTATATTAGTAGTATAGTTTTAACACGAATGGGTCGGTTCGACAGGGGAAGGACCACGCTCTCACAGAATACCAGCGTAAAACAGCAGCTTAATACTGCTGTGTTCCGTATGGTGAGTGAGAACCGGAGACTCTTTTTACTGGAAAAAGAGGCATTCCATCTTAGTCCTCACGGGTGACAACACATCTGCATTTTGATTATTTACTGAGGATAGATGTAGATGTCTATGGGTCACAGCAACCACTTAAGTACCATCAGGTGGACGGACTGTGTGCTCGTTTGTCACCCTATCCTAAAAAAAAAAATTAAAAAGGTAAATATATCTTTACTAAAAATCTGAAATAAGATTATCACTTAGTACTTTTGCCTATTAAATTGGTATTAAAGTGTTCACCTAACGTTAATAAGCCAACGTAGATCCTGATCCTGATTTCGGATATATGAGCTTAAAAATTATAATATTTGCTAATCTGTACTGGGTTATATGCTAAATTTCATCTCTCATTCAGCAGCTTGTGCGAACTGGAGTAATAGACATCCAAGCCCCTTAATATTCAATTTTTTTTGTTTTTTTAATTAGGTAGGCACTACACCACTATTTTTCATCATCATCATCATTATTACAGCCCTTCACAAGTCTACTGCTGAACTTAGGCCTCCCTAACGAATGTTACAAAACACTGCATCCATCGAGTTTCTGCCGCCCTACAATTCGCTTACCGGTACATGACTCTACAACCTTTCTTCTCTATCCGTTGTCGGTTCTTTGAGCTATAGGGCCAGCCAAATTGGCCGAGCAAAAGCTGCAAAGTGGTACCTACTCTAACAATTCGTCGCTAACGCGGCAATGGGGACGAACCTCAACTTTTCAAAAAATTATAGAACAAGAAAACATTTATTATTCCCCGATTACTACCTTTTTTATCAGAAAATTAAATATATTAGACTTAATGGAAAACTACAAATAACATTATCACTTCAGTTTACCGATCCGTTAGGTTTTTTTTTTTATAGGATAAGGGTGACAAACGAGCACACAGTCCACCTGATGGTAAGTGGTTGCTGCGGCCCATAGACATCTACATCTATCCTCTATTACAAATCAAAATGTAGATGCGTTGTCACCCGTGAGGACTAGGATAGAATGCCTCATTTCCAGTAAAAAGGGCCTCCGGCCACCTGCACTCACCAAGCGAAACGCAGAGGTGAACCTCTACTTCACGCTGGTTTTCTGTGAGGTCGTGGTACCACCCCGGTTCGAGCCGGCCCATCCGTGCGACAGCAAAAGCTGCCGCATGGCTCTACCACTGTTAAAAAAGGTTGTCGGTTACTCTTTATAGAATAGAATAGAATCATTTTTTATTCAATATAGATTATAGTACATAATACTTATTGAGTCATGTTTTACTTTTACCACTGGTTGGCAAAAAAAAACTCTGTCCTGGGAAGAACCAGCAAGAAACCCAGCAGGACTTTTTTTTAAAGCACAATTTACAATATAATATTTTATACAATTTTTATGAAAACATTTAGAAACACCATGGTAGTGATCACCTCATACCCAGAAGTTATTATCAGTAATGTACTCTTTAGTAGTATAATAACCCTTACTAGACAATTTTTGCTTAACCGATTCGTTGCGGCACCGATTTTCGACAACTTTTAGCTGTGGCGGCGAACAAATATTTCATGACACGCCTGGCGTGTCAATCACCACAGCCTATTGTGCCATCAGCCATATGTAAAAGTAATGTTCTTTTTTATGCTTTTTCTACTTGTTTAGACCTAATTAAGTTTAGTTGACATCAAACATCAGTTACAAACGGAAGGATACTTGATTTTATTGGGTAACTACGTGTTTTTTTTACGTGTTTTCTTTGAAATTGAGAGTGACTTTTTTTATGAAGAGATTACAAACCTTTTGTACTATTTATTGTTTTATAAAATAATTATAATAAGTAGGTACAGCTACATCACCCTGGCTAACCTTGGTTTTTATTAAATAAAATTTTCACCTAATAATAACATTTGTAAATATGAAACAATCAAGATCCTCAATTTGGAAAAAAATAAGGTTTATGATTCATTGATATTTACAAATGTAAAATATTATTTAATGTTATACAAATATAAAAGTAAAGTCGATCTGAAAACGTCTAATTAGTAAGAATATCAAAACAATTGTTTTCAAAAGGAAACAAACGCCGGCGCTATACGGCGGCGGATTGACAAAATACTATTTATTAGCGAACTATTTTTATGCATGAACGGTTTCATGTTCCAAGCAAAAATAAACCTTATACCATATCACAAGAGCACATGGTACTTCGTAGGTCTATTCGGTCATATGATAGTAATAAGACCGCAGTTTCACCATTTTAAGCAAAATTAAACAATAATACAAAGGCATTGTTTTTTTTTTTATAACAGGAGACTTGTTTTCCAGAAATTTATTTACAACTCGAGTTTGTGAGCGATCGCATTTTACATTTGTTACTTATTAGACTATTTTCCCACAACATGATTGAAAACCCACAAAGTAAAAAGAGTACCATGTACAAGTTAAAAAAAGGTTGTCAACCCCTAAAAATTTCAAAATATCCAGAAACGAAGCCGCAGGCATGAACTACTTGCAAAATAATGAATATTTTGTTCTGGATAAATTTTCCAAAAAAGCAATTTGTGCGAGTTATAACGATTTTTAAAAAGACACAACTCGTGTGCCATACGCCACACACAAAAGTAATCGATGGCACTCCTGGCGTGCCACCCGCACTGAACCGGTTAATAAATAATTTAAAATTTTGATAGAAAAGGTCTGCATATTTTTTGGGACTTCGTTGTAGAAGCCTTATACAAGAAGCAATTACTCACCCTTTGGAGTCAAGTAACTGGTTTATCTAACTTGTGCTTGTTCCTAGTATTTACAGAATGTACATCATTATTTTTTTAATTTTTCTCTAAGGGATTCCTTCGGACCTAGGTTATAAATTGCTCTTATGGCTCTCTTTCGCAAAACAAAGATAGTTTCAATGTCAGTCGCATCACCCCATAGCAAGATGCCTTATGACATTATACTATGGAAATAAGTAAAATAAACCGATCTAGCTGTTTCAACACATGCAAGGCATCTATAAAAAAAATATATATAATATGTTATTATATATATATATATATATATATATATATATATATATATATATATATATATATATATATAATCTTTTTTACAGCATATGCTGCAGAACTAAGTTTGCTAGCTAGTTTAGATATATGAGGGCCCCATTGAAGCTTCGCATCAACTGTAATACCGAGAAAAAGTGAATTCAACAAGACCCAGCTCCTCCCCACTTAAAAGCACACTGGTATTCACCCTTTTAACATTACTATTATACTACTCTATATACTCTTTATTATAAATGATGGGAAAGTGTAGGAACAAAAGTACTGCCTGAAGCTTCATACTTCTATTGCAAGTCTTACCTCTATGGCGATTGTAATAAGAATGGTACAAATTCCAATGTGTAAAACTCTACAAGCTCTCTACACTACAATAAATAAGACTGCTTGTTTTGCATTTAACTACATTTGTCACCATTGTGCCATACCAACACTCTTCCTAGTGACTCCACCTCGGCTGCACCTGTAGTGAGAGGACATCTCTCACCGCAGCCCACCAGCACATATCCGAAGTAGGCTCGCCAAGCCTACTCGGAGTGGCCAACTTGAGCCAGCCCTTCACCTCAGGCCAGCCATGTGCATTCCTCTTTGTTCACCGTGGGTGACCAAGTCATAGTTACCGAGCCTCCACGCCAAGGCAGGAACCCGTTCCGGGGTACTACACACTCACCTAATATTACCAAACACCATTAGGATAAATTTTAGCTTGCAGCCTTTCAGGTTTCAGTAAAAGCTAAAAGGCTAACAGCACTAACATCAGATGCTGCCACAGCCTACATGAGACTACAAGGCCTAATAGTCCAGTATACAAGTCTACATATTCTAAGCCTTATTAATACTTAAAGATTTCTTATATTTACGCGAACACTACACATTTAAATAAAACTAATTTTACGGATTTTATCGCGTATATTAACTTATTTTACATTCCCGACGTTTCAAGCACTTTACAGCACCCATGGTCACGGGGGGACTGAGGTGTATGACGTCCCAATGTCATAGTTAACCACAGCTACCTCCAGATTAAAAATTATTAATTTTTGTTCCGATCTACGCAGTATGAACTTACAGTATCATGAAGTCTTGCAGTTGTATGCTTGGGTTGGGATTTAATTTTATTAATTATGGGATCCCAAGCAGATGGTAGCACCCAGCCATCTTCTCTATTGAAATTAGGATGTTTCTTGATTTCAATAGCCTCGCGAATCATCATTGGAAGGAATCAGTGTTCTTTAGCGAGGATTTGTGGTCTATCAAATCTAATGTAGTGACGGGGGCGATCCTGTACGTGTTCACAGACTGCAGACTTCCCGGAGCGTCTATTCTTCACATCAGCTATGTGACTTCTCTCTTCTTCTCTTCTTCTCTCGTGTGTATGTGACTTCATGATACTGTAAGTTCATACTGCGTAGATCGGAACAAAAATTAATAATTTTTAATCTGGAGGTAATCCCGGACGTCAGTCTGAGCGAGATTAGAATGGCTCTCCAGCACCTTAAAAACGGCAAGGCCCCAGGCGAGGATGGAATTACAGCGGAGCTTCTGAAAGCGGGTGGAAGACCGGTACTTGAAGTCCTTCAGAAGCTCTTTAATTCCGTCCTCCATTGTGGCATTACACCGGAGGCGTGGAGCAGAAGTGCGGTGGTCTTGTTCTTCAAGAAAGGTGACAACGCTCTCTTGAAGAACTACAGACCGATTTCCCTTCTGAGCCGCGTCTACGTGCTGTTTTCGAGAGTCATTACGAATCATCTCGCGCGCAGACTTGACGACTTCCAGCCTCCCGAACAAACCGGTTTCCGAAAGGGCTTTAGCACCATAGACCACATACATACCCTAAGGCAAATTGTACAGAAGTCCGAAGAGTACAATTTGCCACTATGTCTGGCGTATGTGAACTATGAGAAAGCCTTTGATTCCGTCGAAATTTGGGCGGTGCTGCAGTCCCTTCAGCGGTGCCAAGTTGACTGTCGGTATATCGAAGTGCTGAAGTGTTTGTACAGTAGAGCTACGATGGCTATCCGAGTACAGAACCAGAATACGAAACCTATCCAATTGCAGAGAGGTGTAAGACAGGGTGATGTTATATCCCCGAAACTCTTCACCGCTGCATTGGAAGACGTTTTCAAGCTTCTGGACTGGAAAGGATACGGAATTAACATCAATGGCGAGTACATCACTCACCTTCGATTTGCCGACGATATAGTCCTCATGGCAGAATCGCTGGAGGAGCTGAGCACTATGCTCAATGACCTCAATAGTGTCTCCCAACGGATAGGTCTTAAGATGAACATGGACAAAACAAAGATTATGTTTAATGTCCATGTCACACCTATGCCGGTAGTTGTTGGGAGCACTAAGCTCGAAGTTGTTGACGAGTATGTTTACCTGGGACAAATAGTCCGACTAGGTAAGTCCAACTTCGACCGAGAGGTCAATCGACGGATTCAACTCGGCTGGGCAGCGTTTGGGAAGCTACGACACATCTTCTCGTCAGAAATACCTCAAAACCTTAAAACAAAATTGTACAACCAGTGCGTGTTGCCAGTGATGACTTACGGAACTGAGACGTGGTCCTTCACTGCTGGCCGTATGAGGAAGCTCAAGGTCGCTCAGCGAGCTATGGAGAGGGCTATGCTCGGAGTTTCTCTGCGTGATAAACTTAGGAATAAGGATATCCGCAGTAGAACCAGAGTAACCGACATAGCCCAACGGATTAGTAAGCTGAAGTGGCAGTGGGCCGGCCATATAGCTCGAAGAACCGACAACCGATGGGGAAGAAAGGTTCTCGAGTGGCAGCCTCGTACCGGTAGGCGAAGTGTAGGGCGTCCCCCCACAAGATGGAGTGACGACCTGGTAAGACATGCAGGAAGTCGATGGATGCAGGTGGCTCGGGACCGTGCTTTGTGGCATTCCTTGGGGGAGGCCTATGTTCAGCAGTGGACTTGTGAAGGGCTGTAATGATGATGATGAATCTGGAGGTAGCCGTGGTTAACTATGACATTGGGACGTCATACACCTCAGTCCCCCCCGTGACCATGGGTGCTGTAAAGTGCTTGAAACGTCGGGAATGTAAAATAAGTTAATATACGCGATAAAATCCGTAAAATTAGTTTTATTTATTAATACTTTGCAAGTCCTGTGTTCAAAACAAACTAGAGCCAAATTTTGTACTGATATACAGTGTTGGATTCAGTAATTGTGATTATCCATGTCCATGATATTGCATCCAAGCCTTCCTCCGAACTCATCACTTTTATGTAAATGTGTTACTAAATACAAGCAATAAATCTAACACTGCATCAGTCTTTTTATTCTGAAAATTCTTATCTTAAAACTATCCCAATTATAATTTTTTTCAAAAACTAAATATATTTTCTAATCCTGCATAGATCTAAATTCTAGTAAAGAAAAAGACTTCATAAAAGATATTATATGTTTTATTATTTTATTTGTTAAATAAAAATATACAATTACCTTATCTTTTCTTCAGTCTCTAAAAAAATAACCAAGATAAACATATTAAATAGATTTGTCTTATTACTATATTAACCAACTTTATGTTGGTAATTTTTTTATCCTTAAATTATTTTCACAATCATTATATGCTTACTTTGTGTTTTGTGATTTTTAAGCTGACTTTAAAACTCCCTTCTGTTCTAATTCTTTTTCTACAACAGTACCCTCATATCTTATTTTATCTTTTAAGGCTTCTTGAAGTAGTTGAGCATCAAACTTCTGTTTTGACCACTGATATCTGCAATATGACCAGTAGAGTAGAGTAGTAATGGAAAAAGTTCCTACTCCAATATGCTGTGACAAAAACGGCTTTGATGTTTTAATAAATGCTACCAGTCCACCACCTATACCTGTTGCAATACCAGTTAAAAAACTTTCTCGAAAGCATGGAATCTTGGATAGGTCACGTCCAAATAGTACTAAACCCTGAAATTGAAATGGATTAAATTTGTTTTACTTTAGAACAAATGTAGAAACATTGTAAA
This sequence comes from Parnassius glacialis, assembly GCA_033319125.1. Classification (NCBI taxonomy): domain Eukaryota; kingdom Metazoa; phylum Arthropoda; class Insecta; order Lepidoptera; family Papilionidae; genus Parnassius; species Parnassius glacialis. The sequence goes on along the minus strand of JAVANC010000010.1, from coordinate 30,232,702 downwards.
ATGAAATATATAATGGGGTTATTATAAATTAATTTGCTTAATTCTGTGTAAAGAAATAAAATGATGTGTCCTGGCCCATTTAAGGAGACCTCCCACCCTCCCTGAAGCGCGCGCACTATACCCGTCGCCGTCAATCCTAGCACTACCATCCCCAGCACCACCATACTCGGCATGACAGACCACTCTCGAAAATACGACACGTGTTTCGCCTCTACACGAGGCATCCTCAGGTGAAGTAGACTGCGGAGGCTGGCCGCTAAGTGAGCGGCGAGCCGAAACTATAATAGTGTAAATAGCAGTTGTTTTGGCTCGCTACTAGCTTACTTAGCGGCCAGCCTCCGCAGAGTCTACTTCACCTGAGGATGCCTCGTGTAGAGGCGAAACACGTGTCGTATTTTCGAGAGTGGTGTGTCGTGTCTAGTGTGATGGTGCTGGGGATGGTAGTGCTAGGATTGACATCGACGGGTATAGTGCGCGCGATTAAGGGACGGTAGGAAGTTCCCTTAAATGTGAGCAGGACACACATTTTCTTTCTTTACGCGGAATTATGCAAATTAATTTATAACAACCCTATTATAATCGATTTCCGCAAAGTAACGCCTGATTCTATCAATTATCTGATATATATAAATCAAAATTTTAATCTGTATTAATTATCATATAGATAAATAAAAATACTTCCAAAAATATTAATTGATATTTTGTGCAATTATTTTGTTTATACTATAAAATATAACCGCTGTCGACTTTATTTACTATAAATAAAAATAATAAACGTTATGCAAAGACCTAAACACTAATACACGATAATAGTTATGTATAGCTCAACCCATGCGCATATTATGTAATATTATCGCATATTTATATCCCAAGGCATTGTTGTTGTTGTTTTTTTACAATTTGTATTAAATAAACAAAAAAGTCAAATTTGGATGTTACCTTCTTTTCTTCTTCTGTGTCTTCATCTAACATATTTTTAACCACAGTATCCATAATCGCTAAAATTTATAATTTAATTCTATTAATATTTTATTGATACAATGTTAAGAGTATAAATAATTAAGATATATAAATACTCTAAGGATACAATATTCTTGAATAAAAAACAGATTAATTTTATTTTACAAAATTTTGTTTTTGTGTCTTATGTTTTTTTTTGGAGTTTATGGCCTGGTATCTAGACCTTTAGGCCAAGTCTTGAGTATTTTTATTCGGTTTATTATAATTTCCCCAAACCTTGTCTTTATGTATTATTATCCTTCATAGTTCACTGCTTCACAATATGTTGATGCGTCACATTGTGCAGCCCTTGGGAGATTTTGACGGCAACTTGAGCCAGCAGGCAGCTGACAGTTGGCGATGGTATCTAAATCTAAAGGCGCCTATGCAAACAGGTTATCTTGAGAATCCATCACCATCAGAGCACTTGTTTCACCGTTTCCACTAATAGTTCACATGCGTAGACAGTTAATACATAAAATCGCACCACTTTTACATATCAAAATCCACTTCAAACTATTATTTAAACTATAATACATGAGCAGCCAACCACCGCCGGTCAAGTTCCCGCCAAAACCTTTTTATGTTTTTGTTTTGCGCACGGAGCTAATGACGTGCCGAATACGGCCCGACTGGGCCCGACCTTCGAGCTAGGGATGATCGATGATCATGTCGATGTCAAAAATGAAAACATCGATATTTTAACATCAAAATTGCCACATATCAAACATCGAAACATCGATGTCAATAAATCCATATTCGATTATTGGGTACTTGCGACTCCGCGAAATCAATATCAACTAAATCTTGCATCTCCTCTAAAATATTTAAAATTTTGAATAAGTCAGAATGGTCTAACGCATCGATAACCTAAAAATATATCATTATAGGGTATTAAATTTAACTGTCAAGTGTCAACTGTAATGTCGCAATTGTCACTGATTTCGTTTGTTCTTGGTGTCGTTGATGGTTATCTGTTTCTTTATCGGTTGTTTATAAAAAAATCCGATGGTTGATCTTTAACATGATCCAATGCGCGTTTAGAACAATGTTATCGGTTCTATCTATCTAAAATTAAAAAGAAAACTTGCGGTGGGATATTTGACCACAATCGCTACATCAGCGCCATATGAGCGATTATCTACCGACTTCAAAAAGGAGAAGGTACTCAATTCCACTGTATGTTCCTTTTTTAAATGTGTGTTACCTCATAACTTTTTTCTGGGTGAACCGATTTCAATGCTTTTTTTTTTATTTAAAATTTGGTGCTTCACATGTGGTCCCAAATAAATAAGACCCATATAAGTCTGACCAATAGTTTTTGAGTTATCCTTAAATCAGTTATACAAAATTTTATTTTTAAATTATTTTCAATAGCTGGCTCAACTCTTTAGCAACAAAGAAACAGGTTGAAAGGTACTTTTTTGTCAAAATTACTATTTCTTCAATCAATCGGCAAACATATTGAACAATATAACAAATGAAGAAGATAATTGTGAACTTCTTCCATTTTTTTTAACTACTGTTTTATACAACATTGTTTATAATTTCTTTTATTTCATTAATTATAAACCATAAACAACACGACAATTTTTTATTCATTTAATTCTAACCTATTAAATATATGTGCAATAAACATCGATAATGGCAAACATCGATGTTTTGAGTGGGATTATCAACGAACATCGATGTTGAGCTGTCGATGTCAACATCGATGTCATCATCGATGTTTCTACAACATCGACCATCCCTACTTCGAGCATAGAAAAATATTTTCAATTTTCTATTCTCTAAGGGCCTGACACATACATATTTATTTATCTATGGCCTGACCACAGAATATATCACAGACTAACTAGTAGACAGTGTTGCCAAGTCTAGACCGTTCGGAGTCGCCAAAAATTAAAAAAGTAGCCTAAATTCGCCTAATATTTTTTCTGTAAACAAGCCAAAAATCACCTGCGGAATTGCCAGTTAGCTAGTTTTAAATGTAGATCCCTTATTTATAATTTTAAAAATATAAAGTTTGAAGCACTTTATCGTAAACGTGAAAGAAAAGATCAACATAAATTATATGTATTTTATCTGTTTATCATTATTAATATTTCAGAAATTGAAACGACATATTTCAGTTACAATTAGATTAACGATGTGTATATATCTAAGAAAAACTTTTTTTCGTAGGTCATTGATACCTTTAAATCAAGTATTCTGTGTCAAAAACATATGTTTCTTTACACACATTTTTATTATATATCCTAAGAGACTTACTTAAGAAAGAGAATTATAGAACCAAAAAGCGCTTTTGATTTTTTCCGAAGTAGCCTGAATTGTAACCAGTCGCCAATCGCAATTTTTCGTCGCCCCTACACCCTTCGAGATAGCCTAAAAGGTGTAAAGTTGCCTATCTTGGCACCACTGCTAGTAGATTCGAACATGTATAACCCTAAAGGCCTGACTCGCGCGCCTCGAGTCAGATTTGAGTTGTCACTTGTCAGAGTCACATTCGAATACCCATTTTATTTTACTCGAGTACGCCAGACTCAATTCTGGTACTCGAGTCTGGCTGACGCGATTCCCGTACTCGAATCTAGCTAACTTGATTCCAGAACTCGAGTCCAGCTGACTCGAGTTGCTATGACTCGTTTTCACACAAATGCAGTTCACATAAGCAAAGAAGTAACGCCTAATACAAGTTTCAACCTGCCAATTTTAGTTTATTTTCTTTGTTCAAGTGATCACAGTGAACAGACGAGCAGTGTGTGATTTTAATTGCTGAATGGTATTGATGTCCGATTTAAATTAACTTTATTTTTACAAAATTGCACCGAAAACTAAATCAGGTGTAAGGAAATGTTTTGATAAGCTGAAGCTGGAGGACAGTAAAATAAAGTAAATAAATTGTGATGCGATAAGGATTTCAAATTGTCTGTACTGTATTTAAGTACCTGATAATTATAATATATAAAAATAATTTCTAAATTTTTTTTTATTTTTCTTGTGTTATAAATAGAAGTCTGATTTAAGTTCTTACATATATTTGTGAGATTAAAAAACATTTTGATTGGAATTTAGTTGATCATTGTTGCGTTTATATCGAATGAATGGTGAACCTACCTGTTCTATTGTAATGAAGTTTTCAGAATTTATTTAAAGAAGTATTTTAGTTCGGCAGAGCAGAGGTAACCTAAAGGGTAACGGTGACAGTTGCGATAATCAACAAGTTACAACTCTTGGATTTCTTATCAAAATAAAAGATATTGATTTCTGCGAACCCATCTATTCCAGTAGAGATAAGTTTACTTGTAGAATACTTCGTAATTATCTACAGCAATTTAATCATCTAGTAAGAAAAATCAAATATTCGAGGTGCCTATTAGATCCAGTCCAGACTCGTCGAGTCCAGACTCTAACCCTGGACTCGAGTCTAGACTCGAACTCTGACCTCGAGTCCGCATTCGAATCCCAAACAAATTTTGAGTACTATGCTCGAGTCGTGGACTCAATTTGGAATCCGAATACCATACAAACTGACTCGAGTTAACTCGATCCCACAAAATGACGACTCGGAGCACAGAGCACAGGCCCAAAGAATATAGGAACCAAAGGTAATTGTCCCACAGACAACAGAGCGACAGATATTGACATAGATATTTTTTTAATTAAGATATTGGTCCACCGCTACTAGCATTTGTTATTTCGGCGCCACCTACCGACAGGCGACCATACTACATAAAAAGGGACTGAAGATAAGGCATGAATACAGATACATCGCAGTGTAATCATCGTTTTTACCTATGTTATTCGATATATAGATATTTACCTTATTGAGCAGAGGAGTTACTACGTAATACAGTCTAAAGACTTGACGATGACCAGGTAAGTGCTTGACAGTTCACAATAAGGGAAATAGTTAGGATGACCTGGCTTTTTATGTTTATCTAATCGAGCGCGGGTGCTACTACATGACACATTCTGAAGGTTTTATGATGACCAGGTAATTGCTTATTGGTTCTCAGTAACAATAATAGTTAGGATGACCTAGCTTTCTATGTTTATCTATTTGATCACGCTCCATGTTGCATTCTGAAATAAAGTTAAAGTATCCGAAAAGTCGGGAACTAAAACAAATAAAAATTTAAATAGTTAAATTAAGCACAATAAAATCCGAAAAATTAGTTTTATTAATTGTCTAGTATTCGTGTAATAAATAATTGAGAACAACATTTTTTTTATTTACAAAATCTAAAAATCTTACTTCCACTTAAAAATCATTGAAATCTAAATACCGTGAATAGGTCGGTTGGTCATTCATAGGAATTGGTGTCGATGGTGTTTGTAGGATTTCTCGAAGTACGCAGATATTTTCTCCTTCTGGTTGTGGTTGGTTATGCAGCCTTTTCCGATGTGCCTTGTTTATTATCACCTGTAAAATATATGGCGGATTTCTAATTTTGCAATTGGAAGTTTTGCTGGTTTCTTAGTTACTTAACAACATAATAAATTAAGTGAGTAATAATGCTATTTTAACCCTTTCGCTGTCCCGTGCACTACATATAGGGCACTGCTATTGTCTTAATATTGTGTCTGGAAACCGGACAATGAAAGTGTTAACTATTACACAGTCTAGTATATCAGCCTCAAACCACAATAAATCTAACAGGGTATTTCTACAAGCTACATCTTAAAATCATGGCAGATTTACTCTGTCATCTTAGTTTCCCTGAGCTATTTCAAATAAGCCCAATCACGATGGCGTTACGTAGTGGCATCACTGAGGTACTTTACCCCAATTTCTGAGTTCACTGTCATGAAGGTAAGATCATCACAGAGGCATAAATTTTTGTTAGTTCTGCTAAAAGCCGAAGTGCGTTTACACATAGTTCTAGCCGGCTCCAACTAGGTGCGGCCAGCAGCAGTTGGTTAAATTTAAGTGTAATGTTAAATTTGTAAAACACGGATAAACGTATCAAGTAATATCAGCGGCAGTAGGGTAAAACCGCAGACATTTATCTAATTTATAAATTATATATGATACACCTAAGTTGATCCACTGCAATAGGCTGCACCTAGTAGTAGCCGGCTAAACCTACGTGTATCCGCACATCGGCTTTTAGCTATAAAAAGCCCTTTCAAATAAGTTCATTGACGATCGTTCTATGTAATGCGATCACTGAGTTTTTATACCCACCTTCAAATCGCACCATTAGAAAGGTGAGATCATAACAGTCACCTAGGTCTTTATAAGCCCTTTCAAATAAGTCCTAACACGATGGTTCTGCGAAGCGCCTTCACTTAGCTCCTATACCCATTTTTGGAGTCCACCATCAGGTAAATGAGATTATCACAATCATCTTGGTCTTTATGAATCCGTTAAAATTAGTACAAACACGATGGTTCTACGTAGTGGTATAACTGAGACCCTTTACCCAGCTATTGAGTACACCATCAGGAAGGTGAGATTATTACAGTAATTTAGGTCTTTATGAGCCTTTTCAATGAGTCCATACACGGTGGTTCAATGAAGTGCCATCTCTGATCTTATACCTACCTTTGGAGTCCACCATAAGGATATGAGATCATCACAGTCACCTAGGTCTTTATGAGCCCTTTTAAATGAGTCCAAACACAATGATTCGTTCTATGGAGTGGCGTCAATGAGATTTCATACCTACCTTAGGAGTCTAGACCATCAGGTAGGTAACATGATCACATGCATCTAGGTCTCCATGAACCTTTTTCAAAAAAAGTCTCCATCCTCCGCCAAACGAAATTCTCTATATACATAAAATGTAAAATCTAAACAGCATTAAAGTAATGTAAATTGTGGGATAAAGAAAGGACTTACTGTATTCAGGCGCCTGATTCAATTCACCACGAAAATTTCCATAAATGGCGGGCACTATTTACTTATTATTGTTATTTATAAGGCTTAGTCAACCCCCTACAATTTACTTCCGAGAATTGTCTTCTGCAGTCTTCAGCTTCTGCAAGCCAGTCCAACTGGTCTTCATCTCGACTCCCTGCAGATTTATAAGGCAGATTTCTGGCACTTGTTCCATGTTTAATGCCCATTTCTTTGCCTATCGTTCTCACCGAGATCACTTGCAAGTGCGTAGTACGGCATGCATTACACACCGGTATATCGACGGCACCGGCGTCACTTGGCCTTACGCACATAGCATGCATTACCCACCAGCATTAAGGACGCACTGGCAATCGGATTGCACTATCAACCTCCAGTCTGAGCAGGGGGGTAATGAGGCAGCGCTATCGTCGCGGTACAAACGAATTGCACTGAAGCCTAAATCACGCTATCAAAGTTTAGAAATGCAGCGACTATATATATATATATATATATATATATAGAATAGCTCCAACCTATTACATGGTGCGTTGGCCGCTTCCCCTTTTATTTCCACGGCCAAAAAAGGTTTAACTTCTACTGCGTATGAACCCATGGTTTTTTACTTTTTACACTATACACTAATTCCGAGTTGTTTTTGTGTTTGGTGGTCCACAATTTAACCAGTTACCGCTACAGCCTATTAAATTCCACTGCTGAACATAGGCCTCCCCCATAGACAGCCTCATAGAGGGGATAATTTCCATAGTTGCTACGCTTGGCAAGCGCGTTGGCAACCGCAGTTTATTTTTTTATTTTTAGTAGATATTAGAAAAACACACTTCTTTAGAGATTATTGGGATTTTGTGAATTTTGTTTTAAAAACCAACAAAAGTTTTACACGTGGTAGAGACATGCTGCAGCTATATTAGTAGTATAGTTGTAGCACGAATGGGTCGGCTGGACCAGGGATGGACCATACTCTCACAAAAGACCAGCGTAAAATAGCAGCTCAACGTAGCTGTGTTTCGTATGATAAGTGTAGAGAACCGGAGACCCTTTTTACTGAAAACTAAGCATTCCATCTTAGTCCTCAGGGGTGACAACGCATCTGCATTTTGATTCGTAATCGACGATATATGTAGATGTCTATGGGCCGCAGCAACCATTTACCATCAGGTGGATTGTGTGCTCGTTTGTCACCCTTCTCCTATAAAAGAAAAGACAGGCAAGTTCAAAGGTAACATGTTTTTTGAATAAATAAAAAATATTGTTTATTTTAGAATCAGTTAATTTTTGAAGTGATTTAGACTAAACTAATTTTGTTGAACCTTTTTACTGCTCCCTTAGCACTTCCAGTTGGAGTATTGCACTGACCTCTATATATACAAGGACAATTGTAGTCTCACTGTACAATGTACATCACTAACTAATGCCACAGAATAAATAACAGTACAAGAACAGAAGATTCACTATCTGATAGCAAACTTATGATTTTAAACCTTGTTACAATGTCGCTGATGTTCATAATACTTTGCACGCCCCAGAAACGACCTTCGTTAAAATAGCCTACCGATCAAACCGTCGAAAAAAACTAATACGCCGCCCGTATTAAATCAAAATGCACTTTACTTATGAGTTTTGTTCCAAATATACTGTTTTACTTGGCAACCCTACCGATTTTACATTTTGACTCGAGACCACTGCTGGTAAAATAACGTCACATATAAAACTATTACAACAGAGATGTAATTTTTCTAGGAAATCAGAAGATACAAGTGTATTTACTGTCACATTTGGCATAATTCTGTTCTGTTCTTTTAAAAACATTCAGTAAAAACGTTTTAAAAATAGTATATAGACACCAAAGATGACCACTTGACATTTCTATTTCCAAGCAGTAATTACACGCAACATCTTTCAGATTTGTCTCTTTTTGCCTTATTTTAAAATTAAATTAGAAAAAGCGAGACAAGTATTTCGGCTCAATTTATGTAGAATTGTAGATTCTCTCTATGAATACGTATGTATGTTATTACTCTAAGGGTTATGTCACTTTTTTTAAATAATTCAAATCTCGAAGGTTTTCAAATGCATGTTTGACGTTTTATTTGAGGTAGTGTTGTAGCTTTTGACTTTAATATCGATATAAATAATTATGAAAACAACTTAGTGTATCGTCTCTTTCGTCTCTAAACTTTTAAAACATTTCATTTGATAATGATTTTTTATATTTACGCGAACACTACACATTGAATAAAACTGTTTTTTACGGATTTTATCGCGTTTATTTTATTATTTTTATTCCATACGTTTCGAGTGCTTTTCAGCAACCCATGGTCACGGGGGGGACTGAGATGTTTGACGTCCCGATGTCACAGTTAGCCCGGCTACCTTCAGTTTTTTAATATTAATTTTTGGTTCGATTTACGCAGAATGAACTTACAGTATCCTGAAGTCTTGCAGTGTTATGCTTGGGTTTGGATTTAATTTTGTTAATTATAGGATCCCAAGCAGATGGCAGCACCCATCCATCTTCTCTATTGAAATTAGGATGTTTTTTAATTTTAATAGCCTCGCGTATCATACTTGGTAGGAATCGGTGTTCTTTTGCAAGGATTTGTGGTCTATCAAATCTGATGTAATGGCGGGGACGATCTTGAACATGTTCACAGACTGCAGACTTCCCAGAGCGTCGGTGCTTCACGTCAGCTATATGTTCTTTCACGCGGGTTTTAATGGATCTTTTTGTTTGTCCTATGTAAGAGAGACCACATTCGCAATCAAGCTTGTACACTCCTGCATCTTATAGAGGGATATTACACTTGACGGATGGTAAAAATTGACTAATCTTCTTCGGCGGCTTGAAGTATGTTTTAATAGAAGCTCGCTTCAAGATGTGGCCAACCTTGTCTGTGACTCCTCTGACATAGGGTAGTACAGCAGGCACACGCTCGACTGTGTTCGGCTTCACTCGGTCACTGTGACGTAGGCGCGGGACCCGAAGCTTGTTGTCTTGCAATACTTGCTCGACGTACTGAAGCTTGGCGGTCAGATGTTTTCTGTCACAGATCCCTCGTGCTCTCTGAAACAAAGATTTTCCCACGGTAGCTAACTGTGATGGATGATGGTGCGATTCACCATTTAAATATCGGTTAGTATGGGTCTTTTTTCTATACACAGTATGACCAATAGTGTTATCAGGATTTCGGATGACTAAAACATCTAGGAAAGCTAAAGAATTGTTTGCCTCTAACTCCATTGTGAATTGTATTTTAGAGTTTATGGAATTAAGGTGGTCTAAAAATGCAGTTACTTTGTCAGATGGTAAAATTGTGAAATTTACGTCATAATTACGGCAGTACGTCGAGCAAGTATTGCAAGACAACAAGCTTCGGGTCCCGCACCTACGTCACAGTGACCGAGTGAAGCCAACCACAGTCGAGCGTGTGCCTGCTGTACTACCCTATGTCAGAGGAGTCACAGACAAGGTTGGCTACATCTTGAAGCGAGCTTCTATTAAAACATACTTCAAGCCGCCGAAGAAGATTAGTCAATTTTTACCATCTGTCAAGTGTAATATCGCTCTACAAGATGCAGGAGTGTACAAGCTTCATTGCGAATGTGGTCTCTCTTACATAGGACAAACAAAAAGATCCATTAAAACCCGCGTGAAAGAACATATAGCTGACGTGAAGCACCGACGCTCTGGGAAGTCTGCAGTCTGTGAACATGTTCAAGATCGTCCCCGCCATTACATCAGATTTGATAGACCACAAACCCTTGCAAAAGAACACCGATTCCTACCAAGGATGATACTCGAGGCTATTGAAATTAAAAAACATCCTAATTTCAATAGAGAAGATGGATGGGTGCTGCCATCTGCTTGGGATCCTATAATTAACAAAATTAAATCCAAACCCAAGCATAACACTGCAAGACTTCAGGATACTGTAAGTTCATTCTGCGTAAATCGAACCAAAAATTAATATTAAAAAACTGAAGGTAGCCGGGCTAACTGTGACATCGGGACGTCAAACATCTCAGTCCCCCCCGTGACCATGGGTTGCTGAAAAGCACTCGAAACGTTGGGAATAAAAATAATAAAATAAACGCGATAAAATCCGTAAAAAACAGTTTTATTCATTTCATTTGAATTGATGTCTTATATACAAATCATTAAAATGAGTTTATAATTTACCTCTCATTGATTGAGGGACTTTGTTCATTTTGGATGTGTCCTTACTAGTAAATACTTAAATTATTTACTATTACCATTACTGTTACAACTTATAAAGGCCCACTGCTGAACATAGGCCTAGAGATTTTCTAATAGGGGGGTATTTACCATAGTTACCACAATTGGCAAGCCTGATGGCAACCGCGGTTTTTATATTTAATCGTTATAAGGAAGACGCCGCTGCCCATCTCCTGATTTATTTCCCTCTGTCGCCTCTTACGATCCCACGAGATGATATGGGAAGTGGATATTCTTACACTGCCACTACACGATAAAGTAAATATTATAGCAACTACACAATTACACACTTTAGTCAGTTGCCAGATCAAATATACAGCTTCTTTGAACGTTGGCTTAGCGTATAATACTTTGTATTATATTTTTATGTTAAGACATTGAGTTATACAAGACTAGAGGAGGAAACCACATTACCGCGCGTCGAAACAAGTGAAACCATAATCTATCCGAGAGGACGTAGCTTTGAAACCACTAAACCTTTTAAGTAAACATATATCTGTCTGTTGGATGCAGGTGGCTCAGGACCGTGCTTTGTGGCATACCTTGGGGGAGGCCTATGTTCAGCAGTGGACTTGTTAAGGGCTGTAATGATGATGATAATATCTGTCTCATTTACACAAGTCGTGAAAACAATACCGTCGCTAAGATTAGATAAAGATAGACACACAAACATGCAGTGATGGGTTGGTATTGCCTACTGTATGAAATTTTACCCAAAATAGGCAATAAAAAGTAGTTTTTTTTAAGCTGCAGTTATTTGTTTTTATTTTAAATATGTATCTTTGCTTATCCGATGAATAGAAGCATAAGTAATGAAATAAAGGATATTTTTTTCGAAGTATCTTTTATTGTACTAATAAATCAAACAAAAAATAAATCAAGTAAAAAAATCAATTTCGATTTTCTTAACCAAGAAGATCTGAGTTTGAAATATACATCAATTGTGAAAGCATCGGCAAGTATTTGTCTTGATCCCGGAAGTGCTTAGAACTAATGAGAGTAGATTTCGAAGCCACCCAATGAGTCTCCTTTCTCAGCAATCGTATTATTTCCACCCACTTCTTACGGTGTGCTGTATCTTTAGGTACCCTGCAAAATTATTAATATAAATAGGTAATAAAATATAATTTATAGATCATTCATGGATATTCTAAAATAAGAACAATTAATTCCTTTGTATAAAGGTTAAAACATAATTTTTATTACAATTTCCAAAATATTTAAAATTAGGGCTAACAAGTTAACTTATTCCATAAATTATATAGTCGTAGTAGTGTAATGTGCGAAAAATTGCAAAGGCAGAAAAGTGGCAACATTAAATCTAAATTGCAATATTCGTCGCAATTTTACTACCGGTTAGTGCAGTCGCTTCATAATGACGTGACGGCTCTAATGCCGAACCTACAGTATTTTTGTAGCGTAAGCATACCTACTGCGCAAAAATAAATCGAAATGGCGTGTCAAACTAAACGCTCCGAAACCGTCGTAATCCACGAGTTCCTGGCCTTTGTTCAACAAAAATTGGACGTCATGGACCAGGTGTCTCTGGAACAGGTACTGATGACAAGCTTCACCGAGGACGAGATCATCCAAGCCAAGAAGGTGTTAGCAGATTCAGCCGTGACCCAAATCCGTCTTATCACGCGTCACAGGGATGGACGCGGTAAGAAAGACCTGCAAGACATCTTCAGGCTATTCAATGAGACCGACCCTGATGACATCCCAACTTTCGTCGCGCGTGATCTCAACAAGCTGCCTCCCGTGACGTTCGACCACGTAGACGTCACCAGATTGTTGAAAGACATCACCACGTTGAGAGCCGATGTTACCGACATCCGTTCCAAATTTGAGGAATCGGAACGAGCCGCAACAGAGCTGAGGAACCAAGTCAATATGTTGCACAATATAATTGCAACATCTGCAAATTCACCGCCGTCGCAGAATGTAAATACGACACGCGGTAACCGGAATAGTAGTCATATTTCACCGATGATTGCGACTCCGTCACGTGATACCGTCTGTCAGCGGGTTGATGACCGAGAAACTAGGGCGACCTCGGTCGTCATTGCATCACCACCTCAACCCTTGACTGAACCCATTGGTACTCCTCCGCCGAAGCCAACCTCAAAACAAGGGAAGACGTTTGCGGATGTTGCCCGAAAACCTTTACAACCGGCACCCTCTTGTGGTCGAAAGCGGAAGAATATGGAAATAAAATCAGTTCCAGTGGTGACCCAAGACAAGATTGATAAGGACGGGTTTACTCTTGTTGACAAGAGACGTCGGTCGCGACCCGTCTGTAACCAGCGTGGGACCGCCAAGATAAACGCGAGTACAACTCTGCGTGCTGTGGAGCCAACTATACAACTCTACATCTCCCGTTTGGACAAAAGTACGTCGGGAGAAGACGTCCTGCGTTTCGTGGAAGAACGAAGCCGATGCCGCATTGAGGATCCGATCTCTTTACATTTACAGCGTCTGGAGTCTAATAGGTCAACGAACTTCAAATCCTACGTACTCCAGGTTCCTGCAAAACATAAAGAGACATTCCTCGCTCCCGATTTCTGGCCCTCTGGGGTAGTGTTTCGCCGATATAGGGACGCGCCAAAGAAAAAAGTTCCCTAGATAGTGTTAAGTTATGTCTATATTTTATATATATTTTTAGGTTAAGGTATATATTGCTATGGGCCAATGTTCTTAATTTTTAAATCCTTGATGCCTGAAATAAAGTTATTGTATTGTATTGGATATTTTATTTCATTATTTTTGTGTTTTTTTACGTTAATATGAAAACTATGGAGTGTACAGTACAAGGAGAACCATCTTATAAGGGGCGAAAGTTGAAAAAGTGTCCTACTATTTACTGAAAATAGAGGTTCCAAAACCTACCACAATAGCGCTGGCGTCTGAAAAACTACGATATGAAGATAGCTCTTGTGAACGGAGTGAAGTCAGCTGAATTCAAATATTTAAAAAAATTCATGACTAGAGTAGTTAGTAAAATGCCAGTATACAAAATCTCAACTATTTACGTAGTACAAAACCAAGCAGATTAGTCGGTCCTTGTTTATTTCTCCATCTTATTCTAATTACTTTTGGCGCTTTTTTTTAATTTATCCTAGCTACTGCAGCGCCACCCTTATTGGACACATTTTTAGGTTCACTCTTCTTATATAGAGATCATAGATAAGAGTGATAGAAATGGTCCTCCTTCTCTCTACACTCCATAATGAAAACATAAACTAAAACTTACGTGTGGAAAGTGATCCCGCCTGATTAATTTTATTTTTGTGATCTTGAATCGTATTCTTTCACCACGCATTTACCTATTTTTTGTCGTGAATTGTTCGGCTCAACTCGGTCGGCGTCACATTGTACACTGAAACGACGTTAGCTGAGCTTATGGCTGTGGCCATATGTGAAGTGGCAACGCTTTGGCGCGGCAATTACTTATCTAGTGTAACATATAAATCAATGTGTTAAGGTATATATTGCTTGGGCCAATGTTCTTAATTCTTAAGTCCTTGATGCCTAAAATAAATATATTGTATTATATGACACCGATACCAGGCAATTTAAGTATATAGATTGAGCAAATTTTTACTTGGTTACGACAGTACATAATTATCGTAACGAAGTAAAAGCTGTACATTATAGTATTATTAATTTCTTAATTATATCTGATAAATATTTATTAAGTTATACTTAGCCCTTCCAGTAGAGTCAACTAGTAAGGCTAAAAGAAAGTATATTTAAAAATTAAGAAATGTACCTACCAAAGACGGCGAAAGAACATTCTATTAGCGTTGGTAACTTGTTACAAAATAAACGACACTTGAAGTCTTGAATATCATCTAGATCGATTTTATACTTTCAAATGTGTCAAACCAAACCTTAACTTTTTAGGTTAGAGTGTAAATTTGTATGTATGTAATATTGAAGTAGGCGATCCAGTAGATCCTGTGAACTCTGCTAAGGAAATGTCAAAGCACAGATTAGAAAGTGAAATAAGAAATATTATTGTCACTTTGACGTTTCCTTTAGCGAGTTTTTCTGTTCTAGATGATAATAAAGGATTCAGATATTCAATGTGCAGTTTCGATGGTTGTGAATTAGGCATTGCGAAAAAATTAGTGCATGTCCCAGACACTCTACTTTCATAAGCTAATTTATGATTAATAGGTATATTAATCATAAATTAGTTCAAACCTGTTATAAGAAAGTCTATAAGTTTATGTGGGTGGTTTCTTTAACAATTTTCCTTACCTTAGTAAAAAGTAAAAGAACACTGTTTTCGTGTATTCGAGTTTGGAATAGTGGGATATGAACGGCGAATGTTAATACTACTTTCACATAATTGAATGTTAGGTAAGTACAAAGTAGTTAATTAACAGTTTTATTGCAGATTTATTTATAATTTATAAGTTTTATTTTTAAAAACCTCAGCTTCAATTTCAGCGAATGTTGTAGCGAACTACGGCAGTTCAAATAAACAAATTATTAGATTTTATTTAAAGAATATGTACTTTGTTTTAATTACTAATTTACAAAGGGTTGCTGCTTTTATGAATATGGTGTATTAATTGAAAAAAATGTTTGAGATATTATGTATTATTTATTATTAAAATAAAAATTCCAAATATTCATTCATATTTTCAAATTTTTTTTTCTGCCGTCAAGTTATTTTTTTATACAATATTTAGACTACTAATGAGTACCTAATCTTATTTAAATTTTAGGTAGAAAAATATTTAAAAATATTAAGAGGATTGTGAAGTGCCGGTATGCTGTGTGGTTTCAAAAATGCTATCTGTTTCATATTACTCGCTCCATATCGCCGTATTGTGTGATAAAGAGAGGTGCAAATCGTGGAAGTAATTACCTACATTTCCTTTTTGAAATATTGCTTTGGGCAGTAACGTTATCACCCCCCCCTCCTAAACCTTTATGAAATGAGCCAATTTTGTTCTCATTAGATTCATTACACCTTAATCTAGGTCTGTCAGTTTCTTGTTTTTGTAATTCAGTTTAGTTTAATTAAAAAAAATAAAAATGTTTGAGGAAGTTTTTAAGTCACAAGGATTGACTTGGTAACTTAAAACTTTTAAGTTTACCAGTCAATCGTTGTGGTTCCATAGACTTATAGTTTAAGGGAAAGTCTGTATAATAATAATAATACTAATGAGGATGGCAATTGATGACTTAAATTGCATGCTGCTATTTCTTTAACTACATTGTACATGATTGAGCAACAAACATACAAAATTTCACATTAACATATTAGCAGGATTATCCATCTCAATAGAATGGTTTTTATTTACATCCATAACTATCTAGAGTAAGGTATATACAGGGCTATTTTGCAATAAGTGGCCAAAATTGCAGAGAAAATCCAGAATATGTAATATATAATATATAGCCAAATGGTGAAGAAAAATCAATAAAAAAAAATCTCAAACATTCTGTCGTTTTTATCTTTTAAAATCAAAATGCATAGTAATGCATTATTTTAACTGATTTTACTGCATACGCACATATTTGTAAGGGTTGATTGGTAGACAAAAATGTTGTTGCCCATAAATCACATTCGATTTGGGATAATTCCAAATAAAAGTAGAAGCCTTATTTACTCGTATTTTCAAAAACTGCAACAATGATATATCAACTTAAGTTTAAAATTTGGCTACTCTTTAAAAAAATATATACCTGTATAGTTGAGCCAGAAGATAGCACCATAATTCTCTATGTTTCTCATGTCGTGGCCGCATAAGACAATCCTCTACTCTATATCATCTCATGGGTTTTGTAAGAGGCTACAGAGGGTAACTTCATAGGAGATAGGCAACAGCATCCTTCTGACAACAACTCAATACTAATAATAAAAAAATTTATGACCTATCCACGTGCCAACTCAAAACAATGAAAGTGAGGAAGCAATGACTAATATCCTCCCTATGAGGCAATCTATGGGGTAAGTATATTCAGCAATGGATGTTATGTTTGATCTTATGTTTTGGCCCATCACCTTCAGAGTTTTCTTCCTTGTACAATCTCTTTGTGGAATCGTTTACCACTGGCATTTTTCCTGAACCGATACCCAGATTTAGACTTAGGGACCTTTAGGAAAAGAGCTCACTCTTTACTAAAGTCCGGCAATACACCTTCAATTCCCCTGGTGTTGCAGCTGTTCATGAGCGGCAGTAGTTACTTACCATCAGGTGAGCCGCGTGCTTGTTTGCCCCTCTTCTATAAAAAAAAAGTGAATGTAGGCCTTTGATAAGTTGCTATGAAGGAATTAATGATTATTTAATACATTTAAGGCACAGTTTCACCCTCCATAAACATTTAAATCAAACTAATTTCTGTGATTGTTGACTGTAACAACTAATCACAATATGCTAGCAAAACAGCTGAAATACCACAAAATAAGTACCTTAATTATGTATTATTTGGCTGCACTATTTAAAATAGTATAGGTCATTAACTCTGACAAATAACAGTCAGTTTAATCAATATTAAGCCACATAACATGCCGTGTAGTGTCAGTGTAAGTATATCCATTACCCTATATCTTCCATGGGTGTCGTAAGAGGCGACAGAGGGAAACTAAGGCATGAGATGGGCAGCAGTATCTTTCTGATAACAGCAATGTTACAATAAAAACTGCGATTGCCAACCCGGTCGTCAAGCGTGGCAACTGTGGCAAACATCCCCCATGAGCAACAAATAAACAGCCACCCGTCTCCGGCGGCCCCGCTATTCCTGGTTACGGTGGCGACCAAGGTAACGGCGGGGCAGTGTGTGTTAAGAATCTCCGGTGGAAGTTCAGTTGCCACCTAAGACGACTCGACCTCGTAACATTTAACGCACGCACCCGGAGGTTTGACGGGAGGATCCTGGAGCTGGAAGAAGAGATAGGCAAATGGCGATGGGATATTATAGGATTATTTGTGGTCCGAAGGGAGGGGGGGACACTGTAAACCTCTAATGCGGCAACTTGTTCTATCACCGGGAGGACGACCATCTGTCCTAAGGAGGTGTCATGAAAGTGATTTATCGTCCACAAGTCTCTCGTTAATAGCGTAAAGATTGGGAGTGTGTCGACGAGGGTTGCGTAACTTAGAATCTCCAAACGGTATTCGGCGGTAACGGTAAACGGTGACCTCGGCACATCCCGATGAGGAGGTGGAGAAAATATATAAGGACATCTCTAGTGCCATGTATTCCTCCAAAATCCACTATACGATGTTAATGGGAGAATTCAACGTCAAACTAGGCACAAGAGAGAACGGTGAGGTGAATGTAGGGAAATTCGGGATAGGGCAACGGAACCTAACATCTGACCGACTTCATGGAGAAAGAGGGACTCTTTATGATGAACTCTTTCTTCCAGAAGCGGCCCCACAGAAAGTGGACTTGGTAGAGCCCCGACGGTTCGACAAAAATGAGATTGACTTCTTTAAAACGACAAGACGGCAACTTTTCAATGATGTCTCAGTGTTCGCGAGGGTGAAAACTGGCAGCGATCATCGAATGGTTAGAGGCCCACTGAACCTAAATTTTAAGCTAGAGTTCACGTCTAATGAAGTCAACGCTCCGTCCCCCTCGTGCTCTAATCCAAATCCCCGAAAACTTTCAGCTCGAGTTACAAAATCATTTTCAGTGTCTAGAATACTGCGATACAGTGGTCGATATGAATGACAAGCTCATGGAAATCGTCCATGCGGTCGGAGCTAAGTTCTGCAAGACCCGCCGTAGAAAAACACAAAAACTCTCCGATCACATTTTTAATCACATGACTGTTAGACAGGAAATAAAGCTGTAGTCTTCGGCAGACATGACAGCATACTGGACACTGAACAGATAGATCTCCAAATGCATGCGGCGGGACTTACGTAACTTCAATACTCCTCGTCTTGAAGAAGCGATCGAGCAGAACCAACGCTCCAAAGTCTTTGCCAGAGATCTGTCTGTCAGTAAGAGCCAACTGTCGAAGCTGAACACCGAATGTGGCAGTTTCGTTTCCGGGACACCTGAGATTTTGAGTAAGATTGAGAGGTTCTATGGGCAGCTGTACACATCATCGTTGGAGCCACACGCAAGTGTGAGTAACGACCCGAGAGCAAGTCTTATCCAACACTATATACCCAGACGTCATTCTGAGCGAGATTAGGCCCCGGGTTAGGATGGAATTATTACTTGAAGTCCTTCAGAAGCTCCTCCATGTCCTCCATGGTGACACTACTCCGGAGGCGTGGAGCAGAAGTGCAGTGGTTTTGTTCTTTAAGAGAGGCGACAACGCCCTCTCGAAGAACTATAAACCGACGGGGAAAAAAGGTTTTCGTGTGGCAGCCTCGTATCGGTAAGCAAAATTTAGGGTGACCACCCACTAGATGGAGTGACGACCTGGTAAGATATGCAGGAAGTCGATGGATTCAGGTGGCTCAGGATCGTGCTTTGTGGCATTCCTTGGGGGAGGCCTATGTTCAGCAGTGGACTTGTGAAGTGATGTAACGATGATGATGATGAATAACACTATTAAATATGTTTCAAAATTAATATTCTCTAAGGTATATAACTAGTATGCGTTCATAGTCTTTTTTTAAATTAGAAAAAGGGATCTTAAATGAATATTATATGCATATATGAAGTAGAAGTTTAAAAGTTTGAGATTTAGAAGCAGAAGTTTTTGTAATCGCGTTATCGAAAACGGCTCTAACGATTTCAGTAACACTTACAATATAGATTTACGAGGCAAAATGGATCTAGCTAAGTCTAATTTATAAGTACAACAAACTTGACTTGCCCTCGCAATATAATCATTATCTAGTGGTGGGATGCCCTACACTTCGCCTGCCGGTACGAGGCAGCCACTCTAGAACCTTTCTTCCCTTAATTTTTTTATTATTTGTGCTTAATTATTAAATTATAACCTTTATACAAAATGATGATAATTTCTTTATATTTTTTAAAGAGTTTTAGGTCGATTTTTAATCATCAGATTAAAGTTATAAGATTAATGCAGGACATACAATTTAAAAATAGGTTCGTATGAATAGAATAGTTAATTTGTTTTATAGTTATATTACGTTGGATTATTTGGTAACTGGTAACTTGTAAACGATATAATAAAAAAATAAGTTCAAATTTTGAAAATGGAACTCTTTGCCAATATCATTGTGTATGTATTTCATTCATCTGTCATTTGTTTACGATTTAGGAGCAAATTGAAAATTGTCTATGTCACGTCAGCATGAATTTAACGCGAGAAAATTTTCGTAAGATGTTTTTTTATGACTTTCGATATTATTTAAGTAAACAAGAAAGTTATGATAAACTTCGATCGATGAAGCCCCATTTCGTGCCACTGTTTACAACTGGTTTAATGAGTTTCAACGTTGTCGACTAATTTCACCGATGATCTGCGTGAGGGACGGTCTTCTACAGCGACGACTGAAAGGGACATCAGTGTTGTGCGGATATGATAGAGACTGACAAAAGAGTGACTTATCAGCAGATTCGGACAAGCTTAGGCATCGGTATGAGTTAAGTGAACAAAATCCTCCAATAACACTTAGCGGTCAGGAAGCTTTGTACCCGGTGGATACCTCATAATTTGACAGAGGCCCAAAATCTCGGTCGTGTTGATTGGTGTCGTGAAATGGTTCAAAGATTTAACGGAGGTGACTCAAATGCTGTGTTCGACATACTTACGGGTGACGAAAGCTGGATATATTGTTATGATCCTCAAACTAAGAGACAGTCTGCTGTCTGCGTGTTTCCTTCTGAGGAGTTGCCAACTAAAGTGAAGAGAGGTCGAAACGTGGGAAAAAAGATGGTGGCCTCGTTCTTCGGAAGGACAGGTCATGACGCAACAATTGTTTTAGAGGATCAAAAAACAGTTACAGCAGAGTGGTACCCTAACAATTGTTTGCCACTTGTTTTGGAAAAAGTTCGGGAGAAACCACCTCGCAGTAGGATCTTCCTTCACCACGACATGGCCTCGTCGTCTCACACTGCCAAGTAAACAATCGACTACTTGGCGACGTGAGACGTGGAATTACTGGGTCACCCGCCCTATAGCCCCAACCTCGCACCTTGCGATTTTTATTTGTTTCCGAAGCTAAAGGAAAAACTTCCAGGAAAACGTTTTATGGATGCCAAGGAAGCAGACCCCTAAGGACGAGTGGGCAAAGTGCTTTTCTCAGTGGTTCCATCGGATGCAGCGAAGTATTGATGTAAATGGACACTATTTTGAAAAGATATAATAAAACTATTAACTTGCTAGTTTGATCAGTTTTTGATTTTCTAAGAACTTTCAGTGTCACCCTCGTAACTTTTATCTGACAGTTGAAAAATCAGCTCTAGGTCTTTTGATTCGTAACTTTAAAAATGATGGCGCTTTTCAAATTGCTCTATTATTTAACGAAAATTCGACCAGTCAGTCGGGATTCTCTTTTTATATCGTAGTATGAATATAGATTACATTAAAATCTCGTACACCATCTTATTTCACCATTTTATTTTAAAAATGCATTAAATTAAATATCAAGTGGACCCGAGTCTAGAAATAGTCGCTGCTTCGTGCAATCAGTTTCAATGGGTTGAGATTGAGAAACCGACATCTGTAACGCCTCCGTTAACGCGGTCGTGAAGGTTATTGTTTTAAGCAACGGCGACCTCAATGCAATGTAAAGATTAATTGTTTTGTGAGGATTAAATTATACGGAAAATTACTACCAGCCTTCACAGCAAAAGTTTTCTATCGTGTCGAATTCAAATCGCCTTCGAGTGATATACTTATATAGTTCTATTTACGTCCGCCAGGAATGTTGTTCATATTTCCATTAATTTGTAGTCAATATCGTAACGAAAACGTTAGGGCTTATAGTTCGGCCGTTCAGAGAATGCGTTCCTGACACGTCGCGATTGAACTGACGACGTAACTTTGTAATGGCGTTGCAGTTACGATAAAAATATTTTTGCTGGTTGTTTACCGTTTTAACAATTGATGAGCATTAAAACAACATTATTATATCAATAATCAATTAATGTTATAATTTTGTGCCAAACTGAAAGTCAAATAACTTGGTAAACAATATTTTTCTAAATCTATACTGCGCTATTACAAGGTTATGTCAGCGCTTTATATTTGTAGTGCTGTGCTAACAATAACAGGCAATAACAGTATCGTAATCTGTTCTTATACAGTTATACTTTATAAAATAATACGTTTTGTTTTTCTTTTTAAGAATTTGAAAATAATGGACTATAAGATAACTTTTATTAAATATAAAAATAAAACTACGACCAAACCGAACGCGCGAAAGAAAATAGCATTTTTATATTTAGGTTGAAAATGGTAACCCAAATGGCGTTATGGGCCGCCATTTTTTGACGCTAAAGCAGTCGCTGTTGTCGTTTCGTGCGCATAGACCACGTTCTTAAAGTGTTTTCGATCTGTTTTTATTTGATTACCGGGCTTTCGTTTAATGGGCTGTTTCTGCTTTTCAAACTGACATCGGCGTTAAATCGGACATCGATTGTGTTTTGTATTGCGTTTTTTTTTTTACTTTTGGTGCATAATAATGCCTAAACGTGGACAAACATTGAAAAGTGGAGCCCGTGAGTTAATCATCAAGCTGCAAGATTACTTTGAGCGGGAGCGGCAAAATGGCGGACCCCTGTTACCTGGAACAAGTACAAGAACGCGTCTCTCAGGCGCGGAGTTAGCAAACGAACGATAACAAATATTAATAAAGAACACGGAAGATAATATTTTACGTACTCCGAAGAAGAAACGTAGAACTATACCCGTGACAGATATTGACACCTTTGACGCCGATGCAATCAGAAATCATATATATGGTTACTATTCCAGAAATGAATATCTCAACAGGAAGAAGCTTTTGGCATCGTTAAGAGAAGCTGGAATGTTTAGCGGGGGTAAAACTGCTTTAACCAAAATCTTAAAAGATATTGGTTTTTCGTATAAAAAAACAGTCAAAAGAAAAATTTTATTAGAACGATACGACATAATTTTAAAACGGATAAGTTTTTTGAGAGAAGCAAAAAATATTGATAACTGGGATAATGTCGTGTTCATTGACGAGACATGGCTAAACGCCAATCACACGGTTTCCCGTTCTTGGACGGATGATACACAAGCGTCGACGTCGAAAGTACCAATGGGTAAGGGGGCCCGTCTGATAATATGCCACGCAGGTTCTGCAAAATACGGCTTTGTGGAGAACGCGTTACTGGCATTTCAATCAAAAACCACAAATGACTACCACGAGGAAATGAATGCCACTACATTTAAAGAGTGGTTCCAGAACATGCTTTTGCCCAGGCTACCAGAGCCTTCTGTAATATTCATGGATAATGCCTCCTATCACTCGGTTCAAATACAGAAACCACCTACCCAAGCTAATAAAAAAGAAGAAATGGTGGCTTGGTTACAAGCAAAAGGCATTGACGCAAATATGCAGATGCTAAAACCAGAGCTAATTAAATTAGTTAAAGAAAATAAAGCGGCAAATGTGCGATACGAAATCGATGACCTGGCTCTGGAGTACGGTCATCGCGTTCTAAGAATTCCACCGTATCATTGCCAATATAACGCGATTGAGCTAATCTGGGCTCAAATAAAAGGTTACGCCGCCCGCCACAATACTTCCCCGCCATTCAGCACGAAAAAGATGATGACCCTATTAAAAGAAGCCTGCAGGGAAGTCACAAGAGATGACTGGGCAAAGGTTGTTGAGAAGACTAAAAACCTGATTGTGGAACATTTTGACCGAGATATCAGGATTGATTCTGTTATTGATAATAATATAATTATACATGTAGGCGAAGATGATGATGAAGACACCACCTCCTCAAGCGAATCGGAGTCTGATTAATATTCTTTACGCACATTCAATTCAATGTACTTTATTACATAGAAATACAGATTGTAACTTTGTAACAAAGAATAAATAAAACAGTTTTATTATATTAATATTACCTTTTTTTGTTTTCCACTTAAATTACTAAAATATAAATTTTAAATGATTCCGCCAATTTAAAATGAAAATAATCTTAAAAATAACGCGGCGGTTCATTTTGGAGGAACGGTAACGAACTCAGTGTTATGTTGTGCCCATCATTAGTCGTGACTAACTGATAGGTGTCAGGAACGCATTCTCTGAACGGCCGAACTATAGTGTAAAGAACTTGTGCTATGGGTGCAGCTGTGAAATCCAAAACATTTTGCCTACTTGCCAACCTTTTCCGAAACGATTTCTCAACTATACAGTATCTGATACGTCAAAATCACAGATAATCAACTGTTTTTATATTATATTTATTACGAAAGAAACATTTTAAGCTTTTTGATAATATAAATCTTCTAAATAAAATGATGAAGGTTTGCAATTGTGCGCGCATCCGGAAAACAACGAGATATATTTCAAGTTTTATTTCTTAGACTCTTGGCTCTTATCTAAAAAAAAATATTGCGATATCTTCATTTAATATAAAGTTATTAAAGTTTTAAGAAACAACGATTTTATAAGCACTACGTGTTCATTGATGTGTTTTCTTGCCATGAAGTGGGGTAAGCGATGTAGCTCGCATGCGTAGGAGGGTCTCTTCTACCTCTGCTTCATGATAAAGTTAGGGCCAGCCGCGCATTATTTGCGCAAGCGATCTGATGCTGTTAAGTTGTACCACAGAATAAATAATAGTACAAGAAAATGTATCTTGATAAATTGCCCCCGTAGTATCTGAGAGAAACTGACTGCAGAGAGTATTGGGGATAGCAAATAAGGGCAGCATTTGCTATTTCTATGAACCCCCTGGACATACTTCTTGCAAATCAAAATGATGGAGTGGGCCGGTTGCGTTCTGAACGGAGATTCCGGGTCGACGACGCTAATGGTGACCACCGTAGGGTTTTATTTGGAAGAAGTCTGCCAAAATTTTTCCGCTGCCCTCACAGTAGAAGGTATCCGTGAGGATCTTCCCATGTTAAACTCGTTACAATCCCCCTTTGAATATAATATAAGCACTTCGATCTATTTTTTCCGGACCGATGTGACTTGGTACCTTCAAGTAAAGGGCCTACTTTTTTAAAAAGGCCGGCAACGCACTTACAATTCTCCTGATGTTGCAGTTATTCATGAGCGGCGGTAGTCTCTTATGAGTTGGTGAGCCGCATGCACTTTTACCCTCACTTATTTCTATAAAAAAATCGATTTCCACATGTTCTTATGTTTTACCTACGTTTGCTGATGGCAGCGACACGTAACCTTATCTCCCTTCATCGCTTGTCGCTTGGGCCGATCTGTTGTCATTTTTGCTTACTGTTTCTTTAGGTTGTTTTAATAGTTGTCTGAGAGATTTTAAACAAGATTCGGTTGACTTTGTAATTCTGGTGGGTTTTTCTATAATATACAAAATACAAAAAGCATAATATGTTATATTAATTTAAAAAGATATTTGTAGACACATGTATTTAAAATTTTTCATGCGTCTCATTTAATTGATTACATCTTTTCAATCACAGTTCATTAGTAAATGAAAAAAAAAATATTTCTTTCTTTAGCCAGATTAATATTTTTTTTTATTTACCCAACGTATATCTACCCTTGTTGGTTTACTTGCTACAACTTGACTATGCAGAAACATGATTGGCAAAAGATGGGATCTGACGCCAAAATCATACTGTGGGGTCTGACGCCAAAATTCATACTGACTCTACTGTGTGACTGTACAAAACTGTAATTCGGCCCATGATCACATACGGCGCTCTGGTATGGTGAACCAAGACATATGAAGCCACCACTATAAAGAAGCTTCAGCGCTACCAGAGACTGGCATGTATGGCTGCCATAGGCTGCATAAGGACTACGCCAACAGCAGCCTTAGAAGCGATGCTGGAGTTAACCCCGCTTCATTTACATATACAACAAGAAGCGACTTTACAACAAGCCGCCATTAGACTTAAGACCTTAAATCTTTGGAGTAAGAATAGTGTCCGTCATACAGGCATAATTGATAGAATTCACTCAAAAATTCCTATCTTACAAGCCAAGTACGATAAAATTCCTAAACAATTTGTATTCGATAAGGAATACAAGATAAAATTAAATGAAACCAGCCAGCCGGAAGGATTAAGCCCAAAAGAGCTTAGAGTTTTCACCGATGGTTCTAGAACAAATGAACGTGTAGGATCTGGAACTTTCTCTGAAGACCTCAATATCCACATATGCACACCGCTGGGTACCCATAACACGCTGGGTCTTACACGCGGAATGTATGAGTATCATTTAAGCGGCCATACCAATAGATGCTAGAAAGGTTAATGAGTTCTCCATCAGAATACTGACCGACAGTAGGGCGATACTACAAGCTCCGAGTTGCAATGTAGTGAACTCGGGACTAATATATGAATGCCATCAACGATTAAATAAGGTATGTAAAAACAACAATGTGACTCTGCAATGGATAAAGGGATCCAGAGGCAATGATGCAGCAGATGAACTGGCCAGAAGAGGATCGGCTCTGACCACTATAGGGCCGGAACCAATCATACCAATCCCCTTTGGTAACGTTCGTACACTGGTACGTAGACACTTCACTAATCAACACGCTCAGCTTTGGAAAAATCTAGTAGACTGTAGGCAAGCTAGGGAGGCCCTGCCTGAAATAAACAGTCGTTTAATCAAAGTTCTAATGAGATTGAACAAGCCGCAGATCAGGATAGTAACAAGTGCTATCGCAGGACACGGCACCTTTAATAAACATTTATTTACTAGGTGTTACAGATAGTCCCCTGTGCAGGGCATGTATGGGGGAGGAAAAAACGGCGGCCACATGCTACTGAAATGTCTGGAGGTCGCTACATACAGGGCTAAACATCTCTGCACACCGGGATCACTCCCTGAAGTTGCATGCAACATTAAGGGACTGTTGAGCTTCTTCGAATAGCTCGAATAATTACATTATTCCTGCCCACACGCAAAATACGCACATAGACGTGGAGTTGCGGAAAACAGCCCGTTGTAAACTAAACTAAACTACAACTTGACGAACGTCTCCAAGTGAACAGTAAATTATATACAATTTATTATTCAAATTTATTGGCACGTACATAGGAACACTCCGATATTTTAATTCATTCCAGTCAATTTCTTCGTTCATTGTAAAAATGTTCATCGTGAATCACGATGTTCTCCTTGTACTTGAAGATGCCATTAACGAGTAGCACATGAAACTGGTGATTAACCAGAAATCCATGTTTATCCACTCTTCTGCTTACTTTGTTTGTATGTTTCGATGCGAGCATGTTATTCGTTTTACGAGGGCAGCACTGAAAATTTCGGGAATCAAGGAAGTGACACAACATTACTATTTAAAATGTATTTATTGCTTTTCGAAGTATTCTCCGCAAATCATTGAAGCAACCATTCCATTCGGAAGTTAGGGTCTCCAAAATGGCCGTTTTGTAGGCGTCCACAGCTTCTTCAGGTGATGAAAATCTCTGTCCACGTAATTTATTCTTTATTTTAGGGAAAGTATAGAAATCATTAGGGCTTAGGTCGGGGCTGTACGGCGGATGGTTTAATAATTCTATGTTTTCTTGCTCTAAAACTCTTTTGTTCTGTGTGCGGTGTGAGAACTCGCATTATCTATATGGAGGATGATGCGGCGGTTGCAGTTCTCTTTACGGAGTTCAGAAACGACCTGTGGCAAACAAATGCTAGCATACCATTCTGCATTAACCGTTCTCTGTCCTCAAGAAGAATAGTGGTAACATGGCCGGTTTTGGAGACAAACGTGGCCACCATTTTTTTTGCAACACTCCGTGAACGAACAATTTTTGTTTGCTTTAACTCATTTTTGAACACCCAAACTCGTGACTGGTTTTTTGTTTCGGGTTCGTACGCGTTTATCCAGGATTCGTCACCTGATACGATGTTGTATACAACATTTGAGGATCCTGCGTGGAATCTTTCGAGAGTTCTGACGCACCAAGTAACGCGAGAGCGAATGCGGTATCCATCGAGAAAACAACTTTTTTACACCTAAATGTTCATGCAAGATTATTTGTATTTGACTCATGCCAATGTCCAAAGTTGCCTGAATTTCGCGGTATATCACATATCGATCTTCCTCAATCGGCTTACGCACAGCATCAACGTTATCTTGGGTGACTGCAGTTTTTGGACGACCTTGACGGGGATCATCACTGAGCTTGACACGTCCACGTTGAAATTCAGCAAACCAGCGATAAATTGTGGTTTTGGATGGGGCTTCATCACCAAATGCAGAAATCATCCGGTCAACACACTGTTTTTGTGTTAAACCACTTCGAAAGTCATAATAAATCATCGCTCTTGAATTTTCTCCAGTCAATTTCATTTTCTCAACGACTAAACAAGTTTGACAAAACCTTGTGACTAGACCGAGAACCTTTTTTTAAATTTAAAATAAATGGTATTCGATTTTTAAAACCAAGGAGTTTTCAGTTAAAAAGATTTTAATATGACAGGAACAGTGGAAATATTCCATTCCCGATACTTTTAGTACAGCCTATGTATGTTTTGCTTCTTTTTATAATGTAAGGTGACGAATAATTCCTAATGCTTAATGTTTTAATTAATTCATTGAATCACTGTATGAGCGCAATTGATTTACGTATGCTCTTGAACTATAGTGGTGATTATTCGTAAACCCTAGTTAGCATGTTTTTATTAATTTTATTAGAGTTAAATTTACGCGAATGAAATTTCTTTTGCTAAATTTATTGTGTGTAATATACCATTATAACGATATTTATATAAGTCTATCGATTCGCTTAAGTAGGATCTAATGTGACGTTATTTAGATTTGAGATGAGCAAATACCACTTCTTTTAACAATTTTTTTCTGATAAAATACAGCCTAGATCACTCCTGGCATTGATTGCACTTTATTTGTTCATGAAGCTTTATTACAATCTGGTCAGTCATTCTAAATATTAGCCCTGGCCGACAGACAGAGACAAACATTTTAAAAATGGCATGCAAATAACCACGTCAGCTCAAGATAAGGCGGTTATATCGATATTGCAGACAGACACTTCAATTTTATTTAAAACTAGCGACTCGCCCCGACTTCATCTGGATTGGCGTTATTTAAATTTAAAATAGTCAAAGACCCCTTATTTTATAATTTTTTAAATCTCGCAAGTTTTAGAAAATAAAATATAGCCTAGATCTCCCATGGCTTTTCTCTCTATGTGTTCGTGAAGCTTCATCGCAATTTCGAAGATTAGTCCGGACAGACAGACAGACAAACATTTAAAAAATTGTTATTCAATAGTTAATAGCTTGCAAATAACACCCCGAGCATAAAAGAGGTCAGTTATTTCGATATTACAGACACTTCAATTTTATTTATATGTATAGATGTGTAATATAGGTATTAGTAATAGGTTTCGAAACGGTGCGGCGGTTTGCGAAAGAAATATCTTTTTTTATATAGAATAAGGGTGACAAGCGAGCACACAGTCCACCTGATGGTAAGTGGTTACTGTGGCCCATAGACATCTACATCTATCCTCGATTAAGAATCCAAATGCAGATGCGTTGTCAACCGTGAGGACTAAGATGAAATACCGCCTATCCAGTAAAAAGGGTCTCCGGTTCTCTACACTCATCATGAAACACAGCAGCATTTTACGCTGGTATTCTGTGAGAGCGTGGTCCTACCCCGGTCGAGCCGACCCATTCTAGCTACAACCATAATACAGCTGCAGTATGGTTCTACCACGTATAAAAAGTATTGAATGAATACATTATTCGTTATCTTGTTAAAATTAAATGCCATCAAAAACATAACTTGTAAACAAAACCAAGTCTCGCAACTCAGTTATTCTACCGTAAAAAGTTGTGATATCTATGTAATACCAAGTCGGTTAATTTATTCAGTCCCTACTTAAGGGTCCTTCTGTCTCAAGTTATTACGTAATTGGCTAACCTAGCAACATCTTATAGTGACCATATCAATATTAAAAATCTTTTAAGTTTTAAATAAATAGATTGTCTTGGCCATCGCATGGAAACACAATGTATCTCACAAGTAATACATATTATATTAAATTAGATTGTTTAGTACGATGGTCAAGTCAATCTATGTATTTAAAACACAAAAGATTTTTGATATTGATATGGTCACTATAAGATGCTGTTAGGTTAGCTAATTACGTAATAACTTGAGACAGAAGGACCCTTAAGTAGGCACTGAATAAATTAACCGACTTGGTATTACATAGATCTCACAACTTTTTACGGTAGAATAACTGAGTTGCGAGACTTGGTTTTTTTTTTACAAGTTATGGTGTATCTAGAAAACTGGACAGAACTTGTAAAATATTTTAGTTTTTCCTTGATCTATATACCAAACACTAATTGTATTTTAAATTTGAAGCTTCTACGTCTGCTAGAAGTGCTTTAGAGTTTTGGTGATCGGTCAGTCAGTGAGTGACAAAATTAAGAATCTTTGACTAGTTATAATTCCTAAACTACTGCTTCAAATTGAATGAAATTTGAAATATATCGATTTTATACAATGCCTGCTTGCTTACTGAAAACTCAGGCTTCTAGTTTTATCCACAACGAAGTTATAGGGTCGAAAATGGCCTGAACTGCTTCGAGAAAAGGATGGTACGGCCGTGCCGCTTTATTGCTCGACTTGATTTGGCTTGGCACTGCCGTGCCCCCAGATTCAGTTGGAGCCATCGGATTTTTGAAATGTAATAAATAAAATGAAATCTGTACAGTTCATTAAATTCTTAAATCTTTACTTAAATAATTATGCTGACTTTTGTCACAATTATAGGGCATTTCTTTTAAGACCCCAGTAAAATTATCATAATTTCTCTTTCTTTTAAAGTTATTAAATTTATAAATACACACTAAAAATTGAGTACATTCCTTAGAGTATAAATAATCAAGCTACGCGTATGCTTATATTACGCTTAGAAGAGAGGGGCTGTGGCTACTCCGCGTCTTTGCTCGAGGCTGAGCTTGGTTTCAACCAAATCAAGGTAATCAATGAGGCTCTTAGAATGTTTCTCCACTGAGTTCAAAGCTGCTAGGTGGCATTTTGCAGCACCAGCCCATATGTGACAGCATTAGTAAATGCACGATTGGACTTGCGCTTTATATAAGATAAGAAGCTGCCCCGACGTGAAGTACTGTCGCACCCTCGCTAGTACACCTAGTTTTCTTACGGCTTTGTACTCTATGAATCCCCCATT
The DNA here is from genome assembly GCA_033319125.1 of Parnassius glacialis. Taxonomy (NCBI): domain Eukaryota; kingdom Metazoa; phylum Arthropoda; class Insecta; order Lepidoptera; family Papilionidae; genus Parnassius; species Parnassius glacialis. The sequence continues at coordinate 30,201,310 of JAVANC010000010.1, read as the reverse complement.
GTTGAGTTTCGAAGAAATCTCAATCCCTAACATCTGCAGGCGGTCAGTCACTAAAGATACATATATACCGAAAAAAGTGTCATGGTGAGTGGGCTTCTTATAGCGGTGATAAGACACGTTTATGTTTCACAAGCGTTGAATCTCACAAGATCGCCATCGCCACATTCGGAGACTTCCTGCAGTGAGAGATTCGCACTCTGCACTATAAATTCCTTTTCGGACTGAATTTGATCCCGACTGTCCCGGACATTTGGCTGGTACCTTTTCACAGCTGTGCTCTCGTCTGCATACCCATACATACCGGGCATACATGCAGCAAGAAGAGAGTTGCGGAGAGAACGGAACGCTGTGAACTCCGGCGTTTGTCGCCATAGGCTTTCCTGAAACCTAATTAGCTTCTTAAATTCAATGTAGTGTAAAACAGCGGAGCGTTCAGCGCACATGACGAACACGCAGGCACCGCAAGAGTGAGTGATTTTTGTCATGTACACGAATGCTCCTTACTAAGATCTTACCTTTAGGTTAAGTTTCAATCGTATTCTCCTCTACATATTATTATTTAAATAAACTTCTTATACTTCTAATAAGTAGTATTACCGTAATATACGTATGTATATTGTGGTTACAGTCCATCGTTACAAAAATGGTATTGAATTACCACGGTCAATGTCGACGTTCCATAATATAATATAACAACAAATTACAGTATTGCCTATTTTAGGATGGTTGTATTGCCTTTGTTAGTAAAAATATGTATGTTTACATAATCGCAGTTATCTTAAATCTTCTTGTCTTATATAATAATGTTTATATAGATTATAATATAGTTGGTGAGTCTGTTAGTGAACGTGTTACTTCTGAACGACTTGACCGATTGATGTCATTTCCACTTAATATATTATGTTATACCTATTGATAAGAACGGTTACAGCAAGAAGAGAGTTCTTGTTAATCACTTACTCATATCTTATACACATAACACAAGTATCACGTCGTATGCCGACATCTAAATGGAATGTGACAACTTTCACTTCGCGCGAGAATCTTGAAGAATGCTATTTAAGGCGTTCGGTTTGCAAACAGTTTATACCAGTCGTCAAATCGAAAATTCTACGACAACTCGGTAGTGCAAGGCTAAGATTGGCTGCAGCGTAGCGGGGGCACGGGTTTAAACCTTGAATCCCCGTCACAGAATAAGTTGGCTTGTATGTTTGAATGATTTTCAGATTGTCCATGTAAAAAGTTATGGTATGTAAACGTATGGTATGTGTACACGACACTGGAGAAAATAAAGGTGCGGTTTTACGTTTAAAAAAACATAATTAGTGTTGTAATTAGTAATACTTCCTTGCTTCAGCCTGGTCATAAGCTGAAATACTAAATATGCCCAATATACTTGTTTTATTCTTTTCGATGTTGTTCAAGCTATTAGATAAATGTAACTTAAATGTGGCGTTTGATTTCAATTATTTTTTCATGCTGAGCTGAAACCGAAGAAGATTTTGAACTGTAATCATATGAATAATATATAATAATGGACTTTAACCGAGAACTTATCTTTGAGAATGACTTTGTTAGATGCTGATTTTAAATATAAAAAGTATTGAGGCGTTCAACAACTGACAACAATAATTTTGTCTATATATACAGATATACAAGATAATACTTCTGTAATCAAATACGACAAAGTATATGAGCAAAAACTAATGCTATAGTAAGTTGTTATGTGTTTTAACAGACTATACAAAGTAACAAACTACGATAGTTACGTCTGTTATGATTGTTAGGGTCGTGACTATAACGTATATGTTGGCGATAATAGCGCTTGCTGGTTGCTGGTGCCACTATTTCACTACTTTAAAGTGAAACCTAAAGGTTATAGTAAAAATAAACACTAGAGCTTCACGCGCATGAAAGCTAATGTCATTGGCTGGTTGTGCAACTACATTACGTTATAAAATATTCATGTAGCGCAGTAAGTAGTTAAAAGTAAATAGAATATATTTGGTGATATCATCAAATAAATGAGTCATGCAAACCAACAGCTTCACTGTCCATCATATATCATAATGCGACACCAAGCAGCCTCTCTGCAATATCACCAACTTTACTTGTACTAAAAGAATTACCACGGCGGATAGAATCAAGACACCGAATAAAATACGACGAAAAGTTAAAACTGTTAGTTCAGGGCTGCTAGACATTTGTAGAATAAGTTTTTAGAGATCTAAAACTGTCCCGCTATAACCGAACAACAAAGCTAGATAACCGAGAACTACGAAGAATTTTATTTTTATTTTTTTTCCTCCTGCACCGTTTTTAATTATTTTTTCATGACCAATTAAAGAGGGCTATTTCTGTATGGTTCTTTTATATAATGATTTCTTATATTTACGCGAACACTACACATTTAAAAAAAAAACTAATTTTACGGATTTTATCGCGTATATTTATATTCCCGACGTTTCGGCACTTTACGAGTATAACACCCATGGTCACGGGGATAATCATTGAGTTATTAAGTATTACGTACTAGAGGCGACACTGCACTAAGGCTGAGATCTATAAACCGTACTTTGACTTTGCTCAGACTTTACTTTCGAGCTAAGACAATGTCGGTATTTATAGAGCTAACTTCGAAGTCGTGCTGAGTGCGCGATTAGCAAAGCCTAAGTCAACGATATCGACGACTTACGTAAAACTCAGGATATCATTCAAAATCACCATATTAATTTTAAATTGTTGTTTTTATGTTACTCTAATTAATTAAAACAATAAATAGGTAGTTTTAGGCCGTCTTCCAGTTTTAAATAGCATTAATCCATTTTCTAGTCGAGTTTAGTCTTGTGGATATCACTGTTTTTCTTGGTATTACTATTGACACGAAACTTCAATGGGGCCCACATATATCTAAATTAGCAAGCAGACTTAGTTCTGCAGCATATGCTGTAAGAAAGATTAGAAGTCTCACAGATGTTGAGACAGCTAGATTAGTGTATTTTAGTTACTTTCATAGCGTAATGTCTTATGGAATTTTGCTATGGGGTAATGCGGCTGATATTGAAGCTATATTTGTTTTGCAAAAGAGAGCCGTACGGGCGATTTATAACCTAAATTGTAAAGAGTCCCTCACAGAAAAATTTAAAGAAATAAACATATTAACTTTGGCATCGCAATATATTTATGAGAATGTAATGTATGTGCATAAAAACATAAATAGCTTTAATAAGAATAAGGACGTGCATACTTTAAATACTAGGAACAAACATAAGCTTGTAATGCCAGTTACTAGACTCCACAGAATCAGTAATTCATTTATGGGGCAATGTATACGCTTTTACAACAAAATCCCAGAACATATTCAAAGTTTGTCAATAAACAAGTTTAAAAGTTTTATTAAAGAAAAACTGTACAAGAAGGGTTATTATAATATCAAGGAATACATGAATGAAAATAACCCCTGGAAATAGGGTGATCGCCACCATGCTGGTTCTGTGAAAATATCATTTAAAAATTGTATAAACAAAATTATTGTTAAGTGAAATTATGTTTAAAAAAAAGTCCCGCTGGGTTTCTTGCTGGTTCTTCCCAAGACTGAGGTATTTTCCGAACCAGTGGTAAATAAAAAAATTACTTTCAATAAGTATTATGTAATAATCAATATTGAATTAAAAAATATTCTATTCTATTCTATTTACGTAATTCCAATCTTATTTCGAATTTCTTAAAATCTTATTTTTTCTGACTTTGCACTGATCTCATCCGTTCCCGTTCTCATAGGACCGTTTTTTATTTCATGTAATAATAAATTTATGAAATACAATTTGGATTTTTTTTCGATTTTAAAGATATATATTTTTTAATTTTATATAGTAATTTTGATTTTAAATATATATATTTTTTAATTTTATACAGTAAAATGAAAAACATAATGCGTGGAATGAAATATCCATTAATATTTGGACTGTCTGGGCCTTAGCATAAGCTTAGCTTAATCTTAGCCCGATACAACTATAAATTCAGAATCAAAGATTATGCTGAGCATATACTCAGCTAAGTTTGTTGTAAGCTAAGTCTGAGCAAAGTCAAAGTACGGTCTATAGATCTCAGCCTAAGTTACGCTATTCCATTCAACTGCGGCAATATCACCGTCATAGATTAATGATAAGTCATCGCGCGCTCTGACTAGATACCGCGCTACCTGCATGTAACAGTTCCGTGAATGCGGCATCTCAATATTGTAGTGTGTATAAGACAATAGCAAGGATGCTAGTGTGCGTGAAACATCGTATATGCCAGCAGCTTAAGAGCCCTCTTACATTTCGGCGTTTCGCAAATTTAGGTATTTTACGCAGCGAGCGGGCGGCAAGCTACGCGACCGATACTTTCTTTCATATCTATTCACTCGCTCGCACTATAATACTGTGAGTATGGCGATTAAACGATCTTGATCTTCCATAATACAAAGTTTTCTTAGGATGGACTTCAGTGGATGGAATATTTTTTGGTGTGTCATTTTAATGTTATCTTATTAATTTATTATTATATTATTATTTATGAAATTTAGTGTCAAAATAAGTACACATAAATATTTTAATTGTTACGCTGTAATCGAATGTTAATAATCGATTATGTCTACTACCGGTAGAATAGTGGTATAAATAAATAAACGGTTGCAACCTGTTTTAATAAATATAACAACCAAATGTAACTAATATTTTTTTAATCGGTACTTACAGTCAATTACTATATTTTTTATAAGAAAAATATTTGCTGCGACGGCATTGACCGAACTTTTCTCGATTCGATAATTTCAGGCAGTACACACTTTTCATAAAAAGCTTGTAACTTGGGTAACACATTGAAAATCTAAAATTGTTCGTATTTGTAAATTTTTAGTACTTTTACTGCATTAATCTGGGCCAATACATATTATGGCAAGTATTCAGACATTTTTATTTGCTAAATGAAGCTGGCCTTGGATTTGGTAAAACCAGTCATTATTTTGATTTAATGTTACACTTGAATCACTGAATTTATAACCTTTAACTTTTTTTTTGTCGAAAGGCCGTATCAAAATCTATTCCGAAAGCTGAAATAGGATATTTAACTTAAATAAGACCGTTGCTCTATAAACCATTAGGTGAAGCCCTCAAATAACAATGATCTAGGTCAATGAATAGACCACATTTTTCTATAATAATATTTTTTTGTTTGCTCAATTGTGCACATGCTGCAGACTCGTTGTCCCTACCATGTTTAATGGAAGAGACGTGATCTAAATTATAACTATATAAAATAGTTTTAAACCGATCGATCAAAAATTGCGGTCGTAGTTGACAATGTTCTAGTATGCAGGCAATCGACGCACACTACGATAGCAATCGACGCACACTACAGTAGTATCGAAACCATGCAGCGCCCGAAATAAACTGACGCAGGTCCACCCTCGGCAAGCGCTCGCGCGTTAATGATCTCAGATGGCCGGCGCAGTTAAATATATAGTACTTTTATTTAATTAATTATAAATATAATAGTAACGATTTTAAAAGTAAAAATAATAGCATAGTTTAAGCAAATGTTGATGATTATTTTGGTATAAATTTTACGTCTAAGTGATGTAGAACTTCGGAAATATAGAGGCTTGCATCGAAGCTTTTTTGGTTGTTTTTTGAATTATGTCGAATTTTTTTTCCTAGTGTGAAAAGCATATAACGAAAATGTATTCCATTATTATTAAAGTGTAGGATATTTGGGAGATAAAAATTTTTTTTTGATGGTCGATATTCAATAGAATCTACAAATTAGAGCTCCCAAATCATGTCTTCGATAGTTTTTGCCTAAACATGCATCGGGAGAATGATTATTACTGATTAAATAAATAAGTTATCTAAAATCCATTCCGAGCTTATTTGAGGAGAGAAAACGAACTATTTTTACCAAGTAATTGTTATTTCAAGAAATGAACGATAAACATAAAATTTCAACGAGGAAACCTTGTAATTTCGCGTTTTTTTGTAATACGCCTCTTAACTATTTCCCGATTAACGGGAAAATTTATTTTATGCTATGGCTGAGTAGTTGAGTTCATAGTTATGAATGTATTCCAGAAATACTTATAATGAATAGTTATATAATAACGAACGTATCAATATATTTCTGTATATTATGTATAGGTTTTTCAAAGTAAATAACATATAAATGATAAGGCCTAATTTTTATCAGTTTATTTTTTTATTTACATGTCTTACTAATATTCACATGTAGAAAGGGTAATTGAGTATAGTACAGAGACTAATTTTGTAGTTAGGAATAATAATTAATTCGTTTACACGAATTAATTATCCAACGAGTCGAGGATAAACTAGTAACGGAATACGACAAGCGTACGTCAGAGCCAAGACTGTCCTAACGGCGGCCGCGCCGTCCGTTTTATACAAGCAAAACGAGCGCCACTGCAGGTGCAATGGTGCAGGTGTGCGGAACACGTGTTATTTACAAGAATTCTGTCTAACTGTACCGACGGCTACCGCGCCGCACGTGCAATGGTGCTGGTCCCGTCACACATATTATTTAAAAAAAAATAGTGATATATATGATGTAACCAAAATAGTGCTTTCTATTTCTATTCTACGCGTCAATATGAACAACTTTTACTATAGATAGACGGAAATTAGGTCATTTGAGCAATACTACAGAAATAAACATTGAATAATATAAAATTTACTTTAACTAATTTATGGCTCGTGTTATTTTATGTTGAAATTTGGAAATTGTATGATAGTTACTGATAGTATGTGATCCCAGTGTCTTTCTTATTTCTTGTACTATTATTTTTACACGGTTTCACTACGTAAACTGGTATTTTACTTCGGATTTCGATCAAAATTTAATAAAACATTCAGTACGTCTACCTCACACGTTGCCTGCAACGCGACTGGCTCGGGTACGCCGATTTCGGCGTAGTATTTGTTGCCGCAGTTTACAAGAGCGCCGGCGGTATCTAGTCAGAGCCCGCGATGACTTATCATTAATCTATGATCACCGCACTTTAATCAGTCACTCGCTAAGAGACAATAAGACAAGAAAACAAGAGAACATACATATAGATTGTATAGCAATTCGATCCCTGTCAGTTGTGTAGTAACTTCATGGTCCCGGTGCCGTAAGAGGAGATAGAGAGAAAGTGAAACAGGTCTTTATTCTGTGATGTAAGTGCAGTTAGCCTATTTGGCTTTTATAGCTTCATCTGATACAGGGCTCGCGGCCTGTGGGCAATAGCATCTTCCTGATAACAGTTTTATAATAAAATAAAAACCCTGCGTTTGCCAAGCCACCTGCCAGCATGGTAACTGTGCCACAGTTACACATACATGCCTTATAAGGCAGTCTGCCTTTGTTCAGTAGGGGTTTAACTTTTCATAGTTATTAGCTTATAAATACATATAGATTGCATAGCAATATATGCCCTAATGTCATTATCCAGGGAGAAAACAAAGGAATACGTTTGCATGGATTAAATTTTGAAGGAGTGGGGATTTAGGGAAGTACCCGCACTTTTATCATAATTTCTTATCTTCATTTTACACTTATTACATTTCTACCTTCACTCTTATGACAATACATTGCATTTTACAATTGTATCATTAGAACAATTATTCTTTTTAGACCATAGAAATACTTGGTCCATACCCGAGCCTGAATCCGAAGCTCGCTGAGTCAAAAGACAGTACGGTGTAGAGCCGCCAGAATATGGATTCTTCTATATAATTAGATTAAGTTTTTCTGCATTGTACTAAGCTATTTTTGAATAATAGATATAAAAGCATAGTGTATCCGACGACACTAATATCTGCAAGGTCGACTTCTTTATTGGAACAGATATTATGAAAAGTGCTTTAAATAGATTACAGACATACCTACAACCGCTTGACTATTGACTGCAACTGGATTACAGTCAACTTGAACGAATATAAAATTGATATGATTTTAATATAACGCCTTTATGCTGATGTTGGCACAGTGATAACTTCTAAATTGTCTCCAAGTTCAATTTCGTAATTTATTTATTTACGTTTTCTTCACTAATTTCATTTTTTATGTGTTTAATTTTTATTTAATTACTACTTATATTATTACTTTTCGCGTATTTTATTATCATTTGATGATGAATTTGATCAAATAGCCTACGAGTAGAGAAAAACGATTGATTTAAATTGGTAATTATTTAACAGTGGTAGAGCCACGCGGCAGCTTTTGCTGTCGCACGGATGGGCCGGCTCGAACCGGGGTAGTACCACGACCTCACAGAAAACCAGCGTGAAGTAAAGGTTCACCTCTGCGTTTCGCTCGGAGAGTGCAGGTGGCCTGAGGCCCTTTTTACTGGAAATGAGGCATTCTATCCTAGTCCTCACGGGTGACAACGCATCTACATTTTGATTTGTAATAGAGGATAGATGTAGATGTCTATGGGCCGCAGCAACCACTTACCATCAGGTGGACTGTGTGCTTGTTTGTCACCCTTATCCTATAAAAAAAAATTGAAAATTAATAATCGTTGTACCGTAGCGTAACTAACTTGTATTCATTGACGTTATAACCACTCAAACACTCTTTGATTAAAATAAATCCAAATTTTGAGAAGCCTCTAGTAGTATAGCATTGATCAACGCAAAGGTTATTGTGAATTAAGCAAATTAGAATTCAAGCAAAGGAAAAGTAAAGTAATGTACATAATCGTAGAATTTTACACATAACCGAGAAGTTGACAACTTGCCTGAACATGGTTGCTCTAATTTTTAATAAGTGCCCTATCTACCGGCGTCTTTTTCTTTGATTTCGGCAAATTATCAACTATGTAGGTAAGAGTAGGACGTTCTTCAGAATAGCTTACTTATCATCTTCCAACTTGTATGTAATGACTTTATATGGTGGGTTCAGATAAGCGTTGGCTTCTAACTTATATTTAATTAAAACAGTTATCTTATTAGATATCAGTCATACTATTGTAGAGTTCTAACCGCGTTGAATGTCTTCCGAGACAAACCACTGATATTAATTAACATAAGCGCAATGTTTTTATGTAATGACTAGGCTTCGCACGAATTATTTCTGGATCTCGACAACGGCGCCACCTACCGGATACAATTGTGAATTTAAACCATCCAGGGCGGGTCCTGGTCCAAACACAAAAAAAATTAACGAAATCTGTCGAGCTATTTTGAAGTTTTAGCGAGACTAACGGACAGCAATTGATTTTTATATATATAGATTATCAATTAATGCTAAAATATTTAAATTTATAGCAAAAGATGAGGTTATAAATTTTAATAGGTGTGTGTGTGTCTGTGTTGAACTCTAACCTATCATTGCCGCCAAGCAGCAGCGCACCCATCCCATTGCTCTGTTCCGGTTATGAAGGACAAGAAAGCCTCATGATCTTTTAAACAATAACGTGTACATAATATTGTACTTAAGACCGCAATAGACAGTAGTTAATGTATTGACAATACCATCTCAAATGTGTTTAAGTCAAAGATTATCCTTGTTGGACACAAGATTAGTTCTTTATTAGATAGTGTAACGATTTAATGAATGAATGAATTATTTATTCGTCATACACAATACAACGCAATAAACAAAAAAAAATCTATAAAGCAAACAAAAATAACATTTGTGCAGTTCACATGCGGTAGAAGTGAAACCTTCAATATAGGAGACCGAGATAATAGGAAACACTGTATGCTGTATTCTATCTCATTCTCTCGCGGGCTTAATCCTATACATGAATATGTTTCTCTCTTTTTTGTGTCGCTTTTTCGTTTCACCGAGTTTCAAGTTACAATTATTATAAAGAAGTTCAATTCAAAAAAGTAACAATGTACACAAACACATTGGTATGCAGCAACGAACAGGCATCCGACTCAGCACGACGCTAATAAAATAATTATACTAGCTGCATATTAAAGTGGAAAATTAAACCATAAAATTAACCATCTTTTAATCATGTATTTAGCATAGTCCAGTGACGAAGGTGACCTACCGTGCTTTGTAAAAAAATTGCTGGGTGTATAATGGCTTAAATAAGTAATAATAATGATGACGAAGGATCATTAGAAGTAAACCATACAAAAAGAATAACAGTAACTAATGTCGCTATCGCCGTAACATATCCTGTTTCATATAATAATAATAGTTTATTTCCAATCACCATGGTAAATTAAATAAAACATGCTTAGTTTATTGTGTAATTTCTATGATATACTTATTTTTTTAATAGAATTAGGCTGACAAACGAGCACACATGATGGTAAGTAGTTGCTGTGACCCATAGACATCTACGTCTATCCTCGATAACGAATCAAAATGCAGATGCGTTGTCACCCGTGAGGACTAAGATGGAATGCTTTGTTTCCAGTAAAAAGAGTCTCCGGTTCTCTCACACACTCATCATACGAAACAGCAGTATTAAGCTGCTATTTTACGTTGATATTCTGTGAGAGCGTGGCCCTTCCCCGGTCGATCCGAGCCATTCGTGCTACATATATACTATTAATATAGCTGCAGCATGGCTCTACCACGTAAAAAACTTATAATTTATTTCAACATTTGACATTGCGAGAGAGCGGAACCTGTACTAGGTTACCCTGTGTTACAGTGTTCCGACCCCATATAATATAATATATAATATCAAAAGAGACAATATATTTCTTTATAAAATTAAAGTAATTACGTATGACATAATATTATCTCTATAATGTGCTAGTTGTTAATTCTACTCATTTGAAAGTTATTTAAATGGCCCGATTTTCAAAAATCCATAAATTATTATTTTATCTCCATATTTTATAAGTGAATCCCTATAAATAGATTAAATTCTATTGATTTTATAAGGATATCATTGAGGTGTGCGTGTGAACTGTTTTGTGTCGCATACCTCGAGAACTGTTGATGATGTGGATTCTCAAAATGTATATTTTTTACACGCGTTATATTAGCTTGACTTGACCTGTACATATGTACATATCTAAGTACTTCTGTACACTTCCACACATCTGAATAATCTGAAATTTTGCAGATGTATTAAGAATAATATCACAGCTCATGATCTAAGCGTGTTGTTTGAGTTGTTTTATAACTCTAATATTATTTTAGTGGTGTTTTCACAACGCCTCGTAACAGAACATACCCGAACAGTCATTAATAACAACCCTAGTAAGCTAATAAGCTTACTTTAATGACGCTTTTCGAGCACAGGTGACATCAACCTAATCATTGAAAAGAGCCTGTATAATAAGGCATTCCATGTTAATGTTTAAGGGTAACCACGTATCTGTGGCCTTTATTTTATAAGCTTGAATGCTGGATTTGAATGTGTTGCAGTAGTCACTTACCATCTGGTGGCCTTGAACTTATCACTGCGCACATTTATTTTGTAGTAACATTGGCAATAAAACTAAATGTATTAAATTTACAACAACGAATGTTAAAAATCTGAATACCAATGTGTTTTTAAATGGGAAAGAACTGAGCCCTGTTGAATCCTCTCTTTTTCTTGACATCACTCTCGACGTAAAGCTTCAGTGGGGTCCCCATATATCTAAACTAGCAAGCAGACTAAGCTCTGCAGATTATGCTGTAAAAAAATTAGAGATCTCACTAGTGTCGAGACAGCTAGATTAGTTTATTTCAGTTATTAAGTGGCGAAGCTTGTGAAGACACTTATTAAGTGGCGAAGCTTGCGAAGTCACTTATTGATTTCACGATGTCTGTCCGTCTGTCCGCCCGTCTGTCCGTCTGTCCGTCCGTCTGTCCGTCTGTCCCACGATTATCTCGAGAACGGTTTCGAATTTTCAAATTCTGTTTTCAGCAATCGATTACTGATCACCCAGGCATCTGAACCTCCTATTTTGAAACTGATTGCTCAACGGCAACCGTTAGAAACCGCTACAAAGTTGATTGCTTCGCCACTGCTATGCTGTTAGCTTGCTAGGTTTATTGATTTCACGTTGTCTGTCCGTCTGTCCGTCTGTCCGTCTGTCCCACGATTATCTCGAGAACGGTTTCGAATTTTATAATCCTGTTTTCAGCAATCGATTACTGATCACCCAGGCATCTGAACCTCCTATTTTGAAACTTATTGCTCAACGGCAACAGTTCGAAACCACTACAAAGCTGATTGCTTCGCCACTTTGCTATGCTGTTAGCTTGCTAGGTTTATTTCCATAGCATAATGTCTTATGAGATTTTGCTATGGGGATATGCGGCTGATTTAGAAACTATTCTTGTTTTGCAGAAGAGGGCCATAAGAGCTATTTACAACCTTAAACAGAGAGTCTCTTAGAGAAAAATTTAAAGTAATAAATATATTAACTTTGACCTGTCAGTATAATTAACAGTGGTAGAGCCACGCGGCAGCTTTTGCTGTCGCACGGATGGGCCGGCTCGAACCGGGGTGGTACCACGACCTCACAGAAAACCAACGTGAAGTAGAGGTTTACCTCTGCGTTTCGCTTGGTGAGTGCAGGTGGCCGGAGACCCTTTTTACTGGAAATGAGGCATTCCATCTTAGTCCTCACGGGTGACAACGCATCTGCATTTTCATTCGCAAACGAGGATAGATGTAGATGTCTATGGGCCGCAGCAACCACTTACCATTAGGTGGACTGCGTGCTCGTTTGTCACCCTTATCATAAAAAAAATACATATTTACGAAAATTTTATGTATGTTCACAAAAACAAAGATAGTTTTAGTAAAAAATGTGATATACACTCTGTAAACACTAGGAACAAACACAAGCTAGTGATACCGGTCTCTCGACTCCACAGAGTCAGTAATTCATTCTTGGTGCAATGTACATATACACTATTACAAGAAAGTCCCAGAAGATATACAAGGTATCTCTATTACCAAATTTAAATGTTTTGTTAAGTTGAAACTGTATAAAAAGAGTTATTATAGTATAAATGAATACATGGTTGATAATAAGTCCTGGTAATGAGTTGGTCGTTTCCAAGCTGTTTCTAAGATAAATTTTGTAAATAGTTTGTAATCATCTATATTGAAAAAATTATTTAAAAAGAAGTCCCGCTGGGTTTCTTGCTGGTTCTTACCAGGAGAGAGGATTTTTTTCGAACCAGGGGTATAGTAAAAAAATTCTTTCAGTAAGAATTACTTGTAATCGAAGTTGAATAAAAAATTATTATATTCTATTCTATTCATTATAATATACTTAGTCTACATCACCACTTACTATCAGGTGGGATTGTAGCTAAGGGCTGGCTTAAAATATTAAAAAAAAACTTAATGCAGTTTTTGATAAAACATAGATGGTTATAATATATCGATTTAACCCCCGTTTTTACGATTTGTGGATTTAATCTTAAAGGTAGCGCGAAGTTCGTTTTTGACAAATACTGATTTATTTTGAATGGCATGTTTTTATGAAAAAACTGAAATTATTTACATATTTCATCACTTATGGTATAAAAATGATGAGTCCTGGGTGCGTGGTAGAATTTTAGACTAAAATTGATGAATTGACTCTTTGCGATATCTTTTTATTTCAAAAAGTTTAATATATACTTCGAGATATTCGTGGGATGAGGACGTTAAATGATTGTAAAAAGGTATTCTATTTCAACTTTGATATTTGTACCTGATGAAAACTAAGACATTTTAAAAAATTCTTGGAATATTTATATTTTTAACGACGTTTAACTCTTAAGAATATTATCTACAGTGATTATATTTTATTTTTATTCCTTTTAAGAATTCGAATGAATCAAGAACAGAACTGGTTTATAATGTGTCTCGTGATCATAGTTTTGTTTCACTTAGCTCGTTTTGATAATTTTAAAAATGTTCAAAAAGGACACATTAAGTGGACCAACATTTATAAAGAATTTTAACTATCGATAAATAAAAACCATGGCATGTAATGTCTTACGTTGTTATTTTAATGCAACTTACTATAAGAACATGAAGACCTCTTGCATTCCAAAGCTTCAACGTAATCAGCTGTACAAGAATTGTGAGACTCCATTATATTGCTGACGATAAAGAGGATGCGTCCTACATAACATTTACATTCACTTGTACCTTTGTAATTTATTTGTAATAGTTATTCTGTCATTATCAATAAATAATAGTAATTCGAGAAGCGAGCTCAAAACATTTTTACTTTTCTTTATATCTTAAACGAAACAGTATACTCTATATAATTTACTAGCTGATCAGGCAGATGTTGTTCTGCCCTTTCCTGAGATTACTCTTTCTCCAATAAAAAATCTTTAAATTCCTAATAAGAAATGTTAAGGGTCACTTATCGGGATAAAATCTATGCTATCTCTCAAGTTGGACCAAACTGCACACAGTGTGCAAAATTTCATTGAAATCAGTTCAGTAGTTTACGAGTTCATCGCGGACAAACAATGTGACACATAATTTTTATATATAAAGATTTAAATTAAAAGGACCAAAATTCAATCTACAATTTTAATGAAATGAAATGCAATTCATTTACTCTAAATAATAATTTATAATCCACTTAATTTAAACGACATTTAATCAAATCAGATTCCATCTTCAACACGCTAAAGAGACAATATAAGCGCAGGTTTTGAGGCTGCGGGCCCTGTGTCAGATAAAGCTGTAAGAGCCGCATAAGCTAAAACCATCAACATCTCAGAAAATAGACGATAAGACAATAAAAGACAAAATTAATTTGGGGTTGGAATTCCTAATTTCTTTTTTTAGTTAATTACGCCCACCACAGCTTAGTGTACTGTCACATAATTGTGTAGGTTTATATTAGGGAGTTGTTACTAATTGAACTACCAATTTTACGTCCCACGTTTCCTTTTAGTATTTTATAGTTAAGCTTTTAAATAGCATATAAATGGTGATATTTATGCTGTAATGAAAAAATATAATGACCTTTTTTTTAATTACCTCTTTTTAGTATGACAGGATTAAACAAACTTACCTCGAAGGAGGTTCAATATATTGTATTAAGTTCGTTTATGTAGTTGCAGTACGAATAGCAGCGTAATGCTTGTGTTTAGTGTGGTGAATGTAGAGCACCGGATACCCTTATTACTGATAAAGAGGCATTCTATTTTAGTCCTCAAGAGTTTGATTCCTAATCTACGATGGCTATAGGTCACAGCTCTATCTAGGTCTATGAGCCACAGTTTCAGCTCAGTGAACCTCGGTTGTCACCCTTATTCTGTATAACAATATGTTGAAACGCTTCGCCACATATATGAATATTTGGATTGTTTAACTATACATATAATTGTGTCTTTTTGGCGGACAAGGAAGTTGTTAATTTTATAGTAACAATATCAATAACAAAATCTACAGGTACGGTGATGGATAAGATATTCATGGCTTTTATATTTTTTTTTGTGTTTATTTATTTATTTCAGACAGAGCCCATATTATGTATTATAACATATTAAATTATATCTAGGTTAAAAAATTACTACCTTGGATTATGTACTACAAGCTTACAATAATTTTAATACCATATTAGTTTTGCATCAATACCACAAAATAACTGGCACCAAAGTTTTAGTTCCTCATATTATTACGTTATTTTCTCTTTTTTTTACTTTAGATATGAAAATGTAAGGTAATAAACTTAATATAACAACATAGTTATATAATTTTCACATCAAGTTTAATAGTTACACTACGTTATACAAACTTTTAAAGTAAACCATTTTTTCTTGTATTCTTTTTTACATTTTGACATAATATAATGATACAGATCCAATGATCTAATTGAAACCGGCGGATGATTCTTATTTGGTTTAAAATCTCTCAGAATCAAAATAGGCCTGTGACCAGCAGTGGGACGCATATAATGTTGTTACTTTGCAAATCTGTTACCTTTCCCACGGAAAGTTGTGTGTGACATCATTAGGAGATAATATAGGGTGTTTTTTAAGAGCTTGAGAAGTTTAAATAATGATACAAGACAGAAATATTGTTGGAATTATTTTTTTATTATTATAATCTGGTAAATAATTTCACGGCATTTATTTTTAAATATGATTTCCGGCATATGTCCACCGCGGCTACGAGTTACATAGTCCATTCGATCAGTCCAATTTTTCATTACTTTTTCCAATAAATCTGGCCGTATGGCGTCAATGGTGGCTTGAATATTGGCTTCCAATGCTTCGTTGCTGGTTTGTCGGCATAAACGAATGACTTAACATATCCCCATAAAAAGTAATCGAGAGGTGTTAAGTCGCACGAACGAGGTGGCCAGTTAACAGGACCACTTCTGGAAATAAAGTTGTCACCAAATTGATTTTGCAGTAAATTGATGGTTAAGCACGCTGTATCGCAAGTTGCACCGTCTTGTTGGAACCAAATGTCGTGGATGTTTAGCTGTTTAATTTTTGGAAATAAAATATCAGTCAGCATGGCTCGATAGCGCTCGCCATTCACCGTAACGGCAGCTCGTTCCTCGTTTCGAAAGAAATAAGGACCAATGATGCCGCCAGCATGTAAACCGCACCAAACAGTCAATTTTAATGGATGTAATGGTGATTCGTTAATGGCATGAGGATTGTCTTCGCTCCATATACGGCAATTTTGCTTATTCACGAATCTATTTAACCAGAAATGAGTTTCATCACTAAACACAATTCTTCGACAAAAATGCTCATGTTCGGCCAGAATACCAGCGTGAAGTAGAGGTTTACCTCTGCGTTTCGCATGGTGAGTGCAGGTGGCCGGAGGTCCTTTTTACTGGAAATGAGGCATTCCATCTTAGTCCTCACGGGTGACAACGCATCTACATTTTGATTTGTAATAGAGGATAGATGTAGATGTCTATGGGTCACAGCAACCACTTACCATCAGGTGGACTGTGTGCTCGTTTGTCACCCTTACCCTATAAAAAAAAAGTTTCAAATTAGCCCAATCAGCAAAAATGCGACGTAAACGGTCATTTGGCTTTAATTCTTGCACGAACTGTATTTTATAAGCAGGTGAGCCAAGATCCTTACGTAAAATTTTCCACGTAGTCGAAGGACAAAGGCCAACAAGTTGAGAACGGCGACGAATCGACATTTCGGCGTCTTCTTCAATACTTCGCGCCACACCAGCAATATTCTCTTGGGTACGCACATTTCTATGTCTTGTTGATGGCTTTGAGTCGAGAAGAGTAAAATTAGTGCGAAAACGATCAATAACTGCACGAATTGCTTGCTCACTAGGCCGATTATGTTGACCATAAAATGGACGAAGTGCTCTATGAACTTCTCCAACAGATTTATTTTTTCAAAGTAAATTTCCACAATTTGGAAGCGTTGTTCTGGTGTTAAAAGATTCATGATGAATTGCCAAACCTTACTGAAGAGAAATGTCAACACAGTTTGACATTGTTAACTATTAAATCATAGACAACAACCATCGTAACTTCTCATGCAGCTAAACAAAACACCCATTACATCATCAAGCATCTATTGCACTGAGCACGGCTTAGAAATCTCGAAAAAAGTTTATACAAAACAGCAAAATCGTGAATGTGAATTCTAAAATATTTTTACGTAAACAACGAACTAGTTTTAAGTCACACCGCGTTTTTTAGAACGAACCAGTATTCTTTAACCTTCGCCAATATCGAAGTAGTGGAAACGTTCCAACCTGAGAACGCCTTCGTGAAACGGTATGTTGGTGTTTTACGTGTTCGCGCACCTGAAAATAGTCAGTGCAGCGAAGTAATTAGTGAAGTATATACATGTAGGCTATATTCGCACTTGGCAGCCTGCTGAAGACTAAATTAATTCTGAGATTATACTATCGCGAGCTTAATACAAATGCTTAGTAGAAGTTAAATAAACAATAATTTTAACGTCCTTAATGTCCGTTTTGTGATTTAGGTTTTAAGATAACATTAGTGAAAAGTGATTTAATCTTGAGAGAAGGAGAGACATATTGAATAGCGCGAGAACGTGTGGTATTTTGTTTTTAATCAGTGAGCCATGTGTTTAATGTGAATGCGGTCTGATTGGAAGGTTTCCACCAAATCTTAACCAGATTCATCAAGGTCAGTAAGACTCAAATTTTTGGTATATCATCCAAATAACGCCTTAAATGCGACTGTTTTAATGTTTGCACAGTCGTTTTTAAGTAAATTATCAATTTTTAAGTAGTATTTCATAACCGATACTTGAACATCAATTTCACATAATTTTCATAACTCATTTTTTGCGAGTAAATTTGTTTCTCGTATGAATATTTATAATTTCCTTCTTTTAATCTATTTATTTGTTTTATATTAATCAAGTCAGTAAGAAACACCAGAATATGAGCGTAAAGAAATGATCTCTACCACTGCCTTCTTTGTGGCTGTAATTAATATTATTAAAATATATCAATACAAGAAGTGAAAGTTTAAATTTTGATATAGGCTGTTTAGTTACAATATGCAAATTTACATTTTTCATTTTATTCATTTGATACTACGGAAAACCTACATAGTTCAAGGTAGTGTTAATCATTTAATATGCCAAGCCGTGGTTTTTAACGATCTTTGTCGATAATTTTACAATCTCGTGGTTTTATTTGTTCGTATGTTTATGAAATTTGTTTAATGTTTTTTTAAACAAGTAAAAATATTTCTTTGTTTAACAAACAACAATTTGTTAAACAAGGAATTGTTTGTTTTCCTAAGGTTTTTGTCTTAAAGTGGCAACATAACGTAAACTTGCCTGTAACGCCATGAAGATATTTACTTCCATTCACGGTCGACTTTCCGCTCTGCTGAGTTCTTTGTACTAGGCGCTTGTATAAGAAATTCCAGTAGTGGTAGCAAAACAATTTCACTAATTTCATAACGTTTTTATTTCTATAAAATAACTTTACACATTGATAAACTCTTCATTTAAATATTACATGTCTATCTTTATAGTAAACTTACACATTATTATCAATATTTATTTTACACACATTATTGTTACAGAATATATCTTTCTACGTAAATTGTTTTATGTCAGCTGTACACTTATTTTATATATATAATTATCTACAAATATGTGAGATCATACACAGACAACACAAGCTCTTTATATTTACAATAGCAAGTAAGATGTGCCATCTTCTGATAACGTTTTATTTGACATACGTTTTATTGCTTTTATATTAGGAATCCGTTTGAAAATAATTAAATACATTGTTACATACATGTTAAATGTGTATACATGTTGTTGTACTGTGATTGCTATTGATTATTATTTATTTCGTAATAATACTCAGCAAACTGAGTTCGATCCCTGCCGGCACCAATGAAATGTGCTGATTTACCACGTCCTCGGTGGATAATAGAAAACATCTTGAGAAAAGAAATACATATTTAAAAAATAAAAAAGTTCAAAATCCTTCACGTCCGCCAACACGCATGAGAACAGGTCGGCAAATTCTTCCTAGCCCTAAACCCTGTCAAAAGTGTCAAAGGCGAGCAGCAGGACATCCACAAGCTGCTGCTACTTTAGTTTTCTGTACTGTGATTGTAGTGGTTTAGTTGTCATAGCAAGTAATTACAATTTTTTAAGAAATACTTTTTATTTTAACAATTTATTTAGACAAATATTTAATTAATTCATTCACTGTATTTGATATCACACGAGTACTTTACTGTACATATAACTATTAACATTTAATTCTGTTAAAAAATTACCTCAAAGACACGGATATCATGCTTCGCCAATTCTCCACGAAAGAGGCCTAAGTAGGTAGGTACAGTAAACTAGTCAGGTTTGCAAATCGTTTAGTTGAGATAATTTTACGCCTCACTTCCTACCTTTAATGCCACAAAAGTGAAATAACAAAAATTCCAGGATCGCGTCTCCACACTTATAGTGGAATAATCATTCCAAAAATAACTAGCTATTCCCCGCGACTTCGCCCGCGTTGATTTCTTTTTTGCGCGGAACCCTAAAATAAAAGTAGCCTAAGTTAGTAAGTCCTTATAACATCAGCTATCTGCAAGTGAAAGTTCCATCCAAATCGGTTCACAGGTTTTTGTGTGATGCGTGTTCACGCTAAAATAGGTCGCAGATGACAGATTTTTTTCAGGCTTACTTAACATTTATCGTTATATTTTGGCCAATAAACACAATATCTTTATGAATTATAGCTTATGTCTTATTCTGATGTATGAGCTATATTATTGTAAAGTTTCATTAAAATCCATTCAGTAGTTTTTGCGTAGAAGAGTAACAAACATCCATACATCCTCACAAACTTTCACATTTATAATATTAGTGGGATAGTAAAATAGTAGGATAATTAACATTATTGATAATTTTACGAGGTTTAATTTTTTTTATAATTTACAACACACTTCTCAATCTCCACTGTGTTGGCAGTTTCATGTAATATCATTCTTGGTAACAGCTGTGCCCGAATATTGTCTTCCAGCACCGCTGTTACTAAGACACCGCTGTTACTAAGACACTGCTACCAGTTTCCGATCTTTGTTCAGTTGCGGCAGTTGTTTACTGCCGACGGCGTACAAAAATAAAAATAAATCTTTCCCAAGGAAATATTATGTCCGAAGTTTACAATTTTCTAATATTTTATTCGAAACCAGCCGGTACCCGACACGTTGCTGTCACCGTCACTGACGAAATAACTGTGGAAACTTATATTGTTTTAAATTTGGAAAAGTTATATTGTTTAATTAGGAATGATCATACATTCATTGAAGTTATAACTTTCCTACTGTAACTTAATTGCACTATGCCTGTAATAACCTTCGCGCACGTTAAGGCAATAAGTTGACAAGGTTTTACCGCAATCTGATGAACGGTGTGGCAGCGCATAAAATACGAACAAACAACCGAACATTAATTTTTTATGTATTAGATATACAATTTTAAAGATATGATCTAAAGAAATTTTTGGAGTAAAATAAAGGCATAAGTGTTGAACTGATATGTTTTTAGGCAAAGGTGTAATAATGCAGCTATTAATTTATTGTGACAAGAAACATCTTGTATAAATATTAAACTAATAATGTTGGACGTCACCTTATCTTTTATGTAATTTTCAAGTAATTTTTGTAGATACTAAGTGTTTTATAATTCTTTATAAACTATGATGATGATGATAAAGATTTTAACTCACCTTACATAACAAGATAACAGGAGGGCGTCCGCTGTTAGATTTTTAAGATATTTGCCCGCGCATACGTAACTGTTAACTACATACACTATGTTCACATCGACTATTAAATATGCATATATATTACAGATAATTTATTATTGTCGGATAAATTGGCTAAGTTTTAAAGTTAAGTTTTTTTTTAATTTATTATTATTGGTAGGTTAATTTTAGTCACGATACTTGTCTCGTATAATGTCCGCAACTATATCTCTAGGTAGCATAGTGGCTCGCGCTGTTTTTGTAATGGACGCTTTAGCGCTCCTGCCCGGTCGCCGGTTGAAATAAACATAAACATTGTAAACCAGTTGCCTTGTGTCCGCTGGCAGCTCTACGCGGGAATCCTCGACAGCTTCGGCTCTTCCGTTGTACAGTCTTCGCCAACTAAACATCGTCCACGCGGTCATCGCTTCGTCCCCGTACTGCGCCGTTTTGATTTTCAAATTTGCCACAGAGCAACGTTCAGATTATTATATAATATTTTAACAGCAACAAAGATCCTTCTGTTCAAAATTTATAACATAATATACATATATACAATGTTCAATAAACTATGAAAAATGCCAAGCAGCACATAGAAAATATCCGATCACACGAAAAGATATCCAGTAACTGGTAATACGAAGAACTTTGAAGCCTATATCAGTAATCTGGTCACACAATTAGCGTCCGCTATGTATAAAACGTGACCACAATGCTGTGCACATCACTAGTAACACGGCGAGCGACCTATGATCGAATTAAGTATTCCAGCCAGTACATTCCATAAAGAATCAAGCCATAGACAGCATGATCGCCGTTATAAAAATTAACTACACAGGCCGTATTTGTTACAATATCACAGTTGTTTTATGATTTACTTACGAATATTATTCGTTTCACGTACCGGGGTTGTTAAATGTAAGTCTCATATTGACCCGGTTGTCTTTATTGAAGTATCCAATCAATATATTTATTTTGCACCCAATAAACAATTAGCATTCGGGTTGTTCAAACCTACATTTCACATGATTCTATTATGAAATGACATCGATACTTCAATTTAGAACCAACGTTTCAATATTATGATATTTTGGGTAACACTTTTAACACGTGTAGTTATAATTTATAAATAAGTTAAAGTAATATTCTTCAAAGGGTTTCCGGAACAGTAAAGTGTTCGACGTATTGTTCCAACAACGTTGGTGGATATTTCACTTGTAATTATTTTTAATTTCTCCTTTTTATTGAAAAAGAAAACGTTACCACCACACTAGGATTTTCACCTATAGCGTGGGGGCAGTTTACATACATAAATTTCACAAGGACAAACATCCGGCCCCGGAACCGTAACTTATTTGTGGACCATACAAATACTTGTTCCGTGCGGGATTCGAACCCGCGGCTCTTAGCACTGCAACTCATTGCTAAGCCACTGCGCCATAGATCCGTTCTCAGACATGCAAGTTTCTTTACGATGCTTTCCTTCATCGCCGAGCACGTGGTAATTCAGCACTTAAAATTGCAATTAACAACTGAACTGGTGCAGGCGGAGATCAACGATGATTAAATTATGTAGGTACTTAAAACTTACAATTTAATAGAATAAGGCGTAAATAATTAACAGTAGGTATTAAAGATTAGAAGATATAAGTTAAGAGGATAATAGTTATTATCCATGATTTTTTTTACAAATTCGTAATCGTTATTTATATTTTAAGAATATAAAATAAAAAGTTGTTTTATTTAACACAAGCATGTATGTATTTTACGTTATTAAAAATTTAAAAGGAACATTAGAATGAGTTATATCGACATTGCTCTGCTTCAGTTTTATTACGTAAATTAAATTGAAAACACGTTCTCAGAGAATCACATCTTTGTTTTCATACCGCTGGCTAATGAGAGTTATGAGCTTTAATAGATTTACAACGCGTTTAAAAACAATGCAGAACATTAAGATTTTGCTATGTAAATCAATTGTCTCGAATAAATTTTTTAACAAAGTTCATGGTTACCACATTTCTTTTTTATATTATCACCCTTTTTTAATTGCGATCTCATCTGCGGGCATTATTCTTTGCTAACTTTACCTTTTTTGTTAAACAAATCTTGCATTTCCTTTATCCTTCCAGTATTGAACAGTTGATAAGATGTTTTGTGTTAATTTTCTTTTAAAATTTCTAGTACCATCAAACCGTGGACACTAAGCACACAATTAAATTATCTTTTAGTTAAATTTTTAAACTCTTGTCTATCACTTTACGTAGGATTTTTATAGTAATTTAAATTTTATATTATACATATTTTATATCTACATATTTGTTCTCTAGACTTATTGGTTTACGAATATTCGTTATTGATATTGAAAAAGTCCAGTGCTATGTGCGAATTCCATTTGACATAAAATGGCTTTAAGATACAAGCTAGTAAAGCCTTGAAGATCACAAATAATTCGTAAGAGCGTAGGAAGCTTCTATTTAGAGGCTTCCTACGCTCTTACGAACTGTTTGTGATCCTCCTTTTACATTCATATACCTCTCTATTAAAGATGGGCAGATGTTGTGTTAATATGTTGTAATGAATAAATATATTAAAGGCTTTGTAGTCGCTGGCACCAAATTATTAAATGCAATTTTTAAGTGCCGGTTTATAAATCGCTTACGGTGAAAAGGAAATTAAAATATTTGGAAAATCCAAAATTGCACATCTCGATTATTCACGTTAACAAAAAGAATGTTAATTTTATTGTTAGAACATTACAAATGGCATCATTATGGGTCATCGCGACCTGTCATGCCAGCGTATCGCCGGTCGTATTCCTTGCCATGCCGCTAATAACGACGTCATTCGACGTGACTTTTAATTAGAGCCAATGTATCGGTTTAGAATCAAATGGCATTGTGTGGGACTATGGTAAAGACCTAATGGAATGACGCTCATTCCGGTTGAAAAACGGACGCTCCTTGGTTTAGGATGCGACATATGTTGATACAACGGTGTTGCATCTTCCACTACACTCAAGGTAGGTGCTGCTGCTGCTGACTGCTGTGGCGGAGCTTTTATTTTATAGAATGAGGGTGAGAGACGACCACACAGTTCACCTGATGATAAGTGGAAGCTGTGGTCCATAGACATCTACATTTATCCTCGATTAAGAATCAAAATGCAGATGCGTTGTCATCCCTGAGGACTAAGATGGAATGCCTCGTTTCCAGTAAAAACGGTGTCGGATTCTCTAAGCGTTAAGCTGCTATTTTAAGCTGGTATTCTGTTTCTGTGAGATCGTGGTCTTTCCTCGGTTGAGCCGACCATTTTGTTCTACAACCATAATATGTATGCAGCATGACTCTACCACGTTGAAAATGCGGCGCTAATATGCGGCCTCGTAGGGGGCTGCACGTTTTGTCGTTTTTTATTAGAACTAGGGCCATACGCGGTCCTTTATTCAGATATATCTCGTCCCGTTTCGTCAATATTTCTAGTGATCTAAAAGCTGGCAGATACTTTAGTCAGCAAATCTCATCATCTATCAGTCTCGCTAAAACTCAAAAGCGGCTCGACCGATTTTGATGAAATTTTTTGTGGTTTGAATGGGTTCTAAGATGGTTTATATTCAAATTTGGAACCGGTAGGTAGCGCTGTTAGCGAGATCCAGAAATCATACGTGAAGCGTGTGTGATCACTAGTATATAATAAATATATAATTAATGAGGGCATCCTCAAGTTTTTTTGCCACCAGAGCGGCGCCACTAGAAAGTGAGGTATAATATTTAACAGATTTCATAGCGGGTAAGGTAATTTGTTCGGAAAATCTAATTGTTGAATTGGTGTGAAAGGTTATTGTTTCTTTCTGTACTATTGGCTATATTTTATATTAATAAGATTAAAAACAAATAAAACAAACCACAGGTATTCATAAAAGTAGAAATTTTTTAAAAAATATTAAAAATGTGCAAAAAATTAAAGAGCAAACTACTGACGCATTGTTTTGTGTAGTAATATAATACTCTAGAAACTAATAAACTTTTATTAAAAACATACTTCTCAATTAAATTACATTGTGTAACAAAAAAACTACCTGAGCCTGAGTGTCAACTAGCGACATCTGGTGAGCAGAAAATTATTAGCCCTCATTGCCATGTAGTAGTGTTGTATTAGAGTTCACTTCCCCTATATATATAATCTTGTGGGTGTCGCAAGAGTAAGAGTTGACATAGGGGAACTGCAACAGAAAACGGGCAGCAGTAACTTCTTGATAAGAAATGAAAATAATAAAAAGCTGCGGTTTCCAACCCGCCTGCCAAATGTGGCAAATATCCCCTGAAACAATCTTTGGGAAGGCCTATGTTCGGCGGTAGACTTTGATGGGTTGTGTGATGGTGATGATGAGGTAATTTATGGGAGTGGCCTATGTTCAGCAGAAAAAATTTGGTGGGTTATACTGAATTAATGGATATAGTAATACACCTTGCAATACATAGCGGTAGCATCACTGAATAGAATTGCTCATTCAGCGGAAGCGTAGCATAATAGACAATGAAAGTGCAGAGGCGGCAATTTTACGGTTGCTAGATTGGACTCGGACCGTGACCGTGTCACTGTCCTCTTTCGACTTCTGTGTTTTGTTTAAACTTTGATTAACGGGTTGAACGGTATTGGACTGTCAAATAATTACCCTAACTATTATCCAAAATTCTAGCGGTAAATACTTTTGGAGTATTTTTCTTACTATTTCTTCAAATAAATCATTCCGTTTTGTCAAATTTTTAGATTTACATAAAGCGTAACATTTGTTATGTCCCTTTCTTCTATACTTTTGTCTACCCTTGCCTAGAATTTCCATTAGCAACATAAATTTAGTAGTCTAATAGAAAATATGAATAATGGGGTGGTCATTGTTTATTAATGGGAAAACTCAATGATAAAAACTTTTAAAATAAATTCCCCAATGCGTTTTTCTCTATCAATGCACCAATTATGACCATGATATTCCATGTAGCTTTCAATTACAAGGAATATCATGGTAATAAGAATATAAGATGTAAGTAAGTATTACCGTAACAGTAGTGTACTTATCTTTATATATAAAAAGTACGTGTCACGTTGTTTGTCCGTGATGGACTCCTAAACTACTGAACTGATTTCAATGAAATTTTTGGGCAATGTGCAGTTTGGTCCAACTTAAAAGATTGGATAGCTTACATCTCAATTTATAGTCGCAATACAATATTATTTTATTGAAAATTATTTGTCTATTATTTGACAGTCACAATTATCTGTTAGCTCCAAACGATTCTGTCAGATGACGATATCTGTTGACTGGATTGAGTAAATATTTAATAGATGGCGCTATGTTAAAAATACAAACATTTAATATAAGCTACAATTTAGTAGTATAACCACCACGTGTTGCTGTAAGTATTCATCAGATAGAACCGATTTCAAAAAAATTTTGCAGACTGTGTGCAGTTTGGTCCAACTTGAGAGATAGGATAGTTTTTATCCCGATAAGTGACCCTCAATTTTTTTATTGCTAATTTCAGGAGTTTTTTTGGGAAAGCAAATGGTCGTTCGGAAAGGGCAGGACAACGTCTGCCTGGTCAGCTAGTAATATTATAAACTTTAATGTAAAGTGTTTCCCCATCAAATGTAATGTTCTTCTACGAGGCCGGCAC
Organism: Parnassius glacialis; assembly: GCA_033319125.1. Taxonomy (NCBI): domain Eukaryota; kingdom Metazoa; phylum Arthropoda; class Insecta; order Lepidoptera; family Papilionidae; genus Parnassius; species Parnassius glacialis. Next base: position 30,174,466 of record JAVANC010000010.1, on the reverse strand, counting down.
TGAAAATTTCGGGAATCAAGGAAGTGACACAACATTACTATTTAAAAATGTATTTATTGCTTTCCGAAGTATTCTCCGCGAAATTTGACACATTTTTCCATACGATGGAATCAATCATTGAAGCAACCATTCCATTCGGAAGTTGGGTTCTCCAAAATGGCCGTTTTGTACGCGTCTACAGCTTCTTCAGGTGATGAAAATCTCTGTCCACGCAATTTATTCTTTATTTTAGGGAAAGTATAGAAATCATTAGGGCTTAGGTTGGGGCTGTACGGCGGATGGTCTAATAATTCTATGTTTTCTTGCTCTAAAAACTCTTTTGTTCTGTGTGCGGTGTGAGACCTCGTATTGTCGTGATGGAGGATGATGCGGCGGTTGCAGTTCTCTTTACGGAGTTCAGAAACGACCTGTGGCAAACAAATGCTAGCATACCATTCTGCATTAACCGTTCTTTGTCCCTCAAGAGGAATAGTTGTAACATGGCCGGTTTTGGAGACAAACGTGACCATCATTTTTTTTTGCAACACTCCGTGAACGAACAATTTTTGTTGGATTTAACTCATTTTCGAACACCCAAACTCGTGACTGGTTTTTTGTTTTGGGTTCGTACGCGTATATCCAGGATTCGTCACTTGATACGATGTTGTATACAGCATTTGAGGATCCTGCGTGGAATCTTTCGAGAGTTCTGACGCACCAAGTAACGCCAGCCGCTTTTTGCTCTTCACAGAGTGAATGCGGTATCCATCGGGAAAACAACTTTTTTACACCTAATTATTCATGCAAGATTATTTGTATTTGACTCATGCCAATGTCTAAAGTTGCCTGATTTTCGCGGTATGTCACATGTCGATCTTCCTCAATCAACTTACGCACAGCATCGTTTTCTTGGGTGACTGCAGTTTTTGGACGACCTTGACGGGGATCATCACTGAGCTTGACACGTTCACGTTGAAATTCAGCAAACGAGCGATAATTTGTGGTTTTGGATGGGGCTTCATCACCAAATGCAGAAATCATCCGGTCAACACACTGTTTTTGTGTTAAACCACTTCGAAAGTTATAATAAATTATCGCTCTTGAATTTTCTCGAGTCAATTCCATTTTCTCAACGACTAAACAAGTTTAACAAAACCTTGTGACAAGACCGAGAATCTTTTTTTAAATAAATAAATGGTATTCGATTTTCAAAACCAAGGAGTTTTCAATTAAAAAAAAATTAATATGACAGGAACAGTGGAAATATTCCATTCCCGATACTTTTAGTGCCTATGTACTCACTGAATTTTGATCGGAGGATCTTTATGTCTACAATAATAATCATTAATTTTAGCCTAAAAGATATTATTAAGTAGTTTTAATTAGTTTTTAAAAATACCAGACAACAAAACTCACCAATTAAAATTAAAAATTTACTTGTAAGGTGATTAAAGGAGATGGTATGAAATTGGGTTGTTGACATCGTTCGTAACAGTTATACAAAAATATGTAGGTAATATAACGATAAATTATAAGCATAAATAAATGGTTTATATTTCTGTAGTCCTTGGGACAATCATAAAAACATTTTTATAAAATGAAATAGAAAGCTAATGCTTTTGATTTAGCAAAAACGAAACGTTTTTAAATATCTTTCTGTTCTGTCTATGGCAATAGATAATGAAGGCTATTTCTATAATAAAATAACCTTCCTTACCAAAAAAAATCATAATATTGAAACATTGACGCGAATCTGTGTTTATTAATATTGAATAAAGTAATATATTTAGAAATCGATTGAATAGGCTTTGTCATTAAATCAAAAAACATTTGAATATTATCCTACACGAATCAATAGGCTGTATGGTTATTGATCATTGCATATATCAAAGGAGACTTAACTTGGTAACTTCAAGTTTCAGCTTGTCATGCGTCATGCGCATTAAGCGTTGTAGCTGTTTTTTTTTTGGATATATTTCGTGTTTTTACTTTCGTGGAATTATTTAACTTGACTCTTGGATTTTCTCTCGGATTACAGGACAGTAGTATGTTACGTCCATATAATGAAAATAATGTGATACTTAAGTTTTGAGAGGAATAGAACATACAATGTACAGCTTCCGGCTGTTTTTTTAGATGACATTTTATTGATAATTGCAGAAAATAGTTAAACAATTAAAAAATGTTGAGTTTTATTTTACTTTATATAATAATAACTACAAAATTGCATTCTTTTGTGTTTTTTGAATTTATTCAAACAAACTATCACAAGAACGAGTGATTTTACTACATAACCTACAAATCATAAAACAAAATAAAATCAAAAAAACCCCAGGCTCGGCAAAAATATGATTTTTGGATATAAGTAGCAAATACTTAATTCTTCAAACTAACACATATTTAAGTTTGTTCACGCCGGGCCCAAGCTTGTATGGAATCAAGTTCATCTCCTTTAATACATATAATTTTTTTTAATAAAATTACTTTTACGGATTTTATCGCGTCTATTAACTTATTTTATATTGCCGACGTTTCGAGTATTTTACCGCACTCATGGTCACGGGGGGGACTGAGGTGTTTGACGTCCCAATGTCATAGTCATAGTTAACCACGGCTACCTCCAAATTAAATTTTTTTAATGATTATTCCGATCTACGCAGTATGTTAACTTACAGTATCTTGAAGTTTTGTAGTTGTATGCTTGGGTTGGGATTTAATTTTATTAATTATAGGATCCCAAGCAGATGGTAGCACCCAGCCATCTTCTTTATTGAAATGAGCATTTTTTTTTATTTCAATAGCCTCGCGAAACATTCTTGGATGGAATCGGTGTCCTTTGGCGCGGATTTGTGGTCTATCAAATCTAATGTAGTGACGAGGGCGATCCTGTACGTGTTCACAGACTGCAGACTTCCCGCAGCGTCGATTCTTCACATCAGTTATGTGTTCTTTAACGCGGGTTTTCATTGATCTTTTATTTTGTCCTATATAAGAGAGACCACATTCACAATCAAGCTTGTACACTTCTGCATCTTGCAGAGGGATAATACTCTTGACTGATGGTAAAAACTTACTAATCTTCTTCGGCGGCTTGAAGTATCTTTTAATAGAAGCACGCTTCAAGATGTAGCCAATCTTGTCAGTGACACCTCTGATATATGGCAGTACAGCAGGCACTAGCTAGACTGTGGCCGGCTTTACTCGTTCACTGTGACGTAGGCACGGGACTCGAAACTTATTGTCGTGCAAAACTTGCTTGACGTGTTGGAGGCTCCAACACGTCAAGCAAGCAAGCAAAAAAGACCCATACAGATAGATATTTAAACGGTGATTCTCGCCACCATCCTTCACAGTTAGCTACCGTGGGTAAATCTTTGTTTCAGAGAGCAGGAGGGATCTGTGACAGTAAACACCTGGCCGCCGAGCTCCAACTTGGAGCTCGGCGGCCAGGTGTTTACTGTCACAGATCCCTCGTGCTTTCTCGTCGTGAAGGATGGTGATCAAAATTACCGTTTAAATATCTATCTGTATTGATCTTTTTTCTATACACAGTGTGGCTCAAGGTGTTATCAAGATTACGAATTACTAACACATCTAGAAAAGCTAAAGAATTGTTTGCCTCTAACTCATCTGTGAACTGAATTTTGGAATTTATGGGAGTTAAGATGGTCTAAAAATGCAGTTACCTTATCTAAAGGTAGAATCGTGAAAGTGTCGTCTACGTACCGCTTGTAGAATCTTGGATTTACGGGGGAAGTAAGCAGGGCTTTCTCTTCAAAGTCTTCCATGAATATATCGGCGACAATGGGAGATACAGTTGAGACCATCGCCACACCATCTACTTGCTTGTAGAACTCTGCCTTCCACAATAGATAGCCAGATGTAAGGCAGTGTCTGAATAATACTGCATATTCTACGGGCATGTTGTTTTCCTCCAGCCTTCTAGTTACAATCGAGATGCAATTTTTAACAGGTAAACATGTGCACAGAGACTGCACATCAAAACTGACCATAATTTCATTGACTGCCAGTTGTAGGTCTTTAATCTCGCTGACAAAATGGTAGGAATGCTTTGTATGTGGTCCTGTATGTCCCCTGAGCGGTGAGAGTATTTTCGCTAAGTGTAGAGCCAATCTGTAAGTTGGTGAATCGATTAGGCTCACTATGGAACGTAGTGGAGTGTTGGGCTTGTGTATTTTTGGTAATCCATACAACTTCAGAGGTTTGGCATACATAGGTATTATCGATTTTACGTCCAGATTTAATTTTTCGGATGTTTCGGTTCACCAGCACCGGCGCAGTGGGAAAACGAAGCCACGGCGCCGTCGCCGTGCTGTCGCCATTGCCGGTGCCGTGCCGGTAAATGGAAAACCGCCTAGCAGCGGCATAGATACTGTTGTTTTTTTATAGGATAAGGTTGACAAACGAGCACACAGTCCACCTTTCATTTACGATTACTCAGAGACCCTAGGTGCTACAAAGCGGTCATTTGGCGTAGTTGTAGATATTAATAACGCCTAGAAAACTGTGAAATAATTAAATCTTGAAAACCATTTTTCTTTTGAGTACTTCCCATACAAGTAAATGGAGGATAGTAGTATATATAATGAAGTTAAATAGAAAATTATCACAGCTAAGTAAAATTAAGAAGTTAACGAGTAATAGTCGACCTTATAAAATGCATTTGGATTAGTAAACATTTCGTTACAACTCTAAAGAAAATGACACTATATATAATGACACACAAATGAAAATAACTAGCTGCATTATAAATTTGTAGTGTTATTGTAAACTGTTAAAAATAAACAATTTATGAACAAAACGACTTATGCATTACTACTATTAGGGACTGCAGTGGACTGTATGAATTTAACTGTTGCAAGTGGACTGTATGACTGACTAATTAACTGAGGTATACTACGCTAGGGGACTGCTCAAAGGAAAGATGGTACTGTAGACTATACTGTATTCAAATATTTACAGTGCGGCATTAATAAACTATATATACAGAGGGTAGTCTTCACTCTTCAATGGAGTATCTCTTGATTTCTCTTGATGTCTTCGTTTGCTGTTATCTTCGAGTGCCGCTTACGAAATGAGCAGCTCACAGACCAAAACGTCCTTCTTATATCTCGCAAGAGAGCGTCTCAGTTTGTGACTAGCGTCGTGAGGCGATGCCGCGCGCTTATTTTTCGGCGACATCGCGTGATCTGCTGCCGGTGTGCGGGGTGCGCGAGGCGCAACGGGGTATGAAGGGGCGACGGGGCGACGACTCCCCTCGCCGTCCGTAACATCCTCCCCCGGCGTAGCCTGCGAGCTTAAGCTTCCCTCGGGAGGACGGCTATCTTCCTGATGGGTCGCCGCAGCACTCCGCCCCTGGTCCTGACCTCCACGTAACGCACCACGCCGTCCGGTCCAGGAAAGGTCTTCGTCACGACCCCCCGCGGCCACACGTTTCTTGGTAGGTTGCCGTCCGCAACCACGACGAGGTCCTCTTCTTGAATTTGGCGCTGCTGAGCATCTCGGGAGTCCTGCGCGCAACCAGCGTCGGCAGGTATTCTTTCACCCAGCGCCTCCAGTACTCGTCGGCGAGCCCCTGCGCCGCTCTCCATGCCCGACGATCAATGGGTGTGCACGGCGCGGTGACTGGTAGGCCCGATGGTCCCAACAGTATGCTCCGCTCTGCCCTCTGGATGTGCCGTAGCGTCAAACCTTGTGCCCTTCTTCGTATGGCATCGACGAACTGCAGTACTCGTGCTGTGGCTCTGATCAATCTCTCGTAGGATGAGAAGCGTTCTATGTCTGGCAGGTGTGGAGCGTCCTCAGTATCGCTCTGATGCGCCACGATTTCCTCCAACTCTTCGTCATCCCCTGCCTTCTCTTCCTTCCGGTGAGGCCACTTATCTTCTTCCTCGTAAAAAAAGGACAGTCCGGTGAACCATTGGTCAATTTGCACTTGTAGTTCATGCGCGTCGCTTGGTCTGCGATGTTTTCTGCAGTTGGTATCCACTTCCATTGCTCGGGTGATGTCTTCTCCGCTATCTCCCCTAATCGATGAGCTACGTATGGAGTATAACGCGCCGTATCGTTTTGTATCCAGTGGAGCGCCGTAGTAGAGTCTGTCCAATATACTACCCTATTTGCTACCACTCTGTGCTCGCCTTGCACGAATTCCGCGAGTCGAGCGCCTATCAAATTCGCCTGCAAGTCTAATCGCGGTATACTTTGCGCCTTAATCGGAGCGACTTTCGCCTTGGCCGTTTTGAACGTAGGCCTGTCCATACCGTCGCGATGCGTATTCGCCTTATCGTCGCGCGGTTGGTTCCCTATTACTCCCCCCGTGGGAGCGTAGCGTCTCGGTAGTCGTGACACCTTCTTAACCGGACTGGCGAGCGCCAGGATGTCCTCATCTGACCGTCCGCTAGTGCTTGCGACGTGTAATACGGTCTCGCCGTCTTCCCTACACGTTAACCGCGGCACGGTTCCATGAATTGCCCACCCTAGCAACGTACGTGCAGCTACGGGCTGTCTTCGACGTCCTATTCTCAAATTTCGGGTGATTATTAAATGCCAGTTGTCGGCGCCTAATAATAATTTCGGCTTCGCGTCGTCGTAACATACCGAACTCGGTAAGTCGCGTAAGTGCTTCAACCGTAAGCACTCCCTACTCACAGACTGCGAGCCTATCTTTAAATCTGCTATTGTTCGCGCGCTTACATTATTCATCTCACTGCGCGTCTTGCCACGTATCCCTATATTAACTAACCTACTATTGGCCTCGCGTTAACTATTATTTACGCCTCTAATATTGAGCGGCTTTACCGGTCCTTCCGCTCCTAACTCGCGAGCTAAGTCGTCGTCGATTAATGATATAGTAGAGCCTTCGTCAAGTAGCGCATACGTATCCACTTCCTTACCACGCGGTCCGCGCACGGTAATGGGGCACACTTTCAATAACACAGACGCACTACTATTAACATTCGACGCGACGAGCACGGTTTCGTCCGGTTTTACCGACGCTTCAGGCGTACGGGCCTTGCGGGCGTGAAGGCGGGCGTGGTGGGGGGCGTTGCAGCCGTCGACGCCGCACTTCCTAGCTTTACAACATAGGCAACGGTGTTTGATGCTTAAGCACCTAAAACACACCCCATCTTCCTTTACCCACTTCCACCGGTCGTCCAAACCCATTTGCGCCAGCTTCCTACATTTGGCGATAGGGTGTTCACCCCCACAACACATACACGAGGCACTACCGGTGTCCTCCTGGGCGGTGAACGTCTTTTCGTCGCGAGCCCTATCCTCTACGCGGCGTGTCAACACTATCCTTTTCGACGGCGGCGCCTCTCGTTTTACGGGCGATTCCGATACGGACGTAACGCACGGTCAGCCTCTCTCACCATGAACCGGGATAGCGTGACAATGTCCGCTTCGTCCGCACTTCCGTAGTGCTCCGCATAATCGCACCAACGCGACCGTAAGTGAGGGCTAAGTTTGTTAGTGACCTCCCTAGTTACCATCGGATTTTGTAAGTATCCTTTGCCGTCGACGTTCTGCATAATACACACTATATTTTGCAACTTAATAGCAAACGAATTCAATTCCTGGGCGGTTTGACCCGGGCGCGGGAGGCGTTTTAATTCCTCTAACGCACGATAATGAATGAATGAATGATCTATAATTACTTCAGGGCGGCCGAAACACTGCTCCAGTGTCCGCATAATGTCTGCTGGATCCTTCGCGGTAAACAGCAGCGCCGATACTACTTCCCTAGCCTCACCGCGTAAACAGTTCCTTAACCTTGCCATATTTTCCGTATTTGTGAATCCATATAAACGCGTGGATTCTTTCATCGCGGCTTTAAACGCTAACCATTCCGCGGCCGAACCGTTAAAAATAGGCAAGTCCTGCGTCTGCTTCGCGGCGGCGGGCCTAACTCTAATCATGCTTTCTAAAGCTTCCGCTAATCGTTCTATACCCCTATCTTTCCCTCGCGGGGTGAGTGACCTATCTCTATCCCTATTTCCCTCTAGCCTACGCTGTGGCGCTGGCGACCTATGTACACCTACATCCTTGTAACACGGCGACGGTAATCTACGATCCGCGTGGCGACGTGGCGATGGCGATCTACATATAGGCGATACAGTGCGGCGTTGGACGCGCGACGGCGACGTAACCCGTACACGGCGATCCACCTGGTTCATTTCTACGGCGACTCCATTGTCCCTCTGTATCGTATCTACGCGACGCGGTTGAACATCATTAGCAACCGACCTCCCCTGGGCATCTTCAGCGTGGTCGTAACCGGTTCCCCTACTCGGCGGGGCCTGCTCTATCTCGATGCGGGGCTCGGGCTGAGACGGGCGGTAGGGCGGCTCCCCCCGCACAGTCTCCACGTTCTCTAACCACCTATCAACGCGTACCCTATTTTCCATTAAATCGTCTTCGTTTAAACTTTCCCTATCCGTTTCCTCTTGCAGTTGAGCGACGTCCCTAGCGTATTTCTTCTTGATAAGATCTTCTTCGATTTGCAATTGCTTCCTTCTAATTGTAGCTAGTTCCTCCGCGGTATTATACTCTATTTGTTTTAACTTTGCTATCGCGCTAGCTGTTGACCGGGCTGAACGGACTGAACGGACAGACGGGGCGCGGGGCGCGGGCCTATGTACAACGTCTGCTACAGGCGCGACGGTACGCACTATCGAACTAGTCTCTGTTACCGGAAGATCTTCGCGGCGAGCGTCTCTGTACGCGGCGCGGATGTGCTAACCTCTGTCAAGCGATCGGTTGTAGACACGGACATAGCGGGGCGCGACGGCGCGGGCTCGGGCGCGGGCATAGATGCGGGCGTGAGCGGGGGCTGGGGCGCGGCGGAGGGCGCTTGTGCCAACGCGAGATAATCGGACGGGGACGCGGGTGCTTCCTCGAATATCCGCATTCCTAACAGCGTTTCGTCGTCATTCCGTGTCTTCTGGCTTCTTGTCTTCCTCATGATGTCCCACGTTGCGACCTCCGATCGTCTTCAAAAAGACGCACGTATTGGACGCCGTTCCCGCCACAAGGGCGTTACCAGATGGTCACAGATTGGCACTGTTAGGGAGCAACCACCTGGCCGCGTAAACGCGGTTAAGAAACAAGAAATTGTCTGGAAACAGACAATAGACATGACATAGCCGTAATAAGAAACAGAGAAGAAGTTAGTACCGACGATCTTCTCTCTTCGTCGACGAGCTTCTTTCTTCCTTGAAAATATTCTGTAATGATCTTCTTTCTTCTATAGTTATCTTCTTTCTTCTGTAACTACCTTCTTTCTTCTGTAATTACCTTCTTTCTTCCGGCTTCTATCCGGCTCGAAGGACCAAGAATATTATGGACTGCAGTAGACTGTATGAATTTAACTATTGCAAGTGGACTGTTTGACTGACTAATTAACTGAGGTATACTACGCTTTACAACACACAGCTTTACTACATCTGCTCAAAGGAAAGATGGTACTGTAGGTTATACTGTATTCAAATATTTACAGTGCGGCACTAATAAACTATATAACTAATAAACTATATACTATACAGAGGGGAGTCTTCACTCTTCAATGGAGTATCTCTTGATTTCTCTTGATGTCTTCGTTTGCTGTTGTCTTCGAGTGCCGCTTCCGAAATGAGCAGTTCACAGACCAAAACGCCCTTCTTATATCTCGCAAGAGAGCGTCTCAGTTTGTGAGCAGTGTCGTGAGGCGATGCCGCGCGCTTATTGGTCGGCGACATCGCGTGATTTGCTGCCGGTGTGCGGGGTGCGCGCGGCGCAACGGGGTATGAAGGGGCGACGGGGCGACGGCTCCCCTCGCCGTCCGTAACAGCTACTATAGCTTTTTCATTTGCGGGATATGCACGGAGGATCTTTCTTACTTACTTACTACTTTCACTTATTTTTTATTTGGTAGTTATTGTAGGCCTTATTCAAAATATTCATACAATCTCATACAGTTTCATTCGTCACACTCTTGGTATACGCGGGTGACCTCGGGATAACTTTATTTTTTATAGGATAAGGGTGACAAACGAGCACACCGTCCACCCGATGGTAAGTGGCTGCTGCGGCCCATAGACATCTACATCTATCCTTGTTTGCGAATGAAAATGCAGATGCGTTGTCACCCGTGAGGACTAAGATGGAATGCCTCATTTCCAGTAAAAAGGGCCTCCGGCCACCTGTACTCACCAAGCGAAACGCAGGAGTAAACCTCTACTTCACGCTGGTATTCTGTGAGTTCGTGGTACCACCCCGGTTCGAGCCGGCCCATCCGTGCGACAGCAAAAGCGCGTGGCTCTACCACTGTTAAAAACTGTAACTTCTCTTCTACTAGTATTCTATAGCATGCATTTCGGTGAGTGTGCGCAGGAATTGCACGCTTTAATTCCTCCCTCTCCTTTCCACCATCGGACAACCAGGCGGTCGGCGGATCTTCATCCCTTCGTTGTCGATATTCCACGCCTTAGAACCAAATGGTTTGTTTCGTCTTTTGTAATGCATACAGCAAAGGAGTGGAATAATTTGCCGGCGTCTATCTTTCCGTCCGAATACAATCTGGGCCTCTTCAATGCAAGAGTGAATAGGCTTTTGTTACGCTAAAACAGTGCGATTTACCATCTAAGGCTGCATTACCACTTACCACCAAGTGGGATTATGACATAATGAGTAAAAAAAACTTATAGCAGTGGTGGTTTACGTGAAGGTTCGTTACGATCATATGTACATATATTTATACTATTATATATAATATGTACATATATATTGTATATATATTTTAGGGTTGCACTGCCGGGAATATATAAGTAGATAGTCAACTATTTTCATCTGTGTACCTTGGCATGTGAATGATTTGATGCAAATTGTATTATTTTCAAAATCGAAAAGTTTTTTTAAGTCTTTTTTGAATACCATTCCTATAAGTCTGATTTGAAAATAAGTCCTTAAGTTACTATTTTCCTATTTGGGGCCATTTTTAGTCGTTGTAGCGGTCTGGCCGCGAACTCACATAATATTATGCTCATTATCCAGAAAGCTCACGTATTGTGACGGGCAACTACGGAACCCTACCTCTACATTGTGCGTGGTCCGATACGCACTGGACCAGTTTTTTATTATATCTACAAACAACTTACAGCATCTTGATGTCTAGTCTGGCCAACGGAAAGGGTGTAATCTCACATTACGATTATACGACGCCGAACATTTCAAAGACAACACAACTTAAAAATGAGCTAGGACGGAAAGTTCATACTCTCTGAGTATTGCTTCGTCAATTTTTAATTATTTCGCTTACTAAGCGCAGATGTTAAAGGAAAGAAATATTAAAATTATTATAAGTCAAAATATAAAACGTTCTCTTGAAAGAGCATCTGGATATGAAAATCAAGGACAGACAACTTTTAAATACATATTTAACAAAACTTTCCGGTAGTTAAAATATTATATATTATATAATGTATAAATGTCTGCAAAAAGTAAATTTTGTACTGATGATTATAACAATATAAAAATCCAGCAAAAAATGTATCGTCAACGGTCAAAAAATATCTATGAATAACAACTTTACAATTTTTTTAGGAAACTTGTTTACGTTTTGCCGTTGGGTTTTTTTTAATAATAATTTATGGAATCTTTGGGCCTTACTGGCGGTGTAAGAATATCTACTACTTTTGCGTGTTGGCAAACTGCGATCTACAACGCATCTGATAAGCATGGCCACTATGGCAAATATCTCCCTTGTCAAACGGTCATTGGGAAGTCCTATGTTTAGCAGTGACAGGCTGTAATAAATGAACAAAATTAAAAGAAAATTTTTGCATTTTTTTATGGAAGCTTGTTTACGTTCTAACGCAATGACTTAAATACCTTCTTATTCATTACTGGCATAGGAGTAAAAAGCAGTTATTTTATCGGTGGTTATTTTATAATTTCTGGAGAAACTTGTTATTTATATAAAACCTTTTGCTTCACAGATGGTCTCATTTTCTATTGTAAGGTATGATCTCATTTTACCAATTTTGCGGAAGTTAACGTACTTGTAATAAAAGAAATAGTCGCAAAACTTAACCATGTCTTTGCGGTCACGCAATTAATGCTGATAGAGAAATGCAGAAAAATTTTAGATCACGAATATCCGTTTTGATCTGGGTATTGCCTGTTTTCACATGTCTAATGGTCGTTACAGATTATTGAAAGGCTAAAATTAATGTTAAAGATTTCATTCGGAATTTTTATGATTTTCGGTGGTTACTTGTTATAATACTGAATCTAAATCTGCTACCCACATCAATTCTATGAGAATGTAAAAAGAGCGAATGTCTCTGTAGTAAATTTGTATAAATATTACTTACGAAAATGCAATATTATATTTCATGTTGTGTGACAATGTTTTATTTATAATCGTAAATAAAATTATTCCTGGAAATCTTGAAAACCAATACCATACCTATTAAAAAAATTGTTTATTTAATTAAATATAAAAAAATGCTTTATTGCATCTAGTTATTTTGGTATTATCATCTCTTCGATAAGACAAAAAGATTAAAGCTCACAGTGTCAACTTCTGCACCTCTGTTAAATGCAGGCATTCTTCGTTCGTTTCCAACGTGACTCAATGCGTGACTCAAGCAGGAATTGAAATAAAGCAAACGAATTACGTGGAACTAAACTCTCACGCCTACGTTCCAATTTTCTCGGTGACATTTCCAACTTTATTAAGAAGTTGCAAATGGTCAAATTTATTTAGTATAAAACTTAAGAAATGAAGCACAGATTTCTCAAAGTTTATCAGATTTCAGAACTAAAGAGAACAGCAGAAATTTTGTTTAACATGTACGCAATATTCCAGTGTACCGTCACCGAGAAAAGAGAGAGAGGAAGAAATCTATCGCCCCATTTCGTCCCGTGGGTGTCGTAAGAGGCGACTATGAGAAATGTCAGAAAGATCTTACTGCTTCCGAAACATATTATAATATAACGTAGACGTCAGACGTAAAATTATCAACCGACTACAGAGAGCAGCGTCAAAGATGTGTGACTCTGGCACTGCGGTGGTTAATCCGACTGCCAAGCGTGAGGATTAAGTTTACTGACGATAAATTACCTTGTTGCATTGGTCTTCTACGCCGTAAAATGGTAGCTTTAGAGTATATGCACCCCATCTTGTCCTGGAGTAAAATACCCAGAGCAGCGACGGGGAGAAGCGCTAAGCGATAAATCTGGTACTGCGATTGCCAATAAAGAGAGGAAACACTCACTAATAGAAGTGGACCATTTATGAGTTTATGAAGATTGAAAAAAAACAAATAGTTCATTTTAATTATTTCGTCATGAAAATTGATAGCACAAAGACCAGTCAACAATAATTTAGACAATTAAATAGTAGAATACTTTTGTACACTTTTGATTTAAATGAAACTGCTATCTACAATAAGTACTACCAAATAATAAATAATAGGTACTGCTTAATCAATATCGCAACATTGCAATGCAGAAAACAATGGCATAAAAAATTGCGGTGATATCAAAGAGATCATAGCACGAGCCGAAAATCTGTTCGGGTAAATCAACAAATTTTCTTACCCCGAAATAAATCACTGGGTTGCATATGGTTATGCCATAAATAGCATAGCTCTTCTCCAAGTCGTTGGCGACATATGTTTTGGGTGCCAATAATAAGCTTCTGGCCGCCACCTGCGTCCTTCCCGCTCGCACGCGCCATACCATCTGTTACGTCAAACGTGTTGAGTTTACGTTTGTTAGCACTTAGCTCTTCATTTAGTTGATTTTCACTTCGAGACTTTCCTATAATTGATTGATTACTATGAATTGGCTAATTTGTTAGTTTTAATGAATACGAATACGATTATCCACATTTGTATAGTTGTCATTATGTGCCGTATTATCAAGTGTCTAATTTGGATTCGCAGTTGATGCTTCCAAGGACTTGTTTCGTTAATTTTCAAATAGTTATGGCATCATTGAATTCAAATTAAAAGCTTGGCAATTCATATGATGATCTCACCGGTCGTCAATCTTGACAATGCAAAGGACCGGCTGCCGCGGGGTGGGGCATGAGACGGGACGGTAACTCCGCAGGGTTCGCGCGATTCACGCACGTTGCGTGCCTTAGTCAGTACGACAGCGAAGTTGTCCGCTACACGCGCGGCGCGCGCGCCTCTAGTTATTACTTTAACTAATATTTCTGCTGTTTTATCGGTTGGCCACGATGTAGTTTAGTGTTATTAAAATGCTTAAATAGTTACCGCGGTAATCACCCAAAAGTGGATAAGTTCTGTGATCGTTACAAACCACGGTCCAAAGAACAATGCTGTGGGAAAAAATAACGTTCAGCTGGCATCGGCAGTCGTTCCCAGCTACCTACCTAACCCCTCTCCCCCCGCTAGCCCGGTGCCGGGTTCAATGCGCCTCTCCGCGTTTATTCATCGTTTGTGGGAAAAGTTGACCCCCGTTCTAAAAATTATTGTTAACGAATTCACACGAATAGTGTGTGACTACCGCATCTTAAACAGGAACTTGAAAGTTTCGCGCATGAGATACAATCGTAATCAGGATTCTGATTTTACCTTTCCAATTTCATCGCAACCGTTTTTATAACATGTGGAAAATACGACAAAATTAAAGATACCTATATAATCAAAAAGATATAAGATAAAACGTGTTTAGTTTTTTATGCGCAAGTCGCCAAGATTGCAGCATTCCAGAGACCTATATTGTTTATTTTAAGCTTTGCCATGTTTGTCGAGTTTCAACTTCGTCGAAATTACTATCTTATTGTGTTACGGATAGTGTGTGTATGTCGCAAGAGGACACGGCTTTAGGCAATGTGAGGTAATATTGTAGAATGATGAATAAATTGTGAAGTGACCGTTAAAGTTTGCTTTTTAGTGATGTGCAATGATATCGTACGCTAGCTACTGTAAAGGTGCTGTGTCGTAGTGAGTGACGTCATTTGTAATTACAAAGCAATTTTGGGACTTCTTCAAATATGGGGAACCAAGGATCGTCGCCCCACGAACCTCTAGACCGGGCTCAGGCGCAGAATGCTGACCTCAAAATGGTTCGATCTTTTTTATTAAACTCGTTAATTTATAATCGATTATTCAGAACACACATCGATTCATCAAGCGGCTGCGGCTATATCTAACTGATTGTTATTAAACTGGTTCAAGGCCGCTTCTTCAAATGGAATTGTTGTTTCGATTCCTCTCTACATATCTGAATAGAACATGTAGAAATATATATGACGATGTCATATATTTAAATAATAAAGTTGTGGACAGTAGCTTGGTATAGAAAGACAACGAACGAGTCTGATATGTAGTAATTATATCGTATGGTAGGTGTTCCCAAATAGTTTAACACGCTGATTGTTAAAATAATGTAAAAAAAATATTTTATCATTCAGTTTGGAATATTTGATAGCGTTTCTTTGATAAATTCATAAACCAGCTATTTTTTTTTTTATTATTTACTCTAAACTACTTGGTGCATATTATTAAAGTACAAATGGAATAGTTCCGTTGCAAAAATAACTAACGTAGGGAACCGATTTAGGTTAAGCCTCAATGAGTTAGCACTACAAGAAGTGGTAAAATTAAAAATGTTGTAGAACCGACTTCAAATATAAATTAAATTAGAATATCATCAATGTAGCCGAAGTCAATTAAATACGCATTATTAAGGATAGCACAAAAACTACTGGTCATGGTTACATCTTAATCGAATTTATATGGGACCACATGAAAAATAAAAAAGAATTATCAAAATCGGTTCACCTAGAAAAAAGATCTAAGGTAACACATATAAAAAAATACAGTCGAACTTAGAACCTCCTCCTTTTTTTTGAAGTCGGTTGAAAAGAAATGTAATTCTCATAAACTGTATGAGTGTTAATTTAATACAAATATTATGTAAAGCTCAGATTAAAGAAAAATCTGAGTTGTAAAGATTAAAAATCGTTGTTTGTGACTATTATTTATTCTGTGGTTTGAGGAAATTCACAAAATATAAAAACCTAAAAATTAAGTAAAATATTCATGGATTAAAATAAGTATTTTATAAATTTTACTAAGTGAATCATAGTCGGATAATATTTAGGTGTCCAGTATCTATCCAGTGCTTTGTTATAATCTACGTAAGCAATATGGAGGGGAGGTGATAAGTTATGTACCTATGTACGTATTATTTGTAACCCACCCTATTAAAACTGCCATACCCACTTTACATCTGTCACCGTGTTTGTGACACAATTCTTAAAATCATAAATGGTCATGTATTTGTTATAATAATTTAAAATGTTTAGATTAGAGTCGGTCTTATTTCCATATATGTACATAAATTCATACACAATTTTTCACTTACAAATGTTTTGTTATTAATAAGAATCTGATTCATCACTAAAAATTACAATTAACAATTTCATTGGTGCCGGCGCGGATCTTGACCGGATTGTCTGCCTGAAGTACTGTTATTATGAAATTATGGCGAAAGAAATTACGCCAAGCTACCACGGCTTGACGTGTTACCACGGACTCGGCGATAAAGGAAACCATCTGTAGAAGAGAGCATAATTATGAAGTACGCCAACATGCACTTGGAGCAGCGCTGGTGATTAAGAACCATCGACTGTCGTTTCGTTTTTGGAACGTATTGATAAATGTTACATTCATCACCTATAATACTGACGCAAACAATGCCTGTTCAAGCGCCAGTGAGCCTGTTTTATACCACGGAATTATTGTACGCGGGCTTGCTTCTGAGCTTTGGTGAGGTTGAATGACATCAGAGGCAAGACGAAAACTATCCTCTTCAAGTGCTCCTCCTCAAGGTGTTAGTGTAAAATCTCGTGAGTGCTTCCCGATCCAATCTGCAATGTATGCCATCTCTTTATATATAATTTATCTATTATCTACAATTAGATTTTTCACATAACCTTCCGTAACAACCGTCAAAGGGCCATCACTTCTTTCGTTATCTCTCAAAGTTAGTCAACCGTGCTAAAATTTGTTATACTAGCGGTACAAGCTGACCGTAGAAGAGCCTTTGACCCTAAATGCCATTTGAGGACTATCAAACAATTCGTTTGGTTTTAGGCGACATTTCAAATCGTAAAAATTATGACGCGAAAATGTTCCCGATGCAGATTCATATTTTAAGCTCATAAAAAATAGGGCGGATTATTTGAAATAGGAACATTCGTATTTCAAATCGTATCTTCAAAATAAATTATAACTAGTATAAATGCCTCATACGAATAAACATTTTCTCGCAAAACTATCTGCGAGCTGTTTGCTGCTGCTGTCTAAGAGTTGTATCAGTTACTTTATAATTTTAAATGTTGTGAAATTGTCGATTATAATAAGTTATGAAAACAAAAGCTATCAGTTAAGAAACAGTTTTCAACATAATGTAACATTAATTTGATCATGTAAATAGATTTCCAACAAAGCCATTACGTACGCCTTAGATGCTAAAGGGAAACCATACAAAAGAAGAAACTGGATAGAAATAATCCCCGATAGCCTTTTTGTTTGCAACGCAGACATTAAAGCTTAAGCTTAAATGTAATCCGTACGGCATTACAAAACGTTTAATTCCTAGATAGGTATGTGTTAACATCAAAAAAAATACTATCTAATTTGAAGCAGGAAAACGAGGCATTTTTTTCGTGACAGTACTACTTATATCACACAATATCTTATCAAAGTACCTAATTTCCGCCAGGTTATCTTCCGTACTTACTACTAAAGAACTCATTATAAAATATATTATTAATCCTCTCTTCGTCTTACTTACTTACTTATCATCACGCACAATCCCTGACGGGGTAGCAAGAGAGAACAGATCGCCAAGTGTCACGATCCTTACATACCTCTTTCGCTTCTTTCAGATTCATTATCTTCTTCATACATGCACGTCTAGGTATCCGAGTACTCTTGACCCTCCCCTCTTCGAGCAGTTTGCTCACATGGTCTTCGAAAGTTAGTCTCGGTCTACCTCCTTAACTTTCGCGCTATATATTTTCTTCACCATTCGGTCTTCACTCATTCCCTCAACGTGCCCAAACCATCGAAGCACTTATCAATTTTTGTGATAAGGTCATCTTTCAAACCTGCCATATTGCGAATCTCTTCGCCGACTCGTAAAAGTTCACTGCTGACCCAGTGCCTCTCCCGTTGAACGTAAGATTTGCCTTAATCTTCACGCTTGGCAGCCGGATTGGCAGTCGCAGTACCAGACGTCTCACAATGATATTATATATCTTACACCTTCTTAACTGTTTCTACCTATCTGGCTAGTTTACTTCTGAACTTCTGACACAAACGAGGTGCTTATACCAGTTATCGGAAGCTATAAGATTTTTCTAACGTTTTTTCAATACTCGTCTCCTTCGACACCTACGGAACGAAATGGGGTGACAGGTATCTCTTACACAATCACCATACGGCAAATAAATTGTTTATGATTATCATTGTAATAAATATCTTCAGAAATGTAAAAGTTACGATAGGTATTGTGTCTTATTACCCTCTCTTATTGTGTGTTATTACCCTCATTCTCCAGCAGTGCACCAACTGCTGTGTTCTGTTTTGAACGGAAGGAGGGCCGTTTCATCACAGCCTTAGGGGTGGCCACGTCTCTGTGGTCTTCTTTAATTGGATTTCGATTGAAAAATAATTTCCTATTTCAAGTAGTAAGGGAATCTTTCAGGTTTTAAGTCAATAAATCATCACCTCCGTCACGATTTTTTATTCACCATTTAACATACATAAGTGTGTTAAAAAACTTTCTCCTTTAACGATTTGTACATTTGGCAGAGTTAAAATATAATAGATATTTTTATAAATTTTAGTAGATTTTATTACATTTCGAAAAATTATTAAAAATTTAAATCTAAAAATTCTTGTCCCAGATTAGTAAATTGCTGGAAGAGGAAATGCGGGTGGTCTTTTCTCCATACAAACGCTCTCGCCTGTTTTCTTTCTGGTTTATAACCTTACAGTAATGAGTTACAGTAAAATAAATATTAACTTCTTTTATGTACCTATGTTTTCCCTTTTGATGATACATTATCTTTTAAGCACTAGAACCCTTACAAAATGCCTATGTAGACCGCTGTCAATAGAGGCCTAGTGTTCAAATTTGATAACTAATACATAAAAAACATAGGGACACAGTGTATATCCTTCTTATTCTGTGTATGTCTGTGTTTATGTGTATCTTTTTAGTTGGTCCAATATTGAAGGACGACATGGTAGAGAGCCAAACCTCGAGTTATGCCTTTATACTTATGCTATTCAGTCGAATCTGCAGTTAGTTGTCTTTATCGGTCGCCGAGTACTCTCAGAGCAACAGCGTGTTTCTTCAAATATCTAATTTTCAAAAGTCTCTCGGCCCGCATTTCCTCTTAAATCAAGTTGCCATTGGAGCTTCATTTAATCATTTATACACTATAATTCTAACAAAACTCAACAGGGCTGCCATTTTATGAATCATACTCGGCTATTTTCCGCATAAAGTATCTTAAAATAAATCCATCGTTTTAACTCTTAAATTAATATTGTATTTAATTCCAAGAAATTGTAACTTACTTATCATGCATAATTTAAATAAAAATGAGACTTGGCAATTTGACTTGGATATTTTAAGTCAAAATATTGTAAAACATTGCAATTCAAAAAACAGGAATTCTTGTTGCAACTTAGAAAGCTGAATGTAATTATGTTAAAAAAACAATTGCACACATTTCTATTGTCGACTATTTGACATTAGAAAACTTCTTGGTATTCTTTGCAGCAAAGTTTTATCAAAGAGATGCACATTAAAATATCAAAGAGAGTACTATACTATACATGAGAAGCTTGAGCTCTTTGAATGAAATCTTGCAATTGTATACGATACGAATAGAAAATCGATTAAATGAAACTAATTCTTTCGCGGCTATTATCGCGTTATTTTACTTATTTAATATTTTAAACGTAACGCGAATAAATTAGTTTCATTGAATGTGCGTAATTTCTTTCTACTTATCGATTTTTAAAGATTACAAAATTAAACTGCTTCCTTTCACTCTGCTTTTATGATATATTTGGACTCTAAATAGCCTTTTTTTAGTTTTTGTGTATTTTAATTGTTTTAAATTACTATTTTAAGTGCCTGTATGATCCCTAAACAGTCAAGCATATTATTTATTTTTATTAAAATGGCTTTTTCAAAGCACATATTGTAAATATGGACATCACTTATTTTATCAAATGTAGATATTTTATAAAGGTACAATATGCATAGATTCGTACATAAATAATAGTATCCAAAACGAATTGTGATATACCAGTTCAGATATTAATTCATTTAAAAGGTATCTGAGTCTTGTCTGTCTTCTGTAGTATAAATATATTATTTATTTGCGGTACATATTCATGAAGAAAAAATATAATAGATAATATAAGTACTTTAATGCACTTTTGAATTTCAGAAATGTACTCTTATAGTTTCGATATTCCAGCATAAAGCTGGTGGTCGTGTCACGGGTAGGTGTAAGTATTTGGCACGACCACATGAGATTTATACGTAGTAGACCACGCTGCAGCTATATTATAGTTGGAGCACAAATGGGTCGGCTCGACCGGGGTAGGACCACGCTCTCACCGAATACCAGCGTAATGGCGTATTTCGTATGGTGAGTGTAGAGAACTTTTTACTGGAAACGAGACATTCCATGTTAGTCCCAGAGGTAATCACGCATCTACATTTTGATTCTTAATTGAGGATAAATGTATATGTCTATGGGTCGCAGCATCCACTTACCTTCAGATGAACTGTGTGCTCGTGTTGCACTCTTATTCTATAAAAAATAAGAGATCAATCTTAACTTAAATGATAATTCACACATTACAGAAGTCGTCGGTGCGCAGTTCGTTCCGGCGGGCGCGCGCGGGTGCGGCGCTGTCGCCGCCGCGGGCCGGCATGGAGCGGCTGCGGCGCTCGTTCCGAGAATCGTTCCGGCGCCGAAAGGGCTCGCCCCCGGAGTCAGCTCGACCTCACCAGTGGCACGCTGACGAGGCGGCCGTACGCGCCGGAACATGTACCTTTCCTGTGAAATACCTCGGCTGCGTCGAGGTGTTCGAATCGCGCGGGATGCAGGTCTGCGAGGAAGCAATCAAAGTTCTCAGGGTGAGTATTTTCACTCATTTTACATAACTATTCTTCCGATGAGAGAATTATGTATATAAACAGCGTTTGAGTGCTGATTCTGAATAATATATATCTATTTATTCAATTGTTAAATTAAAAAAAAAAAACATCTTTTTAACATCAAACCATCCGGAGTTGCTTTCGGCAACGCAATAAGCCAGTCTGTTCCCGTAGGTCGTTGTGAGTGGCCACCTATACTTCGGCCCGTATACAATAATTTCACGCTCATGAATACTTCGACAGAAGATTACATATTTTTGCTTATCCTAAGAACTTTCGTATGATACCAAACACAAATTGTACCTACATAATTAGTGAAACCAGTGATTATTAATGAGGCGCCTATTTGCATTTTGGTGGAGGAATCGAGCTAATTTATTCAGTGTCAAACACAATTTACGCTGAAATGACAGCTGAATGTCATTATTCAGTTGTGAGCCAGGATGAGTGCTACATTAAAACGTGATAATGATCGTCCCCTTGCCAAAGTTAGTATAACCGCCCTACCCGGGCCTGTTCAATAAGAAAAAATAATAGTTTAAAAAAAACTAAAAAAACTTTATTTTTAGTTCGGTTATCTACAAAAGCGTGTTTTATGGAACGAAGTTCTTTTACGCAGCTTACAGTAGATTGAACTGGCAGAAATCGTAGTTGTTTTATGAATTATTCGCAAATCCTGAGGATCCTGGCAAGGATAATGGGAGAAACTATTTAAATTATTGCATTGTCATCGATCCTTGATAAGTGTGCGAAGTTCCAACGTTTTTAAGGGGATGAAAATTACATTCATAATTCCGTTACATAGATAATAAAAGCTATAGCATATCAAGCTAAGAAAAGCGTGTTAAAAAAAGAGTTCCTACCAAGATTCCTACCAAGTATGAATATCGCGTACATAATATCGAAAGAACTTATGTTGTGAATATCGGGACTTTCACTCTTTAAAGGTTATAATTTGGCTAAAGGGTTAACCATAATAACGAGTGTTTTAGTTTAATATTTAAAGAGTTTAAGGAAAGTCAAACGAACATTGTGAACGAACGAGATCTTTTCTATTACCGTCTTACTAAATTACCAGTTTCCCTTACAATCTAAAAAAAATATTACCGACCAGGTGCCTTTTGACGCTTTTAAAAATAAACCCTTGTACGTCCGGGAACTTCTACCGATATGGATTCCTTAGTTTTACACTGTTCTCTACGTAATGTTTTTATATGAGCCAAACTTTACATCCGCTTTAACAAAAAAAACTGCAAAGTATAGTGGTTTTTGTTTATATCTTTTTCTCAGCGCTCTTTACGTTAAGAGCTTCATTATTGCCGTAATGCCACTTTCACCTCCGTAAGTTATAATAACATAATATAAGAACAATGCTAACACACCCGGAAATATTTTTATAGTTTTTCGATGTGTTTCGGACAAGGTTATCCGCAGCAACTTCTAATGGCTGCTTGCAGAATTAGTTATCTGTGCAATAAGCGCACGGTCTTATCTGCTGTATAGTTTGCGACCGACTGTTTGCTAGAGTTGGCGTTCAATACGTATTTAAATATAGAGGTCAACACTACGCGAATACTACGGATTTAGTTTGATATTTTTTTTAGTTTGATTCTTCGCGGATATTTAAGCTATACGAACGAAGTATCGGATTTAATAATAGAACAATTTTTTTTAAAAACATTATTAGAAAAGTAATATCAACATTATATGCACGCTAGACTCTGCGAAGAGCACCTAGTATCGACACTACTCGACCCACTCTCTTGCGGTGTGGCCAGTACGGGACAGGGACGGCGCGGCGCGCCCTGGTAAACCGTAACGGACGGGATCCTGCCCAGCCAGTAGTCGTAGCAGTGATTAATCTCATTCTGTTAGTCCGTAATAGTTCAGAAATAGGTTACTGAGCGGGAACGAGAGAGCAAATAGTTTCCTTGGAGACAAGTCTGCAGAGACTGATGCGCCTCGTCACGGCCCTTCTGTTACTGTTACTGCTGACCCTCTATCACAAACGGGCCCATGGGGTCCATCAATCAGCTTGAATGCCCCTCTAATGTACCGGTTTGAAAGAGAACTACGAGTATGTTTAGATATGATCTTTGACCCTAGTAAAAGTTCTAGTGGCTCGGGGATTCGTAAGAACCCCCAAGGCGGGCTGAATTAACAGGTTAGCGGTTGATGGCCCGTGGTTGTTTTCCATACGGAAACCTAGTGACCCTCGACGCTGAGGGAGACCATCGTGAGATTTTAATCAGTAGCAGTCCGACATAACCCACCTTTTTATCCTGGTGAAATCCTCATGGATACGTTCCGTTGCGAGGACAACACCATCGATACGTTCCGTTGCGAGGACAACACCATCGGCGCCAAAAACCATCTGCGTAAACGATATTCATAAGAAATTCAACAAACGAAAATAATAAAAAAAATTGATTGCCAACTGGCCTGCCAAGCGTGGCAAATTTGGCAAATATCCTGCCCATGAGGCAATCTACGAGAGAGACCTATGTTCAGCAGTAGACTTGAAAGGTTCTTACTTACTTACTCGTAACTGTATCGGTATATACTAGTGTACGACTAATTACAGTAAAAAGTTAGAAATTCCATTTGTCCACAAAAATATAGCGAATAAATTGTATAATTAAGCGTAAATTGTTATTAATTTTTAACAATGCGTTTGCTAAAGTAATTCGGTACGTTAAGATAAATTTCACGGCCATCATTTTAAAAATAGGCCCGTGTAATGTAAATAAAATTCTTCTAGTTTTACCCAGTACCCAGTGCCAACTGTCACGGAATGTTTTCCTTGTTACATTTATGCTTTGTTTTATGAGTTTTATAAACACTAAATCTGGGTTAAAGTAAAACTACCAACTAGTAGTTAAATGTGCCATCATGCCGATAAAATTATGCTATTTTATTATTCAATTAATACATAATACATATATAATCATTCTCGCCTGTCACCCAGAGGGGTAGGCAGAGACTACGGACTTCCATTTGGCACGATCCTGACACACCTCTCTCGCCATCTTTACATCCATATACTCTTTTGGCCTTTTGGCCCATCTTCAATATGTCGCCAATTTGGTCGATAAACCTCCGTCTAGGGCGTGCCTTCGCGACTCTGCTGTTTATATCTGTTGTCTGGATTTGCTTTGTCACTCTTTCCTGGTTAATTTTTCTGCATGAAGAAACCACACTTTTCTCTCATCACACAATTTCTCATCCTCATTCAGGTTTAGCCCTAACATACTCCCTAATGACCGCATTTCTACAGCGTTTATAAGGACGGAAAAACTGACTGCGAATTGCCATACGTGCTTCTTTGACACATTTTGACTTCTCATAATAGTGTAGAGCCACATTTACTCTATTTTCTGCGTTCACTCGTCATTCTATATCCTTATCATATCTACCATACCTGCTAAATCTTACAAAATAACACATCCCAAATACACCAACTCATCTTCTTGCTCAACCAACTCCCTTTCTATTTTTATTTAACATATCGTTTTACTTTCTTCTCATTCAAAAAATATCACTTTCGTCTTATTTGCGTTTACTTTAATTCCTCTTTCTATAATAATATCCTGTGTAATGTCCTGTTCATTATTGTAACCAACATTTGCAACTCGGTCGCCGACGTCGCAAATATGACTAGATCATCGGCGTACAAAATTCATTTGACGATTAACCCACCCATTCTTAACCCACATTCATCAACTTTCAAAGTTTCCAAACAACTGTTCATAAATAGGTTAAACTGGCACGGTGAAGCCACACACCCCTGTCTTACACTTTTATGGATGCCAAACCAGTCCGAGTAGTCCCCGTTGGTCCTGACATAAGCACTAGAGTATCTGTAAAGAGACTTCAATGCCTGTAACAACCCAAATGAGTTCAGTGTTTACCATAACACATCACTGTCCACTCTGCCATTAGTCTTTTTCATGTGCATGAACACACACAAACTTTTTGTTTTTTGACCAAAAACTTGTCCGCGATCATTCGCATGGAAAACTTGATCTCCAGTCTTTAGCATTTCGAATGATACTCTATCATACCTGGCTGCCTTACCTGCTTTCATCTTTTTCATTGCTTTCATTATTTCATCTAAACTTATTTACCTTCCTCTTTCCTCTTCTTTTGGCATTTTTAGTTCGTTTACTTCAAACGTAAACACGCTTTCAAAGTATTCCTTCCATCTCTAAGCTAGAAACTTCATCATTCAAAATCTCTCGTATACCATTCAATATAAACTGTTTTGAATTTCCCATGGCAGTTCTTACGAGTTTCCAGAACATTTTAATATTTGCGTGGAAGGTATCAGATATTCTTCTATCATTGTTATCCGTTCTTTTTTGCTTTGTCTTTTCAACTACTTTTTTACTCTCTTATTAAGGCGTGTCAAGACTGCCTTATTTCTTTCAATCTCATCATCCATACCGCCAGAATTACCAACTTTTGTTGCTAGTAAATCTAGCCATATTCTCTTCTTTGTTTCAACTTCCATCCGTACCTCATCATCCCACCATAAAGTATTATTTTTCCTTTCATTCTTTCTCTTGCTTATACCACATACTTCGGTTGCTGCATTCATCAAACCTTTCTTAACATTATACCACACAGTCTTCAAGTCTAAATAATTCATACACAATTAATCCAAACCACTAATATTTTCTCTCATTCTATATTTATTCTTGTCTTTCACACCTTCATCTAGTAACTTTTCTATTAAAACGGTGAGAAGGCTTTCCCCGTTCTCATTTATACTTTCATCTCAAAATGTTCCCAATATCCTTTCTTAACCAGATCTCTTTGCTCCAACCCTTCCATTAACGTCTCCTAACATAACAATATTTTAATTTCCCTTGTATTTCATTAACACTACCCTTACTATCATCTTCCAAAACTGTTCTCGGATATAAGTGGGCTTTGTCATGTCGCTGGCGTACACCCCTAGCACAAACAACTTCTTAATTCCACTTTCATTCGTATCCATAGCAGCCTCGGGCGCTTACACATTCATATTCGTTCACACATTGTCCCATTCTTTCTGAAAGGATGGTACCGACTCCGTGGCATGCCCGCTCGGTCTCATATACACCAGACCGGTATACATGCGGGGTGCAGTGGCAGCCTTTCCCTTCGGTTTCGTCTCATTTACACATAAATATCTATTCCTCTATTATCCTCTATTATACATAATTTCTCATACTTTATCCATCTTGTCATTCATTGCTCCACATACAATACAGTACAGCGTAGCCAAATGGGCTTCCGTAATCCCCTTTTCACATCTCCGGGAGTCAGAACGTGACGGGTGGCGAACCTCGTCGTCGGTTTTACTCCCGAAGATTCTTCGCACCCATGCTCCATTAAAGAGGTACCGGGAACTCGGGTCCATTTCTTTTATTTACTGCGTCATGGTGCGAACTGCGGGGCGGTAGATTTTACGCCGCTACTACACGGCGAGGAGCCGAGTCTGTTCTTTCGGCTCTATCGCTCGTTTAGCACCACCCGCGGGACACGTGTAGGGTGGGCCAGGGTTAGATGGTCGTAGCCTACGAACGCGAGCGACTCATCCCCCTATTTAATTAAATAAATAATAATATGATCGCTCATGGCTTCTGATGTTGGCGTAATGTTAGATTTTAAAAAGTTACGTTTCACCTCTGGACATAATTACCTTTCATGATTTACATTAGACATTTTACCAGATACGCGTAAATCAGCACTTAAAATAACAGTTATCAATTATTATTTTAGTCATTCCAACAGTAAGGATCGATCTTGTAGTCGGTTGCTTGTGAATGTTTACTGTATAAGTAACGTCAGCCCATTAGTACTTATGTTTTAACTTTAATACATAATTTCAGAACTCAAGGCGAAGGCCAATCCGCGCGGTGCTCCATGTGAGTGGCGACGGACTGCGTGTTGTAGAGGAAGAAACTAAGGGTCTCATCGTCGATCAGACCATTGAGAAAGTTTCCTTCTGTGCGCCTGACAGAAACCACGAGCGAGGATTTAGGTGAGGATTATTTGACAATTATATTTAAAGCATTTCCTGACCCCAATATTTTTGTGTTTGCTGCAAGAAAGTGTTGTATAAATATGTAGGTTAGGTTAATATTAGATTTATCATCTGTATAGCTGTTTGTAACTAGTTCCTAAGTGAATTCATGCAACTAGCCCCAGCAGGAGTTTTAGTTTGTTTGTTTTTATGTTTATATTATGTTCTTTTGTGAATATGTTTCCGTCCTATGCGTCTAGTTAATTTGGCTTGATAGATTGTGAAGTTCGACGGATCGGTAAGATCGTTTTTATCTCCAGAGAGTTAATTAGTTCCATTTTCTTTTTGTTAATACTCTACAGGGTTATTTTTCAAAGAGTAGCCTAGTTTTAAACTTATGTTCAAATATATAAATAATGATACAGAGTTATTGCAGTTCTTGAAAGTACAAGTAAATAAGGCTTCTACTTTTATTTGAAATTATCCCAAATTGAATGTGATTTATGGGCAACAACGTTTTGCCTACCGATCGACCCTTACGAATGTGTGCGTTCACAGTAATATCAGTTAAAATAATGCATTACCACGCATTTTGAATTTAAAAAATAAAAAGGAGAGAATGTTGAGTTTTTTAAATTAATTTTTCTTCACCATTTGCCTATATTTCTTAGTCTAAACATTCTCCGCAAATTTGACCGATTATTGCAAAATAACTCTGTATGTACGACCCTCTAAAACATGTTACACACTTGAAACACATTCTTACAAATATATGTTTCATTCTATCTCAGTCTTCAAGGATGACAACGCACTAACAGGTTTCCTGTGTTCGTTTGTCTCTCTCACTTCTATAAAAATAAATGGTTAACTTAAAAGAAGACTATTACACTGGGGTGTTGTGTTTTAAATAATTATTTACCTGTTATTGAAACCGTGCCGTCGCGTGGGTGTTGTAAGAGGCGACAGAGGGAAACTGAAACAAGAGATGTAACAGCATCTTCCTCATAACAACTCTAAATATTAAAAAACTGCAGTTGCCAACCCGCCTGCCAAGCGTAGCAACTATGGAAAAAATCTCCCCTTTGACACAATTTTTTTTATTTTATTTTTATTTTATTTATTTATTTAATACCAACAAGACATACACTAACAAAAGCATAATATTTTTGCAAAAAATCATAAAAACTAAGTGTTGACTTAATTACAGTTGTTACACACATTTCATAAAAAATATAGACACAAGTAAACATATGCAGTGAATTAAATTGAATACAAAAATTAAGAGATCAATAAATATATCAGAATTTAGTATTAATTATTTAAATTAAATCATGCATAATCCACTATTGTTATTAGCATTAGAAATTTTATAAACATCAAACATAACAATAATAAAATCATTAATAAATTATATTATACAATCATTACTAAATCACAATTTAGTTTTTATATTACTAGTAAGAAAAATAATATAATTTTACTGTGAATTACAATTATTTGAAGAATATAAATGTAATAAATCACGTTTAAATTTACAAAGATTATCTGAAAATATGTCAATATCAACTTTTCTATCTTTATGTTTATTATCAGTAGTCATCATGGCACTAATACAATTCTTATGTGATAATTTATATATAGCATTAAAACTCAACATCAATCTATTAATCGGAGAATAGCGCGCTTGACGAGAACGTGTGCTCTTTTCTACGAATGATATAAAAGACGACGGCCTTTTTGACTTCAATGGGGTACGAAAATTTAATTTGACTAGTAAATAAGAACTATCAATGACGCCATTCACCAACTTATACAAGAAAATAAGGTCAAGGAGCTGTCTTCGATTCGAAAATGGCTGAAGCTTAAAGTAATTTAGCTTATCTTCGTAAGTTCTAAGAGTTTTAACTAGGTTATGATCGTAAGATAAATTCAAAAGAAATCTCTTTTGTATCCTTTCGATTCTATATGAGTAAATATTAAAGTGGGGATTCCATACTACGCTGCAGTATTCCAAGATACTTCGTACCAAAGATGAGTAAATAATTATTTTAGTGCGAGTATCCCTGAGTTGCTTACAGTTACGGAAGAGGAAGCCAAGAGTCCTAAAACCCTTGTTGACAACATTATCTATGTGGATATTATAACGAAGCTTATTGTCAAGCGTAACTCCTAAATCGCGTATGTGAGGAACTTCAGACAGAATACGACCATCAATGTAATATTTTGTTGCAAGAGATGTTTTCTTTCTAGAACATTTTATAACATGACACTTGTCAGCATTTAGTGTCATACCGTTGTTACGACACTATAATGTCAAGTTATTTAAGTCTTCCTGTAAGAATTTTGCATCAGAATTTGAGGAGACAGGTCTAAAGATCTTTAGATCGTCAGCAAACAAATAAAATTTAGAATTCTCAAAGCAATTACTGATGTCGTTGATGAAAATGTTAAACAATAAAGGCCCAAGATGAGATCCTTGAGGTACGCCAGGATAGGCAAAAACGGCTCAGAAGCATAACCATCAACAACAACAGTTGAAGACCGATTGGCAAGATATGACTTAAACCAGTCAATCTATTTAAGGCTGTGATGGATGGAATGATGAACTTGAGTTATTGAATTTGTTGTAAAGTGAGTCTTAATAGGCACATATAGTTATATGTATTTATGTTTAGCTATAGATAGATTATATTGGTCTGATAATAACATAATCTGAAGAAAAGCTAAAAACAGTACTCCAGATTCCACGTGTTAAATAAGAAGTCATTCGAGTATTTGCACAATACAACCATCTAATGAAATTGCGGAATGCTTGTAGTCTTTGTTTCAATACCACCGCACGTAATTCTCGATTCCAAGGAAAAGTTAAATGCCTCGACTATTGTTTGTTGTTTTTAGAATATAACATAATTGTTCAGTTCCTCTCAAATGAAACGAGAGATGTATATTTTGAAACAATGGGCGAGTTAGTTGCATCAAAGTTAAGTCTATTTTATACGCGATTCTTCTTGAATCATTAAAAGTAATTTTATACTAATTTAAAAAAAACCCTTTCAAATGGACGAAGAAATATCTCAATGACAAAAAAAAATTCGGAATTGTATAGGTACCTATACAATGTACAATGTTTAATTTAATGGATTTCTGCAAAGTAACGCCTGATTCTATTAATTAATCTCAATGTTGTCAAAAGAGTTACATAAAAGCTTCATCCCCTATTTGCCACCTTAAGGGTGGAACTATTTCTCATTTATCTCATTTATATGGAACCCCTGAATCATAAACTATTTAATAAAAGAAAACTTTCCAAATTGTTTTACAATCGACGAATATATCCCGTAACATTCAATACAGAAAAAGAACATACGGTCGAATTGTAAACCTCCTCCTTTTTTGAAGTCCGCTAAAAATCAACATTGTGTTTTCAATGCATTTCACATTTTCAAATTTACAATGGAAAAAAGAAATAATGACAGCGGGTAGCATGACCTTGTCAAGTCGACAGTAAACACAACCGCTTCGCGTTCGAGATGAGAAAACTATCAAAATTAAAAAAAAATCTACCAGCAACAATTATTTAACTAGTGTTTCATGTCATCGACTTCTCATGTATATCCTATACATGAGAAGTCGATGACATGAAACACTCATCTGAAAATATAAATGTCACCAACTTATCAATATTTGATTTGCAATTTTTATTTTTATTTAAGAAAGTTAGATTACAAATACAAATCCCACATACTGATGACAAAATCAAAATGGTAAATACGAGGATATCTGAACTCAATAACCCGTCACCCCGGGTTGTTAGATGCAGTGTGCAGTGCAGTACCCTCGTTTATAACTTTGAAGAAATATAAAATCACATTTAGGCCCTGTGGAGCAGTGAAACGAAAACACGTAATTTTTCCAACCTCTCGCCAGTTCTCAACAGTCGAAAATGCATACAGGTCAACTTCCACCCGGTCGCTCCAGAGTTATTTTGGTCGACAGGACGTCGTCCGATAGGTCAACCAAGATATTATGTTCGCGTATACTCCGATGCTACCTTATCCATTCAACATGACCGAGCCACCGGAGGCGATGTTCTTTTATTTCCACAATTATTTTTAGCTCAGCTATTAGTTTTTCTAATTCGCAGTTTTTTCGGACCTACCAGCTGCCATCTTCCCTTCTAACTGAGCAAAATATATTTCTCAGAATCTTCCTCCCGGCTACTAAGAGGTTGTTTTTTACCTTCCGTGTTAGGCTTCACAATCGAACGTCAGAATATAAGGTTTTTTTTTATAGGATTTACAAGCGAGCACACAGTCCACCTGATGGTAAGTGGTTGCTGTGACCCATATACAACTACATCTATCCTCGTTTGCGAATCAAAATGCAGATGCGTTGTCACTCGTGAGGACTAAGATGGAATGCCTCTTTTCCGGTTTACACTCACCATACGCAACACAGTAGTGTTAAGCTGCCATTTTACGCTGGTATTCTGTGAGAGCGTGGTCCTTCCCCGGTCGAGCCAATCTATTCGTGCTACAACTATAAAATTAATATAGCTGCAGCATGGCTTTACTACATATAAATAATATAAGGATTATATAATAATATTAATTAACTATTCGTCATTATTATTCACATTAATTGTCGGGCGCTATTTGTGAAACAAGATAATGATGCTTGTTTAGGATTTACAAATGGTTTATTAAAATATAACAAGGATAATGAGTTATGCTTATTTTGTAGTTTGATTTAATACAAGTTGTGTTTATAGTTAACTACAAATTTCGATTTCAATATAATATTTGATTAAATAGACAAATCAAATTCTTTTCATGCATTGTAAAATGAAATGCACATTTATAAATTCTTTTAGACAGCGATGAATGTGTATTTAAGAAAATTTAATTTAATAATCACATATCTTTGTCACTTGAAATATAATCAAAAGTAACTAACAGTTTTGCTTTGATTAATTTAATTTCACAATATTGTGTTATTAACTAACTAATATTTTTAATTCACAATTCACGTATCAGTAATAAGTACTGATATGTTTGTAGTTTTAAATACAAACTGAAATTTTTTTTTTTTATTTATCATAAATGAGTGCTTATCTTTTTATATTTTATAGAATAAGAGTGACAAATGAGCGCAAAATTTACCTGTTGGTAGATGAATGATGTTGCACAACGACCGTCGTTTTAAGCCGCGTCTCCACCAAAGTTTTGTTGTCTGTAATCACCTAGTGTTGGCAACAAAACTTGAAACAATGTTGGTAATCGCACACTAGTCGCCGGCTCGAACTCGTGGGCGAGCGTGGTTAATATGCGTGCTGTCTCACCTAGCATCGTGAGAGAAAGTGGTTGACTCAGTGAAGCACAGAACACTAGTACCCTTAGGCGCAGTGAAGAGCATGAAGTTCGTGCGCACGCACGTACTCTCGTACATTATAACAACGAGCTCGATAACAACACGTTTCTTTAGCACTCGGCTGTGCCTCAGCTATATTACAGTTTGTAAAAGATTTGGTTTTAGTATAAAAAAAATCAGTCCGCGTCGAGCCAGGCCGACGGCGCAAGGTTTCACATAGTATTTTTTTATATTTTCGTGAATACAATTAATTTGATTAAAACTAATTTTATGATTTTCATAAAAAAAAAAATTTATAATATTTCAACAAGTTTGTCTATTTCAAACAATAAAACGCCTGAAAAACTGACATGGTTATTTTATAACTTTACTTGGCACCAATTTAGTAATTTGATTGACCGAATCAGCAAATTATTTTAGAGCCGTGGTAGCTCGCTAGGGACTAAGCGGCCGTAAAATTCATCGTAAGCGAGGAACCTGGTTATTTGTTTATTCTTTATTATACATTAAAAATAGAATGGTAGTAGATGTACAATATTTAACAGTGGTAGAGCCACGCGGCAGCTTTTACTGTCGCACGGATGGGCCGGATCGAACCGGGGTGGTACCACGACCTCACAGAAAACCAGCGTGAAGTAGAGGTTTACCTCTGCGTTTCGCTTGGTGAGTGCAGGTGGCCGGAGGCCCTTTTTACTGGAAATGAGGCATTCCATCTTAGTCCTCACGGGTGACAACGCATCTTTTTTTTTTATATATAGAATAGGGGGCAAACGAGCCTCACCTGATGGTAAGTGACTACCGCCGCCCATGAACAACCGCAACACCAGGGGAATTGCAGATGCGTTGCCGACCTTTTAGAAAGGTGTAAGCTCTTTTCTTGAAGGTTCCTAAGTCGTATCGGTCCGTAAAATTCGCTGGTGGTAATTGATTCCACAAGGAAGTCGTGCGAGGGAGAAAACTTCTTCTAAATCGCACAGTGGTGGACCGCCAATCATGCAGATGGTATGGAGGGTAACGCGAGTTTTGTCGCGATGTGCGATGGTGAAATTGAGCGGCTGGAATTAGTCCGAACAATTCCTCAGAGCACTCCCCGTGATAAATGCGATAAAATACGCAAAGAGATGCAACATCTCTACGCAGTGCCAGTGTATCGAGCCGATCAGAAAGAACTCGGTCGTCGACGATGCGAACCGTTCTGCGCTAGATGCGGTCAAGTGGAAGGAGCACTGGGGTGCCCCGGCCCAGAGATGAGAACAGTATTCCATGTGAGGCCGAACTTGCGCTTTGTAAAGTTGCAAGCGGTGTGCCGGCATGAAATACTGTCTCGCTCTGCTGAGCACGCCAAGCTTTTTAGAGGCCAATTTGGCCTTCCCTTCCAAGTGACCACGAAACTGCACACTATTCGATATGTCGACGCCAAGGATTCCGATACTGGCTGAGGCAGTAAGGGGAGTGCCTTGAAACTGAGGAGATACGACAAAGGGGTTCTTTTTAGCGGTAAACGCGCAAACTTGTGTCTTATGGGGATTGAACTGGACTAGATTTAGTCGGCCCCAATCCGAGACTTTGTTAAGCAAAGACTCGACTTCAGACACAAGTTTGTCCCGGTACTCGGCGACGTTTTCCCGAGAAATATTGGCACGGCCGGTATATAAGGTATCACCAGTGCTGTCGTCCGCATAGCAATGAATGCTACCAGTTAGCAACATATCATTGATATGCAGGAGAAACAGCGTTGGTGATAGCACGCAGCCTTGTGGAACACCAGCGTTGATAGGCTTGAAATCAGAGCATTCACCGTCTACTACGACCTTGATGCTCCGATCAGCAAGGAAACTGGTGATCCATTTGCACAATTTCTCGGGAAGCCCATAGGAAGGAAGCTTCGAAAGAAGCGCTTTGTGCCAGACCCGATCAAAGGCCTTCGCTACGTCCAAACTAACGGCTAATGCCTCCCCCTTGGACTCTACTGCCTCCGCCCATCTATGAGTTAAGTAGACTAGAAGATCACCAGCTGATCGACCCCGACGAAAACCGTACTGGCGGTCACTAATCAGCTGGTGATCCTCAAGGTACCTCATGAGTTGGCAGTTTATAATGGCTTCCATTATTTTGGAGAACAAGGAGGTGATGGCGATAGGCCTATAGTTGGACGGGTCTGAGCGGTCGCCTTTTTTAGGGATCGGGTGCACCAAAGCTGTCTTCCATGAATTCGGGACTACGCCTTGGGAGTAGGAGTACCGGAAAAGACGCGTTAAAACCGGTGCCAACTCCGGAGCACACGTCTTCAGCACAATGG
This sequence comes from Parnassius glacialis, assembly GCA_033319125.1. Lineage (NCBI taxonomy): Eukaryota > Metazoa > Arthropoda > Insecta > Lepidoptera > Papilionidae > Parnassius > Parnassius glacialis. The sequence continues at coordinate 30,139,562 of JAVANC010000010.1, read as the reverse complement.
GAGGGACTCCATCGGGCCCACTCGACTTGCTGACGTTCAGGGAGAAGAGTGCTTTGCGGACAGAGCGCTGTGTAAATCGCACATCCGGCATGGAGCACTCACATCGCGGGATGGTCGGCGGTGTGTTCCCCCCGTCATCTAGAGTCGAGTTGGACGCAAAAAGAGAGCTCAACAGATCGGCTTTCTCCTTTGCGGCATGGGCCAGTGAGTCGTCCTCTCTGTGCAGAGATGGAAGAGATGGCTGACAGAAGTTCCCTTGGACAGCCTTGGCGAGAGACCAGAATGCACGGGTTCCCGAAGGAAGGCGAACTAGCTTCTCGCCAATTCTGCCGATGTGCTCAGACCTTTCCTTGGCAATGACGCTTTTGAAGGACCTGGAGGCGGAATTATACTTCTTTTTAAGTGCGCTGGTGTTTACATCCCGAGACGTTGATGCGTCAACCCAGGCCTGGTAGCACTCCTGCTTATAGCGTGATGCTATTTTGCAGGAGCGACCAAACCATGGCTGGGATCTGCCTCCGATGGGCACCACAGAGGATGGAATAAAAAGTTCCATACCCTGAAGTACCACATCAGCAACAGAATCGGCAACAACGCTGGGATCTTCCGGCGAGAAGCAAACCCGCCCCCAAGGGTAGGATGCAAAAAAAGACCGCATCCCGTCCCAATCAGCTGACCTATAGTGCCAAATACGGCGGCGAACTGTAGATCGCAACTGCGATTGGAGCGTGAGTGGCACCGTACTCCGGATCAGACAATGGTCCGAAGAGCCCAGAGGGGCATCGACGGAGACCTGATATCCGTCCGGATGAGAGGTCAGCAGAAGGTCCAACAGGGAAGGTACATGGTCTTCCACATCTGGGATCCGCGTAGGCGAAGTAACCAGTTGTGTTAGACCATATGCCAAAGCAAAGTCATAGACAGATCTACCCGCATGATCGGTTAAACGAGAACCAAGCCATTCAGCGTGGTGGGCGTTGAAATCACCGAGTATCACGATCTCTGCGGATGGGACCTGTTGTAGCACGGAGTCTGCAGCCATTTGGACGTGGTCGATGAGTCGGTCTGTGTCGGCATTACCGCTATGGGACCTATAGAGGCACCCGTAGACGCGGGGATGGTCGTTGCTGTCTACGCGCAGCCATAGGATGGACAGGTCCGTACCTTCAAGACTGCCGAGGCGTCGAAAACAGATGTCCTCTCTGACATACACGCAAACTCCAGCCCGGGGCACAAACGAGTGTTCTAATTTGTACCCCGGGTAGGAGAGATACGGAGTATCAGCCGGAGAGGACACCTGTGTCTCGGTAAGAAAGAGCAAGGCCGGCTTAGCTATCTCCAGATGGTAGTGGACGGCGTTAAGGTTTGAATGAAGTCCCCTGATGTTGCAGAAATCCACGGTAAGCGTGGCAGGGGTTGCCTTTGTCTTCTTGCTCCGCTTGCCCCGAGCAGGTTTCGTATTGAGCGGAATTTCGCCCCCCCCCAGAATACGCGGGGCAGCCTGAGCACCCACGCCCAGGAGTGGAATAGTTTGGTCGTGGATGCTCAGCGAGGGATTCTCCAAGGGTGCTGGTACCCTCCTGGGGTAGTCTTTTATTTAATTCCACTACCATGTTGATGGGGGGGAGGGGGAATTGGGCCTCCGGCCACCTGCACTCACCAAGCGCAACGCAGAGGTAAACCTCTACTTCACGCTGGTATTCTGTGAGGTCGTGGTACCACCCCGGTTCGAGCTGGCCCATCCGTGCTACAGCAAAAGCCACCGCTTAGCTCTACCACTGTTAAAAACTTGCGAATCAAAATCTGCATTTTGATTCGCAAACGAGGATAGATGTAGATGTCTATGGGCCGCAGCAACCCCTTACCATCAGGTGGACTATGTGCTCGTTTGTCACCCTTATCCTATAAAAAAAAAAAAATATTACATACGATCTTTGGATTTTGTCACTCTCAAAATGATCTCTTACAAACAATTTTGCGTTCCGCAACGCGCACAACCATCGGTTCGATCCCCGCTGGTAAGCCGATAACAATTGAATTGCGCAGATTTACCACGAGATTATCGGGTGAAGAAAAATATCGTGACTTCGTGAGGATGCCTGCACGTCTAAAGAATAAAATATTTGGAAGACATGTGAAGTCCGCGAAAACACAATGAAGCAACGTTAAAACAAAATAACAGCGACTGCTCGTGAGTTTCAGGCTTTTAGGTATAACACCGGCAGAAAATCAGCGCTGTGGTTATCCCACTGCAGTATTATGCCGAGTCGCCCCGAGTATTCGTTGCTGCAGTTTTTATTCTTTAAAATAAACATGTATCATGTACTATTTTGTAGCATCAAATAACGTTGTTTGTTTGTATTAGTTACATCTGCCGCGACGGCACGACGCGGCGTTGGATGTGCCACGGCTTCCTCGCGTCGCGGGACAGCGGCGAGCGTCTCTCGCACGCGGTGGGTTGTGCGTTCGCCGCGTGCTTGGAGCGCAAACAACGTCGCGACAAGGAGTGCGCCGTCTCTATGAGCATAGACGCCGCCAGTCACGCCTTTACTCGTCAGGGCTCGTTCCGTAAATCAGGTCAGTAATATTCATACCTAGCATGTAATATACATGTATTTTAAGTGACATAGTGTTACTAAATTATTACAGTTTTTGTGCTTGTTATTGATAACAATCACACTAACATGCAAATTAGCGATTATTGATACAGATGCTTTTATTTTAGCCAGTCTTTGATATTAAGAAATAACAATATTTTGAGACTTATTTCTATTTTCAGCAGCTAATTCAGCAGCAACTTTCTAATAACTACTCAAAATTAATAACGAAAATTGTGGTTGCCAACCCGCCTGCTAATTAATTGCAATTTTAAGTGTTGATTTACCACGTGCTCGGCGTTGAAGGAAAATTGCATTGGGGCAGCGTCCGGACATTTTCTTGACTTAAAATCTTCTCAGAAATGAGGGGAGACCTGTGCTTAGCAGTTGGACTTATATAGACTTTAAGTTTTATACCGATTACAGTGATAACGCGTCGCGCGTCGGAGGCGGACACGCCGCTGTCGGGCATGACGGGCGTGACAAATGTGACGAGCGTGACGGGCGCTGGTGTGGGGGGCGTGGGGGGCGCGGGGGGCGCGCGGCCGCACAACCCGTTCGCGGTGGAGCGGCCGCACGCCGCGCCGCACCTGCTCGAGCGCCAGGGCTCCTTTCGCGGCTTCGCACACCTCAACAACAGGTAAACTAGTCGCTACCGCCACTGCCACTGTCACTGCCATTCTCTAACTTTGCCGGTAAGCCTTTATCGCTGTCGATAACGTAGTCTCAAAAACATGAGTTTATATTTGATACGGGAACATTTAAATATTTCAACGAAACCAAACGTCACAAGTCAAAAATAAATTAACCACGCTTCTTACCAGCGTAGGATTATTTTCACTTTTCATTAAGTAACTGCGTCTGTATAGCTCATCATGACCAATTATGTATGTATGATATACCAATTTAAGCTGCACACACTACACTCATTTGATTGGCGGATTGAGACTGACGACCTATTTGGCGGGAATTCAATTTAGGAACATAGAAAACAGCATTACGAGTGCGAGAGTATCAAATCAGCTTGCTTGCTGTGATACCAACTCAAACAAATCGAACACGAATGTGCATGTCAGTGTGTGTGTTCATTTTTGGAAAAACCTATATTGTTATGTGTGCATGTATGTATGGAATTTTAACTTAAAAAGCTGATGAAAATGAATACGAATACAAAAAATAACCTTATGAAGGAAGGCATTTAGCTTATATCTTTAAAATAATTGTTCGTTTGTTACAGTTCTCCGTTCAAGCGGCAGATGTCGCTGCGCATCAGCGAGCTGCCGTCGAACCTGGAGCGGCAGCGCATGGGGCTGGGCTCGCCGCCCGCCGCGCTCCCCGCACCGCCCGCGCCCGTCTCCGCCCCCGCTGTGCCCCCGCACAAGCCTCACATCCCTATCGAGGTAAGAAGCTGCAACGTGCTGTTTTCTTTAAGGAACAGTAAATAGTGTTACAACATGTTTTATATAGATCATTTGGAAGCTTTAATTATAGACTATTACTGCAGCTGAGTTTTGTTTTTAATTATCTAGAAACTGTGGCCCATAGACACTTCACTTATTGTCATATCTGAGGAATAAAAAGTTTTGTTATCAGCACAATGGGGCGACGTAGCTTAATCATTTGTAAAATATTTCCAGTTTGTGCTATTTAGTATTCTAGATGACATATTTAGGTCACGTATATTCCGTTACATGTCACATAATTGTGTATTGCGTTCGTTGTGTAGTGGCGGTATCAGAATATCCACTACACCATATCATCCCGTGGGTGTCGTAAGCGATGACAGAAGGAAACTTGAACAAGAAATGTGTAACAGTATTTTCTTGATATCAACTGAATATAAAAAATAACTAGATGCTAACCCGCCCGTCAAGGGTGACAATTATAACAAGATCCCTCTTCATAGGGGCAATCATCACATAGCAATTTATATGTGAGGTTTTTATATGCGAGCAGCTATGCAGGTCTAGAAAGACCAGTATCACTGCGACCTGTAAGATCTATTATGATCGCTGCTATGGCTATAGTTCACTGATAAGTTTTCAATGAATTAAAGGAGTTGCTAAGCTGTGAGCAATTTATAAAGGTGAGGATTTATAGTCGGTTGACCTTTGACAGGCTGTAGTGAACGAAAAAAAAAATGTGTAGTGTAACGGTGTTGCAGGAGAAGTTTGAGGAGGTGTCGGGCAACGGCGTGGCGGACCCGGTGGCGGCGATGTGCCAGCAGCTGTCGCTGGAGCTGCGCGCGCTGGCCGAGGAGCCGGTGGCGGCGCGCGGCCTGCCGCACCCCGACGCCTGGCTGGGCCGCGTGGCCGCGCCCCTCGCGCCGCCCCCCGCCGACCCCGCCCCTCCACCGCTCGCCTCCACCAACCCCTTCCTCACGCCCGCACACATTTAACTGCCCCGCTCCCCACCTCACCCACGCCCGCTACTTACCTCTACTTGCGACCTCCTTTGTGCAAATGCTGCCCTGCTAACGGCGCCGGGTACATCTACGCAGTCTTGTCTAACGTTTCACACACTGAACGTATGCTTTAAATTCTCCTATTGGCCGATTACAAGATTTGGCACTGTTCAGAGGTCACTCAATGAATTCGTCACGTCGATGTTGTATAATGCAACAAGTTTCATATAATATGCCAAATCTTCAACACATGTTTTCAAAAACCTTGCAATTCATTTGCAAAATTAATATAGTAAACAATGGATCGAATAGCACCTGCTCTATATTTTAATATATGACGAAATAAAACAAATCCTAGTTATTTTGTGGCAATAACACTTAAATATATAAAAAAATTTTTGGTAGACATTTGTTAATGTTACAAAATACTATTTTATTAGAATCGACAGTGAAATGAACTTTGACATTTTTCTTCTAATCGACTCTCACAAGGTTAGATGATGAAAGAATAATTATTGTTCATTGATCGACGATACCGTCCACATCACTAAAATAGCGCATGACGTCAACGCAAACTGACAAACAAGGTCAAGTAGCAAGCATTTAGCTCCGTAACCTTTTTCTTTATCATCAATCGAAGAATATTGATTTATTTATAGCAAAATTAAAAATTATTTACTGCCACAAAAAGGAAGTGAGATGTGGTGGTCACGTTCATATCTAAAAGTAATGTCATTAAATTATTGGTTAGCGACATGTAGATAGACATGGGAGAATTGTAAACTCTTAAGTCAAATTCTATTACACATTTGACAACATCGCAAAAGGTTTGCGTGATTAGGATCGATCTCGATAATAACATGTACCTATAATACATATTTTAAATTTTATTAAACATTACCGAGTTAGTTTTTAAATAAAAAGTAGTAAAAAGTTTTTTAAATGTGATTTTACCAATTTTTGTAAATTTGTTGTTCTTCTTATTTTTAATGAGAATTTAATTTTTTTCTTTCCAAAAACTTTTTAAAAATAACTTAAAACTTTTTTGTAAAAAGTTTCTTGGTATAATATTTTTATGATCTAAATATTTTCTGTCTATTTCGAACAATTACTTTTGCAGTGAATTTCTACACTGGTATTTTATAAGTAAATTGCTTATATGCCGAAGATGCCAATAGTACTATTGAAGTTAACTAGAAAATATTTTTGCGGACAATCATCGTATTATATTCTTGTTTAGACGAAAGATGAACTATTTAAATCGGTATTCCTATTAACAAAACTTAATCGAAATATATTTACTTAAAAGAACGATAAAATGTTATTTTAGTACTTAGATGATGTACTTAATTCATTCGTTATATATAATTGCACTGCTTTTGCGATGCACATAGTGTTTTGTGTATATGATACGTAAGTTAAGACTAATTCCATGTTATATTCGTCCACGGACAGTATTAAATAGGGCCGAGCGCATTGATTCCCACAGTGTGTTACAAACAAACGAACAATGCAGTATTTAGATAAACGAAATAAGGATTGTAAAATACTACGGTTTTGGATATATATTTTAATTTTTTGTACATACTTGTATATTTGTAGGATATTTTTGACTTTACACTGTTTGTGAATCTGTTTTGTTTGTAATATTTTTATTAGACTTGATTCATTTATAAGCAGGTATTTAAGGACATTGTAATAGTACAATTTTTTGAATCAGCAATACGAAATAGGCCACCGTCAAATTTCGTTGTCTTTGTATCATTTATATTATAATTGTTTACCATTTTGTAAGCTCCTGGACTGTCTGTAGTAACAGAATCTTAACGATGACATGAAGTACGCCTTTGTGATTAACCGCTACGTGGTTAACTATCTACAGCTTATAATATGGACTATTTACATTACACGGAACCAATTATTAAGACTGTCCACTGTAGTTGTCAGTTGAATGAAAATACAATGGTAATACTTTTTCATACTTTTTCACCATTTATAGCCAGGTCCATTATTAGTTTATTCGGACGCATAAAACACATCTGAAAATGAAGAGGCTGAAGAATATTCGAAATAGTGGAGAACTTTTTGTTGTGGGAGAATTTAGTGATGTCAAAAATTAAAAAAAAAAACGTTCTAGTTGAATGGAACGGCTTGACGAATAGAAAAGACGATCCATTGGTCTGGATTGTCTCTATTTACACAATGTGAATTAGCTCAATAATTGGCTTTATGTATATGTTCCATTATAAGTTTGGCGATTTTCATCTGTCAGTCAGTGTCTTCAAAATGTTAATTTCAAGTGTACACTTATCCCCAAATGTCGTACAATTAACCCTAAAAATTTTAATTTGTGTCTGTACTGCACAATGATTTTTATATTTGTACATTCCAAGTAATCAACACTATATAAACGGTTATCTAGCTACATATTTATATTCGCGCTTGTACTTACACGATACGCAAAGGTACTTAAATATTGTTTTAATAAAAATGCCTGTTTCACCTCAAAAGTTATGTAAAACTATTTTTTCTACTCGTTGCAATTACATTTTAAAAATGTTCATTGTATGTAAATGAAGCTTTTTTAAGAAATATTTCTATTTAAAATAATAAAAGCACACAAATATTTAAGCACTTGATGTGACATTTTCAAATATTTTTGCCTTAACATGCAGTACATAAAATATTTAGAACCTAAGATATGTAATAAGTACTTAGTTTGAGAAATGTATTTACTCATTGTACTTTTCACTATTTCAAAATTATATTATTAGACATGTTGTACTTAATATATATATATGCGAGTCACGTTAAATCAAAATTGATTGTTGGATGTTATTTTGTATATTCTACAATAACTTTATTATTGTCTAAATTAAAGCGTGTAAATATCAGGGCAATTATTATGTAGATATTTTAGATAACAAAAGTTCAACTATTACCGAAAAAATAAATATTATGTTTAGTTGAAATTTGTATTTTATTCAGCCAGGTTCATGATTATCTAATCTATATGTATTTGCCGTGTGGAGGCAATGGTAAGTAAATAAATTACCCTAATTCGCTCTGAGTGTCGTAAGAAGCTATCATGGGCTGGGCTAGAGAGACCTCGTAGCCTCCAATCATAGCTGTACACTATGTCTGACTTTAAAAGCTACGGAGAGATAGTAAATTTAAAAAAATAATGTTGAGAAATTAATTATTATTATCATTGACTATCATTAATAGGTCACCTTCGCATCACGCTTAACACGGACACTAGCTCTATACGTTTGGCCCGGTCGCGTTCGTTCGCTAGCTTCCTTAAATCTTTTCGATACCTCCAATGAACACTACGCCAACTCAATTTTTACTCATTTTCAGGTTTTAATGTAAAATCACTCATTAAAGTAATAATATTATGCTCCTTAAATTTCTTAAAAAAAATTATAGAAATAAAAAAGTTTTTTAGAAATAAAAAATTACATAACGCCAAGTAAATGAACTTTTGACAAACACGCGACATACACCTCGACTACTTGTTTTAGCGGTGTTTATTCGGGATGCGCGGGCGCTAACCGTGCGACTATACGCCGCCAACTTGTTCTAATCTTGAAAATGAAAGTATTCGTCGACATTCTATTACTATCTTCCAATAAAGTTAAATGATAATGAAATGATGTTAAAAAAGTATGCAAAACTATGTTTTCAAATACTTTTAGCATAAGTAAGGATTTTGTTTATACTGCTGTTACGGCATACAGCTGCCCCTGCAAAGATCGAATATCCCGGGGCCCAAGAGCGGGAATTCAACGTTAAGCCGCAGGTCGGGCCCAAAATGGCCACATGGAAATATGTCCTATCATACTAAGCTATATGGGAGAATGCTAGAAACACATAATACGTACCAGTATCAGAAGCTAACTTCGCACCAAGGCTCGGTTAGGCAGTAAGTGGGTGTAAGGTGAATGGAAAGTAATGTTTAGTGATGTGTAACTGTCTGAAATCTGGACCAGCTTAGGCGACCAGCAGCGGCCGAGTTCCAGGCTGCCCCACAATGCTGCATCGCTCCAGCAGGGTCCACCGCTGGACCGTTTCTTTCTTCATTGTCACTATTTCAGTCTATTAGCTTCATTGCACATTTAACTATCTTAAACTCGCCTAATTCCACATTCATCGTAGAATCGAACATGTGATACCCGACACCGTAACGGACAGTAGTTCAAAGTTCAACTTTCAATGTCCCGGGTTCACTTATCACAAAATTATAAATAGGGAACTAAAGCAATCTCTTCATGAGTCACACGGCTCAGCGTTAAACACAACTAAGTTCCTTCGTTCGATATCAAATACCACGCCGCGACAAGAATCATAAATACGCCTTGTTGACACGTAAACGAACAAACCGTCAACACACAAAAAGGGCACTTAACGCGACAGCTCAATTACAATGATTTCCAAAACGATCAACCGGGAAACGAACTTAAAAGGGAATGCGCTGTTCAAATTCTAACCGTATATCTAATCGGCGCGCAAGCAAAATTCCACGTTACCCGAACAAGTTGAGTATTACAAAAGGCACTTCAATACATCTTCACTATCTAATTTGCACAATTACTTTCAAAGAAGTTACTTCAATCAGTCGAACACAATAAAAGCCTCTTGTCGAGACTTAAACCCTAGACAACCGAATTTGAGGCGGTTTTCACGAAACCCAATTACGTAGCGAAGTCACGCGCACAAAATCCAAAATTCTAGACCCTAATCCAAAAAACCCGGTCTCGCGCAACCTCAGCGGCGGGCATCGAAAAAACACTAATTCACTGCCCAGCCGCCGTCGTGCTACTGCAAGCCGCACACGGCCGCCCCACCTCGGCGTTTACCTCACCTACATACCATCAGGTGAGGCGCCAGCTCGAACGCAATTGGATGGCGTTCAAAAATGACCAAATTTGGGCATAAACAACTGCTTTACAATAATATATAATTTAAAATTAAAAATTTTGTACAGCCGACTTCAATATAGGTTATTTAAGAATAACTCAATAACCATTGGTCTGACCTTGATCAAATTCATATGGGACCACACGAGAACTATCAGCTTACATATAAAAAAAGAATCATCCAAATCGGTTCGCCCAGTACAAAGTAAACAGGTAACACACATAAAAAAAACATACACTCGAGTTGAGTACTGTCTCCTTTTTGGAAGTCGGCAGAAAAAGTAACGAATGTCAAGATTTCAACGATTTCATTGATGGCAGAAGTCGCCATAAGAAGCATAATGTGATAGTTACTAATGAAATGAAACAAAGCGTAATTGATCAGGTTAATTCTTATACACCCGTTGAATCGCACTATGTCAGAAAACGTTCAAGTATAAAATATTTAGATCACTCATTATCATTTTCAAAATGTATCAAAAATGGTGTGAGAACAGACGTGAGAATATACAGACGAAAGCATAACCTATATAATTTTACTGTGTATGACATAGCGCATAAAGAAGCATTTTGTTACATGTGGGATGAACAAACCGTAAAGAGAGAGGCAAATGAAGTATCTAGTTGTCTTTATGATTTCTTGACTAAACTAACTTCAAAGGGAGTTACTAAAATATATTTATGGTCAGATAATTGCGGGGCGCAAAACCGTAACCGGATATTTTACTACATGTACTTGTTAGCGGCAATTAATCTGAAAATTAAAATTTATCATCGCTTCATGGAGAAGGGACATTTTTTTTATAGGATAAGGGTGACAAACGAGCACACAGTCCACCTGATGCTACGTGGTTGCTGCGGCCAATAGACATCTACATCTATCCTCTACTAAAAATCAAAATGCAGATGCGTTGTCACCCGTGAGGACTAAGATGGAATGCCTCTTTTCCAATAAAATGGGTCTCCGGTTCTCTACACTCACCATACGAAATACAGCAGCGTTGCTATTTTACGTTGGTATTCTGTGAGAGCTTGGTTTTTCCCCGGTCGAGCCGACCCATTCGTGCTACAACTATACTACTAATATAGCTGCAGCATGGCTCTACCACATAAAAAACTAACACGAACACGACACAAAACGAAGGCAACTCGGTGCATGCCCTGGTCGAAAAATCAGTCAAAAGAAGAGAAGAGAAATTTATTCGCCAGAGGAATGGTACTCCTTAGTACGATGGGGAAAAAGTATAATGTCTTAGAAGTAAAGCAAAATATAATCTTAGATTCAAAAAAGGGTATTTACAAAAAAAAATGGACAAAAAGTTTTTCCAATAATAAGGTTTCTTGGAATAAAGTCAAAGAGATCGGTGCTTCTCCAGAAAATATAGGAATGTTACATTATAAATACAGAGCTAAGGTGATGTAGAAAGTCAGCAGATACAATGCTTTAAACAATCGAGTAGGAGACAGTCTCACTCCAGAATCTTTTCCAGACAAAGCATATACCCATTTATTGAAAATAAATAGGGCTAAATACAAATATTTAGTTTATTTCCTTGATAATAATATCGTACCTCAAAAATATCATAATTTTTATCACTGCCACTTCAGCTTTCTAATCCTTTGGGCTATGTCGGTTACTCAGGTTCTACTGCGGATATCCTCATTCCTAAGTTTATCACGCAGAGAAACTCCGAGCATAGCCCTCTCCATAGCTCGCTGAGCGACCTTAAGCTTCCTCATGTGTGTGTGTGTGAGTGAAGGACCACGTCTCAGATCCGTAAGTCATCACTGGCAACACACACTGGTTGTACAATTTCGTTTTAAGGTGTTGAGATATGTCTGACGAGAAGATGTGTCGTAGTTTCCCGAACGCTGCCCAGCCGAGTTGAATCCGTCGATTGACCTCTAGGTCGAAGTTGGACTTACCTAGTCGGACTATTTGTCCGAGGTAAACATACTCGTCAACAACTTCGAACTTAGTGCTCCCAACAACTACCGGCATAGGTGTGACATGGACATTAAACATAATCTTTGTTTTGTCCATGTTCATCTTAAGACCTATCCGTTGGGAGACACTATTGAGGTTATTGAGCATAGTGCTTAGATCCTCCAGCGATTCTGCCATAAGGACTATATCATCGACAAATCGAAGGTGAGTGATGTACTCTCCATTGATGTTGATACCGTATCCTTTCCAGTCCAGAAGCTTGACAACGTCTTCCAATGCAGCCGTGAAGAGTTTAGGGGATATAACGTCACCCTGTCTTACACCTCTCTGCAATTGAATAGGTTTCGTACTCTGGTTCTGTACTCGGATAGCCATCGTAGCCCTACTGTACAAGCACTTCAGCACTTCGATATACCGACAGTCAACTTGGCACCGCTGAAGGGACTGCAGCACCGCCCAAATTTCGACGGAATCAAAAGTTTTCTCATAGTCCACATACGCCAGGCATAGTGGCAAATTGTACTCCTCGGACTTCTGTACAACTTACCGAAGGGTATATATGTGGTCTATGGTGCTAAAGCCCTTTCGGAAACCGGCTTGTTCGGGAGGCTGGAAGTCGACAAGTCTGCGTGCGAGACGATTCGTAAGGACTCTCGAAAACAGCACGTAGACGCGGCTGAGAAGGGAAATCGGTCTGTAGTTCTTCAAGAGAGCATTGTCACCTTTCTTGAATAACAAGACCACCGCACTTCTGCTCCACGCCTCCGGTGTAATGCCACCATGGAGGACGGAATTAAAGAGCCTCTGAAGGACTTCCAGTACCGGTTTTCCACCCGCTTTCAGAAGCTCCGCTATAATTCCATCCTCGCCTGGGGCCTTGACGTTTTTAAGACGCTGGAGAGCCTTTCTAATCTCGCGCAGACTGACGTCCGGGATATCTTCGGAATAGTGTCGGATAAGACTCGCTCTTGGATCGTTACTCACACTTGCGTGTGGCTCCAACGATGACGTGTACAGCTGTCCATAGAACCTCTCAATCTCACTCAAAATCTCAGGTGCCCCGGAAACGATGCTGCCACACTCGGTCTTCAGCTTTGACAGTTGGCTCTTTCTGGCAGACAGATCTCTGGCAAAGACTTTGGAGCCTTGGCTCCGCTCGATCGCTTCTTCAATAAAAGCTGTATTAAAGTTGCGTAAATCCCGCCGCATGCATTTGGAGATCTGTCTGTTCAGTTGCCTGTATGCTGTCAAATCTGTTGAAGAATGTAGCTTCATCTCCCGTCTAACAGCCATGAGATTAAGAGTGTGATCGGAGAGTTTTTGTGTTCTTCTGCGGCGGGTCTTGTAGAACTTAGCTCCGACCGCATGGACAGTTTCCACGAGCTTGTCATTCATATCGTCAACTTCATTGCAGTCTCCTAGGCACTGAAAACGGTTTTGTAACTCGAGCTGAAAGGTTTCAGGACTTTGGAACAGAGCACGAGGGGGACGGAGCGTTGACTTCATTAGACGAGACGTCTCCAACTTAACGTTTAGGTTCAGTGTGCCTCTAACCATTCGGTGATCGCTACCAGTTTTCACCCTCGCTATCACGAAGACATCACTGAACAGTTGTCGTCTGGTCGTCATAATGAAGTCAATCTCATTTTTTGTGGAACCTTCGGGGCTCGACCAGGTTCACTTCCTGTGGGGCCGCTTCTGGAAGAAAAGAGTTCATCATAAAGAGTCCCTCTTTCTCCATGAAGTCGGCCAGCTGCTGGCCCCTTCAGTTCCGTTGGCCTATTCCGAATTTCCCTACTTTCAGCTCACCTTTCTCTCTTGTGCCTAGTTTTGCATTGAAGTTTCCCATTAACACCGTATATTGGGTTTTGGAGGAATGCATGACTCTAGAGATATCCTCATACATATTCTCCACCTCCTCATCGGGGTGTGCGGAGGTTGGTGCGTAAACCTGTACGACCTTCAGCGAATACCGTTTGGTGATTCTGTGTATAAGGTACGAAACCCTCGTCGACACACTCTCAATCTTTACAACGTTGTTAACGAGATACTTTATAATTATGTTGTTATTGTTATATATCATGTTATTATTATTAACTAATTTTATTTTTTTTATTTTTAACAGTAATATTATTTTAACTAATTTTGTAAATTTTAATATAAAATATTGGAAAACCATACGATTTTATTGATATCTTGTGTCAAACAAAACTGATAACACTGATCGTATATGTTTCTTTCTTTTCTTATCGTATACATATGTTTGTGGTAAGTAGCACGGTAGTTGATTTTATTACTTTTCTGATTACAAAACGCTAACTTTTTAAATTAAGAAATAAAAGAACATTTTATCAAGATATGTTAGTTGAAACACTAAAATAATTCTATTATTTGATGTACTTTAAAATTAATATGTAATTATATCCTAGTATGGGTTTAATTAAGATTTTTATGTTCTCTCATATTCCGAGATATGCTTCGCTAAATGTGAATTGGCGGAGTGTAACGGAATATCAAATGACATTTTTCCGTCTTAAACTCCGCTAACTAAAGCTAATTTTAAAACTTTCCAAAAAAATAAAATATCCAATTATGCAGTTAGATGCAACAATAAATTCTTTATTTATCCTGAAAATATCATTAATATAGGTGTGATAATAAAACAATTATGAACGTTTTTTCTTTAAGAGATTCTCCTGTAAGCCTACAAAATCCTAGTTGGCGTAGTGTAAATCAAATATATAATGTACTCTGTGGTGTAAATTGGAGGTATCGTTTTTTAGTAGATGCTTAGATTCCCTATATATAATGTACTCTGTGATGCTTAGGTAGCTAAATAATCCGTTTCGAATGACCTATAAATGTGGGGTGTACGAGGACGGCACTGAAAATTTTGGGTATCAAGGAAGTGACACAACATTATTTAAAAATGTATTTATTGCTTTTCGAAGTATTCTCCGCGAAATTTGACACATTTTTCCATACGATGGAACCAATCATTGAATCAACCATTCCATTCGGAAGTTGGGGTCTCCAAAATAGCCTTTTTGTAGGCGTCCACAGCTTCTTCAGGTGATGAAAATCTCTGTCCACGCTATTTATTCTTTATTTTAGGGAAAGTATAGACATTAGGGCTTAGGTCGGGGCTGTACGGCGGATGGTCTAATAATTCTATGTTTTCTTGCTCTAAAACTCTTTTGTTCTGTGTGCGGTGTGAGAATTCACATTGTCGTGATGGAGGATGATGCGGCGGTTGCAGTTCTCTTTACGGAGTTCAGAAACGACTTGTGGCAAACAAATGCTAGCATACAATTCTGCATTAACCGTTCTTTGTCCCTCAAGAGGAATAGTCGTAACATGGCCGGTTTTGGAGACAAACGTGGCCACCATTTTTTTTGCAACACTCCGTGAACGAACAATTTTTGTTGGCTTTAACTCATTTTCGAACACCCAAACTCGTGACTGGTTTTTTGTTTCGAGTTCGTACGCGTATATCCAGGATTTGTCACCTGATACGATGTTGTATACAGCATTTGAGGGTCCTGCGTGGAATCTTTCGAGAGTTCTGACGCACCAAGTAACGCGAGCCGCTTTTTGCTCTTCACAGAGCGAATGCGGTATCCATCGGGAAAACAACTTTTTTACACCTAATTGTTCATGCAAGATTATTTGTATTTGACTCATGCCAATGTCTAAAGTTGCCTGAATTTCGCGGTATGTCACATGTCGATCTTCCTCAATCAGCTTACGCACAGCATCAACGTTTTCTTGGGTGACTGCAGTTTTTGGACGACCTTGACAGGGATCATCACTGAGCTTGACACGTCCACGATGAAATTCAGCAAAACAGCAATAAATTGTGGTTTTAGATAGGTCTTCACCACCAAATACAGAAATCATCCGGTCAACACACTGTTTTTGTGTTAAACCACTTCGAAGGTCATAATAAATCATCGCTCTTGAATTTTTTCGAGTCAATTCCATTTTCTCGACGACTAAACAAGTTTGACAAAACCTTGTGACGACACCGAGAATCTTTTTTTAAATAAATAAATGGTATTCGATTTTTAAAACCAAGGAGTTTTCAATTAAAAGGATTTTAATATGACAGGAACAGTGGAAATATTCCATTCCCGATACTTTTAGTGCAGCCTATGTAATTCCCACATTCCATGATAGATGATAAAAGATTATATGGTATGATAATTGATAAGATAAAGCGGCTGCTTAAATACGAACGAATGCCCCTTGTTAATGGGTATTGTGCATAAAACTGCTATGCAAGTAAAAGTGCTAAATTAACAAAATTAAAGTAATTGTAAAATATGTTCTGGCTGCTTCTTTCACTAACCTTATCTTTGTGAACTCACCAAACAGACTCAACAGTTGATGCTAGAAGTTTAATGTCCGACACACACGGTCAGTTAAAATGACCAGTTCAAACGGATGTATGCTAAAACGATTTCCCTGCTCACTGGCTTCAAATTTCAACTTAAAGATTTCACACTCACGGTCAGTTTAACTGACGCACATCCAAAAACTGACCGTAAACTGATCAGTTTAACTGACGTACATCCAAAAACTGACCGTGAGTGTGAAATCGTAAGTTGAATTTTTTAACTGACGACAACCCACGGATTGTTTCGGGTGCACCGTAATCAGCTGGCTTCAGTTTGTCTCAATTATTGGTTGTAAGTACTTACTTTCTTAGTAGTTACGTACGTTATTTCTATACTGTTTAGATTTTATATATTTAGAAAAGTTCGTCTGACGGAGGATGGAGACCAAGGGGACTGCGATGATGTCACCTTCCTTATGGTGGACTCAGAAGGTGGGTAAAGGATCTAGGTTAATGGAATCCTAGACGACTGTGATGATATCACCTTTCTGATGGTGCAATCCGAAGGTGGGTATAGGATCTCAGTGGCAGCACTAGATAGAACGATCGTGTTAGAACTTATTTGAAAGGGCTCATAAAGACCTTGGTCACTGTGATGATATTACCTTCTTGCTGGTAAACTTAGAAGGTGGGGTAAAAGATCTCAGTTATGCCACTACGAAACAACATCGTGTTTGGGCTTATTTGAAAGGGCTGAAGAAGTAACTAGTTGAAACACCCTTTCAGATTTATTGTGGTAAGTGGCTTATTACCAGACCACTTTCCTATCAGAAATTGCTGTTAAATATTTGATTTCTTCTGCTACATCTGTAGCATCTGAATAAATTACTTCTACAATCCATCTTTTAGTGCCCACTAATCGTAGTATTCAAACAGCTGAACATATAAAACGAGTATTTTTGAAAACTCTTACTGAAGAATATTGGTACACATAATTGTCTTTTTTTATTTAAATTAAACAATAATTACAAAGAACTATAACCTAACATTCTCATACATTTATAATTTATCTGTTTAATAAATATATTAATCTACAAACTGTACATATAATTTTTGAGCTTACATACGGTTGTTTTCTTTTAAATACAGCCGATATATTGAAAATCCGATATTTTAGAAAAATGTCAACAGTCCTAGTTTGAACTGATCAGTTGAACTGACCGTGTGTCAACTTTTTTTTGGATTAAACCATGAAGCAAATATAAAGAGGAGACGTTGTAATTAAATTTTACTCTGTAACAACGCGTGACAATTTGCGGGGTGAGGGGATGCAAAGCCCCGCCCCCTTTACATTATCTACATCTACCGATAAATAGTAAAACTACTCGAATCTTTCCATATCTATGTTGCTATGTAGCTTAGCTACCTTGACGGCAGATGACGGCATGTCCACAAAATGTTATAAACTATAAAAATAATCTTTTGGCGATTAAAATTTCTTTATATCTGAATGCAAAACAAATTTCATCACCTTCGTATGATTATTTTATCATTACTGAGCTCTACGTACCTTTATATTTTTAGTTCACTGGACACAAAGTGTCGCCATCTAGTGTGAAATATATTTAATTATATTTGAAAGCCGACGCAAAGAGATTTTTCTAGAACTATTTTAATAAATTAGGTGTAAAATTACTTACAAATGAAATGTGATGCCATCCATAGCATCGGAGCGTCTACCTCATGAAGCAAGTACATTCAGACAAAGAAATGTTAATCGCCAAAGTAATATTTTCATAGTTTTCTTAATAATTTTGGGAACAAGCCGCCATCTATCGTCAAGTAAACCTCTTAAAAATAAGAAAAAGACAGGGCCGCAATTAGAATTCAATTATTTTACCGACATTCAATATTAAAATGAAGGAAATTGTACTTGGCTGATTTTTACGAAATGTTTAAGTTATATTTAAGTGACATTCTATATGCAAAGAATCACTTAAATACAATTTAAATATGTTTATCATTTCGTGAAAGTCAACCTTCAAGAAATATTTATTTTATCCATAAAATAAAGTCTCTTTGAAACTAAATATTCTATGTTCAATGTTAAGTAGGATTTTTAATATTGAACTAAATATCCTCACTAATATTATAAAGGCGAAATTTTGTGTGTTCTTTCTGTCTCCTTGAGCTTATTCCACCCTAAGTATGTACTGTGTATGTGTAATTTTTTCACGTAGTAACGGCTGAACTATTATTTATGTGTGGGCTCTGAGGAAGAACAAATAATAGACAAATTATTATAATTAATATAATTTTATTTACAAATCAATTAAAATATAAAAATTTTATTCCAAATTAGGCATCCGAATGCAGTTTTTGAATGCCAATCTAAGAACATTAAATTGTATTTAAGTGATTCTTTACATCTAGAATGTCACTTAAATATAACTTAAACATTTCGTAAAAATCAGCCCAGGCACAATTTCCTGCATTTTAGTATTAAAATTTGGATTACTGGGAAAAATAATTGAATTCTAATTAGGGCCCTGTCTTTTGGTTATTTTTATGAGGTTTACTTGACGAGAATACGGCCTGTTCTCAAAATGACTATAAACTATAAAAAGAATATTTTGCGATCAAAAATTTCTTTATGTCTGAATGCAAAACAAATTTCAGCACCTTCGTATGATTATTTTACCAATACTGAGCTCTACGGACCTTTATATTTTTAGTTCACATGACACAAAGTGTCGCCATCTAGTGTCGAATATATTTAATTATATTTGAAAGCCGACGCAAAGAGATTTTTCTAGACCTATTTTAATAAATTAGGTGTAAAATTATTTACAAATGAAATGTGATGCTATCCATAACATCAGAGCGTCTATCTGAGTAGTTTTTACACAATAAAACAACACTTCATCCTTTTCTTCTTAATACTACGAAAATACACCGATTTGCAATTTTTTCAACACATAAGCGCACAGGACGAATGCTGACAGTATACTAACTAAAGCCACGCCCACTATGATGACGTCAGGACCTACTTAGAATCACAGTGCACAGTTGATTATGCCGTCTCCCCTTTGTATTAGCTTCATGGATTAAACCCATTTGAACTAATATCAGTTTAACTGACCGTGTGTGTCATACGGCCAGTTTGTCACACGTTTACGGACGTTTGTCTGATTGTGTGCCATAACAATCTTCATATATCTCTTTAGTCATTTTTATAAAATGTGGTTAATTAATAGTCGCAGGTATACCTTTTTTTCAATAATTCAATAATTTTATCAATAATACTTTTAAAATTTTATCAATAAACCTAGTTTTATAATAAGACCGAGTTCTCGGGCAAAGGTTTTACTCACCAGTTTTTTTAGAGCTTGCATTGAGTTTTGCTACGTAGTATTACTTTTATTCTCTGGTTTTGTTAAGCAGTTTCGTAAATTAAGTACTATATTTGCATACAATGTCGCGAATTTTTTAAATAGTGTATAAAATTGTCTTTTTGTTGTAAAAGTAAAATAATTTATTTTATTTCTATTTTTTATTTTATATATAAATATTTACTGTGGGCGTCACAACCATGCGCATACAATGTTATGGAGTATGTAACTGTTGTTATGGAGTAAAATGAAACAAATACAAATATTATGAGCCGCGTATAACATAGCCAATGTACTGAAGTTAATTTTATATTCAACGATTTTATTCTCTGAATTTATTCTCCTTGAATTCAAGATGAAAAACGAACCGTTTCTAAATATAGAAGTCTACATTCGCCAAGTTCAATTGAAACATTTCACCACCATTAAATCACATGTATAATTTGTTTAAAATAATTTAATGGTTTCAAGTCTTCTCGCCTTAGGATCCACATTTGAAATATAAGTCAAAATTGCTTGCTTTCTTTAAGAATAATTATAATATAACAGATGTAAGACAAAAATATAATTACGGTGGTCGTTTGAAAGTTTTAAACATTATGATTATCTTAAAATGCAAGATTTCCATCCTCCGATCTCTATAATGTTGAGGCACTTGAACTTGATATAAAAAAACAACTCGGCTGCCGACGACGCAAGTATGACTTGATCATCGGCGTACAAAACGCATTTGACGGTTAACTCACCCATTCTTAACCCGCATTCTTCTACTTTCAAATTTTCCAAACAACTGTCCATAAACAGGTTGAACAGCCACGGGGAAGCCACACAGCCCTGTCTGACACCTTTATGGATGACAAACCAGTCCGAGTAGGCCCCGTTGATCCTGACACAAGCACTAGAGTCCCTATATAGAGACTTCAATGCCTGTATCAGACCAGCGCTCAACCCAAATGAGGTCAGTGTTTGCCATAACACGTTCCTGTCCACTCTGTCATAAGCCTTTTCCAAGTCCATGAACGCACAAAAAACTTTCTGGTTTTTGGCCAAAAATTTCTCCGCAATCATGCGCATTGAAAAGACTTGATCCGTACACCCCATCCCCTTTCTAATCCAGCTTGCACATCCCAATTTTTTCCATTAGTTTCTTCCATAACTCTTTCAATTAACACCTTAGCATACAGTTTACCCACAATGCTAAGCAAGCTGATACCACGGTAGTTTTTACAGTCCTGCTGCGACCCCCTTCCCTTATATATTGGGACTATAACGGCTTTGCACCAGTCTTCCGGTACGGAATGAAAGTGAACGCAAGTAAGACGAAAGTTATGGTTTTTGAAAGAGAAGAAAGTAAAACGATATGTGAAATAAGAATAGAAGGGGAGTTGGTAGAGCAAGTAGATGAGTTTGTGTATTTGGGATGTGTGTTTAGCAGGGATGGTAGATATGATCAGGATATAGAACGACGAGTGAATGCAGGAAATAGAGTGAATGGGGCTCTACACTCTATTGTGAAAAGTCAGAATGTGTCCAAAAAGGCACGTATGGCAATTCACAATGCTGTGTTAGTGCCTACTTTAATGTATGGTAGTGAAAGTTGGGTGTGGCAGAAGAAGCACGAGAGTAGAATAAATGTTGTAGAAATGCGATCATTAAGGAGTATGTTAGGGATGAATCTGAATGACAGAGTGAGAAATTGTTTAATAAGAGAAGAGTGTGGTTTGCAAGATGATGTTGTGACCAGGATTAAGAAAGGAATACTTCGGTGGTTTGGTCATGTGGAAAGAATGAATGAGGAAAGAGTGACAAAGCAAATTTATGTTGTAGAGGTGAACGGCAGAGTCGGGAAGGGTCGTCATAGGCGAAAGTTTATCGACCAAATTGGCGATATGTTGAAAATGGGCCAAATCAAGAGTACCTTTAACCGACGAGCGTGTATGCGTAGGTATATGGATGTGGAGGAAGCGAGAGAGGTCTGTCAGGATCGTGTCAAATGGAAGTCCATAGTCTCTGCCTACCCCTCTGGGTGACAGGCGTGAGTGTTTATGTATATGTATGTATGTAATAAACATATTCACAACAAAATAGATACAAACCTATCCGCGATTTAAACAACAATTTGTGTTGAATTAAATAATAAATAAGGTATTGAAACATAACAATTGAGAAAAATTAGACAACTGAATTTGATGCTTTGTTTTATTTGACCATTTATACATGAATATATTAATCAACTGCATAAACTTCAGTGCCTACGTACTACCTAAACAAGGTATATATTGTCTGTAAATTAGTTTTCTATACAGTACAGTTAAGGTAGCTATGAATTATTCACTTATAATATACAATACGTAGTTCAATCACTACGAGGTAAAACATTTGAACAAAGCTGCTTCTGTAATACAAAATTTAATATATGGAAACATTTTTAACCTTATCATCAACAATGTTCATTACTACAGAATCACACAAATATATAAAAATTCAATGCATTTATATTATTGAAATGGGCAAGATCTATCCATAACAAAAATTTAATTTATTGAAACGATGTAATAATTTTGATAAATATAATTCATATTTTCATATTAAAATAGGTAAGTATATTGTACGTATTTAAGCACTGTAAGTGGTACGATTTCATCAAACAAATGTGCACTCGAGATAATTTAAAAAAGTAAATAATTTAATGATTATTATTCTTTACTTTTACATTTTCTATGATTACTACGTTTTATTGCTTGGACGCAGTTCAGACTAGGAATGTCAGCTAAAATGCAAATATAGATTAAATATTATGTAGTTCAATAAATTATATAAAACTTTTATATTGTAGACGAAAGTAACCAATTAGTGGGAGGAATTATTTTAAATAAGCAACATAAAATATTCAAGTACATGACTAGTATGTAGTTCAATTTGTTGTCAAAAATAACATTAACGAATTTTTTGTATTTGTACAAGGCAAAAATTATTCATAAAAATCATTTAAAATACAAAATATCACATTTCTAGAAAATTAAAATTATTTCGTAGAAATATATATATAACTAGCTCACAATGTATTGCTATTATAAAGTAAACAAAACAAAATATTCCAAATAATATAAAGCTATATATACCTATCCTAAAATTTTGATGTTATGAGATCTATAATTACATAAAACACGGTATTATTATTCTTACAATATTAATACTGATTAAGATTAAAATATAAACTTAATTTATTAAT
Source organism: Parnassius glacialis (assembly GCA_033319125.1). Taxonomy (NCBI): domain Eukaryota; kingdom Metazoa; phylum Arthropoda; class Insecta; order Lepidoptera; family Papilionidae; genus Parnassius; species Parnassius glacialis. The sequence continues at coordinate 30,116,728 of JAVANC010000010.1, read as the reverse complement.
ATATTAATTCATTTTCAGAAAAACTATCAGTTTAGTAAATATGTATATGAAAATCCTGTTAAAAAGGAGAAAAATAAATAAAAACATTAAAACCGAAACGACAATAAGACGTATTTAGTGCTCGGTTACGTTATACAAAAATAAAATTAGTAACTACGCACACTATGTATTTTTTCCATGCTATCCCCATCACATTAGTTAAAAGCATCAAATTTGAAAACTGTACAACTACGTAGCAACATAATTATAAGTTATAATTTTAAATTAAGAACCTAATTACAGAGTTAAAACACGAATGGTGCCAACAGACACGTGCTCCGTTTTTATTGTGCAACAAAATCTGGGGAACCCATCATTTAAGACACACAGAGTTTGCGATAATTTATATTTTTACTTTTATTATATTATTTTAATTAATATTTTAACTTTAATTAAATAAATGTCTTTTATACGTATTTACTACGTGTCCTGCAATTTTTTAGCAATATTTAAGAATTAACATACACAATTAGGTTAAAACATTGCATAAATATTTATTACTTTGTGTTAGCATTGCATGTTCTAAATTATAAATTCTAGTTTGACTACATACTACAAACACCATAACATATATACATTGATTTTTAAATTAATTGTAAAATGTTAGATACTTCAGCAGATTTTTACAAAAGTGTTAGCTTTCAAGTAGGATAGTAATAATTTACATTAGAAGCATCAATTACTGATCAACTCCTTTGGAAGAGTTTTTCTGCAATCTTTGAAGAAGAAAGGGAAGCAAAAGATAATTCTACTCTGTACAGAGATTCGCTTATGTAAAGTAAGTGAAGTAAAGTTGCAGCCTCTTTACGTACCACTGCTGGGCACAGGCCTCCTCTCATTTCTGAGAGGGTTTTAGGGCAAGGAAATGGCCGCCGCGCTGCCCCAGTGCGTGTTGGCGAACTTCACATGTCTTTGAAATATTTTTTTCTTATTTCTCAGACATGCAGGTTTCCTCACGATGTTTTCCTTCACCGCCGAGCACGTAGTAAAATTCGCTTATGTAGCAGTAAGATATTTGGAACCGGATCGATTTATAAGTAGAAAACGCCTACGGTTCCAGCAACACTCAGAGGCCTGGGGAAACAAACACTGTTATGCGATTTAGGAAGTTTTAGAAATGGATCAGGCTCATGAGACTTGCATCGCCCAGCGGCCTATACCTTACACCCGAAAATAGCTATTTTATTTAAAAAAAATCATGGATAAATAAATGTTGTCACTATGTCAAAATCTATACAGATAAGAACGTTAAACTGCTGTTCTCATGCACACATAATTATATAAGTGAAACACGTTTTGTTTTTGCATGTCGATCTTAGCATATCAACATTGTAATGTTTAAGTGCAGGGAACTAACACTGTGTTCAGATTCTATTCCGTCACAATGAAAAGTAACTTGCACTTGATCATCGAGTTGTTTGAGTTTGAAGGCTTAATACAACTTTGGATTTATATGTATAATTAATCGATCTGATTTTTTTGCAACTTTTATGAATGCTTCTTTTCACGTTCACAACTGGCGTGTAAAAGGTATTTCATTAAAGGCTTATTACTATAGCGCTTACCTGTGGCTTGCCGATTTTATGCAAATTATTTTCATACTCTTACATATTTCCATAAATTGAAATGTGTGTGTAACTATTGACACATTATGTTTAGGCATCAGGAGACTTATTTTTTATCATTAAAGTACTTCACAACGAGACTCAACGCGACGCGTCGCCGACCTCTATTAAATACACACTGCACAAAAGGTAGGCTTTTGAGTGAGAGCTTGAAAGCATGCTTGATACTTGTCGAGTTTATGAGGCGCTTTCGTCGGGTCTGAGTGAGGCTTCAATCTAAAGACTTCTATGTATATTACTCGACAAGACGGGCTCTGCGACCTAAATACATTGCGCACTAAGTTACGCTCAATTCCCGTAACTCCTTTAGTCGACTGGGAGCAGCCGAGAATACTGTTTCTTTGTTATGTTAACTGTGAACCTTATTCTTGATTAACAAGCTCAATCTAACACTGGTTTTGTTTAATGTAAGTAAGAAAGCTCTGTCATTAGTTATGCGCGCATTTTGTCTACGTGATTTAAAGTATATTTCAGATAAGTATGTATGTAACTTTACTTCATATTTGCCTAAAAGCAATAACTGTCGTTAATGAAAATACAACAGCACGGCATATTTATTGTACCAGGTGCCCGCGCGATACGGACAGCTGTGACACAGTTTTTGTTCTGAACTGCCGGTCTAGCAGTATACATACAAGTCCCTGTCGTAACAATGATTGATCAATAGTGTTATTTGAGGTTGAGATGTGCGTGTGAAGTGGTGCGAGGCACGTGGCAGCTGGTGGCGGCTAGTCGCGGCGCGCGTGTATGTTGTCGTGGCAGCGCTGGCACACGCGCACGGGGCGCAGCGCGCGCAGGCGGCGCACGGGCGCCTCGTAGCGCGAGCAGCGGCCGCAGAACACGGCGCCGCACTCGCGGCAGTGGTGCCGCCGCTCCAGCGCCGTGAACCGCACCTGCCACGTCACGCGCGCGTCCACCGAGCCTTATTACTCTCACCTTTACTGAACTAAGCTGAATATCGCACTCCTTCCCATATATTGCCTCATAGAGGAAATATTTCCTATAGTTGCCACACTTGGCAAGGCTATTTCGCTTTTCAGGAAAACGCCGCTGCCCGTCTTTTGTTTCATTTTCCTCTGTCACCTCTTATGACACTCATGAAACGATATGGGATAGTGAATATTCTTACATCGCCGCTACGTTATTAACGTCCCATCAATAAGTTTAGTACTGTAAAGGCACAACTTGTTTTACATGACACAAATAAGATTAAGAAATGTTTATTTTACGCATGCTTTTAATATTGAATATTATATATTTCTTATCATTTAGGAGAGAGTGGAGCATGTTGTTACAGGGGTAAATAGTTACACGCATTTTTACCAAACTTTAAAACTTTCTGGTGCGTAGTATTGGACTCAATTGGCTCCATAAGACATCGCACATTACGTAAGAATGACCAGTGACTAGGAATGCACAAGGGGAAAAAATATTATCGATATTTTTAAACAGTATCGATAAATATCGCGTGATAAATATCGATATATCATCATCATTTCCATGATGCAAAGATAAGGTCCAAAATTTTATATTATTGACAGTTGGACGACGAAAAACAAAAGCAATAACCAACCACACATAAATACTTTTGTACCTCTTTCTGTTGTTACGTGTTTTGTAATTAATAAAAAAATAAAAAACAACAGTGGTAGAGCCACGTGGCAGCTTTTGCTGTCGCACAGATGGGCCAGCTCGAACCGGGGTGGTACCATGACCTCACAGAAAACCAGCGTGAAGTAGAGGTTTACCTCTGCGTTTCGCTTGGTGAGTGCAGGTGGCCGGAGGCCCTTTTTACTGGAAATGAGGCATTCCATCTTAGTCCTTACGGGTGACAACGCATCTGCATATCTACTTTTAATTTACTTTATTGTTTTTTCAGCTAGAGATATCCATCAATAGTGACTTCGATTTGTTAAACATATTGTGCTATAGGACAAGTAGTTACAATTTTTTGGGGTAAGTTGTTACATATAACAACTTGGCCCGTATAAGTTGGGCTTGATTATCTTATTAGCTTATCAGTCTCTGCAAGGGATAAAAATCAAGTTTCTAAATCACTTCCAAGGCAGAATTCTATTTTCGAAGCGTATGCGTTTCTTCATATTTATAAAATGTAAATATACATTGTTTCCTTTTCAGAATGAGAAATTATAAAAGAAAATCTACGAGATTCTTCTACTTCTGCGCCTAACGTCTCCAGTTTGATACTAGATCTGGAAAAATTGGAATTGTTGGTCGCCGTAAACTAAAATACGCTGTACTATCTGATATAGCGAAAATGGAGCATTAGCAAAAGATTATGAAGAAAATATGGCCAAGAAACAAAAAAGCTGCGATAAAAGTAAAGCTACAGGAAAAGGTAAGGGAAAGACAATGAAAGTGAGTAAAAAAAGGAAAAGATAAGAAAGAAAAAAATTATTGGACTCAGATACTGAAGAATGGTATTTTTAAGTGTGCAGTGAAAGTTACAGTACTTCTAAAATAGAAGAGAGGGGAGAGTGTATGAGAGAGAATGCAAAATGTGGGCCCATGTCAAATCTGAAACGGGAAACGTTTACTCATTTGTTTGCATTAATTGCAATTTTGATGAAGACTGATTTAATACTTTTTATTACCTTTATGTTATCTTTACCTTTACAAAAATGATTATCTATTTTTTCTATCCTATCCTATTCTATATAATTTCAATTGAAGTGAGTACCTTATTAATGTTAGGATCCCAAAAAATAGTTTAATAAAAATGATGGCACTTGATAATTGTTTTTTTTACACACATTGATTAAAATTAGTAAAAGTTATTCATTATTTATTGAAAGTAGTTTGTAGCTGATAAAGCTTATTTCTGATTTTAGTAATAACAATGTTGTTTTACCTAAGAATTAAAAAAACCTCACAGCCAATGTAATGTGATGTTGCTGTTAAAATAGCTTAAAAATGAAGATATAGACACTATCATTACAGATTATTATTACAAGATTGTTTAAAATGTTTGTTTCGATTACAGCATTTAAAAATAAAGATGATATTCCGGTTTATCATTGTTGATTTTATTAATTAATTTACCGTAACAACGTGCCCCTAAGATGTAACAACTTACCCCGGACTGGGGCAAGTTGTTGCAATCGATTTGTTTTAATTAAATTGCCCATTGTGAGAAAACAACGTAAATTAAAATAATTTTTCAGTAATATTATACTAGCTGAATATTTATTTTGTCGATAAAAACAATGAAATTGATAAATTATTTTATAGGGTTTGCCATATTGACAATTATCAAAAAATGTAACTACATGCCCCATTCTCCCCTAATAATAGAATACATGTAATGATATAAGTAAATAAGCGTATGTGACATTATATCAAATCGAAAAAATAAAAATATTAAATAATTTTCGAACATGATACAACACACAAAAATATAAAAAATAATACACAAAAAATAAAATTTTTCAACAATGCAACAATCAAAATCGCAATAAAATATTTTTAAGGGTTATTCATCGGGATAAAAACTATCCTATCTGTCAAGTTGGACCAAAATGCACACAGTGTACAAAATTTTGAGGGTCATTTAGCGGGACAAAAACTATCCTATCTCTCAAGTTGGACCAAAATGCACACAGTGTGCGAAATTTCATTGAAATCTGTTCAGTAGTTTAGGAGTCCATCTCGGACAAACAACGTGACACGTACTTTTTATATATAAATATATATGTAATAAATTGAATTTTAAATTAAATATCCTATGTTGCTCCATACATGTAAAAAAGCCATAGAGTGGCTAAAAGCTCTATACAAACGAGGAAACTGAGCTTATCTTAATTAGTACTAGCTAAGTAAAACGCGCGCATACACACACATACTTACTATATTATAATTATATATTATTATATATATATATAATTTATCAAAAATTTAATCAAGCTTTGAAGTACTCACTCTTTTTATTTATTTATCTAAATGACTAAGTCAATAAAATTATAATTATTAATTAACACATTAAGATGTTATGACTGTTATGAATTTTAAGTATTTTTGTAATAAATATATAAATCAGATTCTATTTTTTGTGAAGTAATTACTTTATCGTTTTGACATCTATTTAAGAAACATTGTATACACAGATTTTCAGTTTTTCACCTCACCCACTGAACCTAACAATAATATTCAACCCTCGAAAACGGTAAGAAAAAATTAGTGATTTGTTTACAAGCTCCAATATATTGTTGCTCACCTGACATTGCGTGCAAAATGGTGCGGTGTCATCGCGTATCCAATGGTCAGCCGGACCGCCTTTGGCGCCTGATGCAGTTGACATATCGGGTGCCGACCAACGAAAGATCTAGCAAAATTAATTAATTTACTTTTATTATCAATTAATAAAGTAATTTGTCAATTAACAGTACCAGTCGTGTAATCCTTTGTCACGCAAAAGCTATACTATTAAGCAGATTAAAATTAAATCAGTAACAGGTATCAGCTCACACTCCGCAAGTAAGTTAATGTTGAGTCGATATTGCTATATGGTACAAAGCCCTCACGTGGCGTCATATGCGCCAACAACAATAACCTTATCTAAACACAAAAGTGACCGCTAGTTTTTAGGGTGATGTTGCGTTTTAACGTGAGTAATTATCTGAACAATGTTATGCCAACATGCGTAGCAAACGTTTTAGCTCTGCATGGATATTTGAGGTGAAGCAGCAACAAAAAATCTCGTTGCCTGGTCTGCATTCGTCGCTTGTTCAGCGGTCAGTGATTGGTGCGAACATTGTATGAATTCAAAGGAGAATGGGATTTTTGGGCCTGAAGTTAACAAATTGGTATATACTTCAAAAAATTGTTTATATTTTTCTGAGTACAAATACAAAAATCTAGCTCATTTTACAATCTAGAATTTGAAAAAACATTAAAATAAGTAATAATTTGGAATATCGATTATATTAATACAATCGATTTTAAATTTATTCGGACTAAAAATAAATATAAACTAAAAAAGCTACTAAGTAGTAACTATCAAAATATGTTATTTGCATAAGGAAAACATTAAATAAACATTTATTATCAATAAATCGATTAACATATAGACTAGTGTAATTCTCGTTTTGGAGCGATACATAGACTAACGTCTTCAAAATAGTTCGTAAGACTTCTCTTTTTGACACTTGACAGTACAAACTGCAAAATTATTTACATAATACATGTCAATTTGTCCTGACAAGGGCCTATTTTCGATTCGATTTCTCATGATCGCAATATAATCGATTCGCGACTAAATTGAGCATTTTAGCAAAAGCTTGGTGTGCCAAATTATAATTAATAATTAATTTATAAATAGCTGCCAAAGATAGCAACCTAATATATTCATGATAATGAGAACTTTCGACTGTGTAAAAAAAGAATTACCAATATCGATTCATGATTCATATTGACGAAGATATCGACTAACATAAATAAAAACAGACTTTTCTTCTTTTTCTGTACGCTAAATACATGATTACTGTATGAAATAAACTCTAACTGTATTGCATTTATTAATCATATAAAATACATAGGTTGCGTTTGAGAAGCCCTAGTGCCAAATACTTTACAATTAACTTGTCTTTTCGTTTTGGCTTTTGCACTAAAAAGTAACGGCATCTGTTATTTGATAATGATGTTAACTTTGTCGATAATAAAAAGTACAGATACGTTTAGTTCATTCTCAGATTATGGCACATTTTTAAATAAAGATGATGTATACAAAAACAGCATAAGTAGACATGTGTATAAATATCACCGTGACTTTGTGACTTTTTTTGACTATTTAAAAAGTTCCAAATCTAAATCTTTGAGGCATAAGTGGAGAAAATAACTATGTTCCTTCGTGCAGCCACCGTACTACGTACACTGTCCTAAATCAGTGACAGGAGTACTGCTGCGTTACTCCTGTCACTGATTTAACCAAACAATAGGAACCACGCGTATATACTAGAACGGTACACCAACAGCAGCAAAGTTAGATGAAATTCGTATATTAAAAAAAAGGTCAGGTAAAGAAGATAATAAAAAAACGACCTGAAATAAAACTGAATAAATTAAAATGCTTAAGCAAAGTCACGTGATAAGTTCTTTAAATTTATTTATTAATGAATTTATGATACAGTGATGTTGCTTAATTCTAAACTCGCCAAACTTTTACGTTTGATGGCCGTTCTAATGTTCCAAGTATCCAACGTTATCGACGTACAATATTACACGATGATTTTTCACTGTGACTTTTTGGTAACCGAAACAACAAAAGTGGCTTCTATGTGATTTGGTCCGATACGACTGGATACGATAGATTCTTGAATCGATTCAGTGAATGGATCCAAATAATTGAAAATCAATTCCTTTACTCTAAATAATCGATTTTTTATTAATCGATCTCAGATCGACATGTCAACTATGACTTCACTATAGCTTGCTCGTATTTATTAATCTGTGCGTCACTTATCACTCACTTGTTGTTTTGACTCGTTCCGTTTTATTGTTATCCACGGCTTTATTTCGCGATTTTACTTACTTAACCTGCTTTTGATTGACCCTTGCTTCGTTATTGGACACCGATAATCTTACTTATAAGACTACCCAGCCTTGTCAAGTTCTTTTCCAAACGTGTCATGTTCCAAACAATAAGTATCCAAAATGACAATTTGAACGATTTTCCCCAGCTTACTTATAGTGAATTTATATTAATTTCGATAGGTACATACCAATAGAAACAGGCACATTCCTACTATTGTGAACACATAAGAGCAAATGATGTTTATATAATTGAAGTGTGCAGGGAGTCTAGCAGCAGTCTATTGCGAGAGCGGTCTGTTTCAAATACCTAATGGCTGCTTAGAGGAAGAATAAATTCAAGGCACAATAGCCTCAAAATATACTTTGTATACATATTGGTTGACAGCTTTCGCAGCGGCCGAGAATCTATTCTTCAATATTATTGTAGAATAGATCTATTATATGGTACCTTAGTTGGGCAAGGTATCAGGACAATATAGTGCCACCTGCGCAGTTCCTTGACGATATTTTAATAATTATGGAAGACGATTAAAATACCTAAAAAAATTGTTTTCTGTTTAATAACCAACATCTTATTCCTATCTGGCTGAATTAGGTAGATATATAGAATTAGGTAATTAGGTAGATATGTAATTGAGACATATTAATGTGTGCTTAAAAAACCCTATCCAAGTCAGAAGTGTCTGGTTCGATTGCTAGTTATCTTTTTTGGTATAAAAATTTATTGTTATGGGATATTTGTGAGAATAAACAAGTTGCCTGAGTGTATTCGAAGTGTAGCCAGCTTGGTTGAATATTTATTTACCAACTGAATTACAAGAAAGCTTGGAACAGTTGATAATATAAGAGCTGATGTTATTTGAGCAAAACATTACAGGCGAGGTAAGTAGGCATTTATCTCCATTTACGTTGTTAATATGAGAATTTATTAATATAATTATTTTTTAAAAGCTTTTGCCCCCTTTAACACTTGAAAAATATTCATTTAATAGTTAAATAACTATATTATCGTTAGTTAATACAACCTCATATTATAACCTCACTTTTACTTAATATTAAATAACTCAGCTCCGAGATTGACAAATCTTGCCAAATTTTCAACTATGGAGTGTTTATATGTAAGCTTTCAAATGATCCAACTTTCATGTTGTTAACACCTGGGCCCAAGAATGTATGGAAACGTATCCGTCTCGTTTCGGTATTAAATACCTATTAAAATGTTAAGGCTAAAGAGAATAGGTGTTTATTGCGGTAAGATTTAGGGCTTCATCAACACGTATCATCAGGTAGGATTGTAGTTAAGATTAACTTACAATAAGTAAAAAAGAATATCATAAAAGACAGCAGTGGATGTTTGTCCTAGTGAAATTTATGTAGGTATTTAAACTTTCCACGATACAGGGGAAAATCCTAGTGTGAGTTGCTCCATCGTGTAAAGTCACATCGGTATAGTTTGCAAATAGTAATGAGGGTAAAATATGAAGTTGCCGTTTTAATGGAGTGGCCATTTTGAATTAAAATTAAACCTGCTTAGTCCAAGAATCGTGCTTAAATTTTTTTACACAAATACTTTGACATTCTAAATTCATAAATAATATTACATTATTACATTCTATTGTCAAACTTTCAATTGTTTTTACAATAAATATTTGAGTTAAATACGGAAACCTTAAACATAAAAGTAATTTTCGGATCTAAATTAGAGTAATATTCGCAGCAGTGAGAGCTCACAATATCAATGCTGCGTTTGGAAAGGATACGACCAACTATTATACTGTGTTTGTTAAGCTAACAGATCAATCGCTTTCGTAGTGGAAACTTTGATTTGAAAAATGAACCACAAGGAAGACTGGACACGAAGGTAAATAACGATGAATTAAAAGTAATGATGTTTGATTAGGTCAACAATCATTAGCATTAACAAGAATTATCCTTATGTTTTGCTTTACTTACTTTAGTCACAAACTCACAATATTGATTCATTTGGACCTGAGTAGTAAAATAAAATAAAAAACTCGAGAAATAGGTGCCTCATGAATTAACTGATGTGAATAGATGAGTAGGTATTGAAACTTGCCAATCAAGCAAGTTTCAATACCTTGCTTGATTGGCAAATTTGGATAGAATTGCGGCTTTTAATGAATGAATTTTCTACGATTATCGCAAGCGAAATACGGAATGGCTAAATTCAGGTCAAATACTGGAAAAATGGCCAAAAGCAAAGCTACCCTAAAGAAATGAAGTAATCGGTGCTGTTTGATGGTCAGTTCAATTCACTATAGCTTTTTGAAATCCGGTGTGTCAGTAACTTTAGAATTTGGAACAACTATGGCGTGTGTCAGTGAGTGCGTGCGTGAGTGCGTGCGTGTGTGCGTGCGTGCGAGTGGCGCTCACCCGGCCGCGCGCGTCGCCGACGGCCAGGCCGCGGCCGGTGCGCGCGGCGGCCACGGCGGTGACGGCGGCGGGGCAGGCGTTGTCGCGCCGCTCGTACGCCGTGTGCATGGTCAGCTTGCCGCGCAGCACCAGCCGCCGCGTCCACCGCACGCACCGTTCTGCAATAACACCACACACAACATATTCATGACATAACATACTAAATTGTCCTTCTTTTTGTTAATATAATAAAATGCATGTTTATTCGAATGGTAATATGCGGTAAAATCACATGTAATTGTAGCAGTTAAGACAAATGTAATAAAGTATGTTTACTTTCTTTATTAATTTATTATTTAATTTTAACTGCCTTGACTTATTTTTTTACACCATTTTTAAAAAACCGTACAAAACGCTTTAGTCTTTCAATTAAACGAAAACGTTTTAATCACGTTTATATGACCTATACGAGCTAAGATCCTTTCGCCTTCTCTCCACAGAACAATATTACAAAGAAAGTTATGCAAACAAATACTTGTCTCCACTGTAAAAACTATTTAGAAATGATAAAATAAAAGATTTACTAATGTTACGTGCGGGAAGAAAAATACCGATCAGGTAAGAAATTGATATATTTCCATACACACAGCAAATGTACATTATACCTAGAATTCCATCGTACAAAATTGTTAGGCTTTTTGGTAAAGGTTCACACTTATATCCCGGAAGACATCAGATGACGGACACTCAAATTTTTGGTCGTCCGAATTATTACCTAAGCTCTAAAGCTTAGGTAATAATAGTATTATAGATATAATATATATATTATATATATTATAGGTATAATAGAAATTAGTTTCTAGAGAAATTAAATATGTTTCTGATATAAAAATGTTTTTTTTTCTTCTTATTATTTGGATCACCAAAAGATAACATGAGGGGTTAAATATAATTATGGAGTATAACCATACAGTTTTAATTACTTAATTTTAAATTAAAACGTTATTTTTATCAACAGTCGTCGCATTTCTCTTTAATTTATTTCTGACTTAAGAAACCAATACAAACAAGTACTTACATTTTAAGATAGCGTATTTGCCAAATTTTTAAAATACCCCAACCACACTGTTGATTGGAAACATAAACAAGGTATTTTTCTCTATTGATCGAATTTCATCTACAAGTGATACGAGATTATTCTTGAATTACTATTTTATCCTAAGATCTGTTAATATAAAATATTTCACCAATTGTCTATTTGACTAATTTTGGAAAACCATTTTAAATGATTCTTTATTGCATAATAATCACACTACACTAATATTTCCGGTAGATCTAGTGTATTAACAATAAAAATCCAAGTTAAAGTTTAAATTTTCAAAATCACGCCAAAAACACTGATAATGGCGCTGGTCATATGACATGTGTGACGTCCACAAGTGTAAACAAGTCAATAACCGTAATAAAACAGTGCCGCTGAAGTTAATTTTATCATCTTTCTTCAAATTTATTCGATAAAATGGTGTATAAATGGTGTGTAGTCCCACAATGTACTAATACGACTATAAGTAGTCCACAGAAACTGTTTGTTTCTAATCTAACGAATCCCAAAAGACGAAAGATGTGGTTACAATTAGCCCGAAGAGACCCAAAGAACATTTTAGCTCACACCAATGTTTTTATGTGTGAAGATCTTTTATATAAAGTAATAATCCTAATCTTTAATACCTAACATCTTAAAATGGCTTAATCTTACAGTATAAGTTGAAAGGATCCTTTTCAACCAAACCCCACAGGCTACGGGGATCCCCGTAGTTTTCTTTTATGTTGTTTAGCTATCTTTTAAATTTCTAAGTATATCAACATAGCCTAAAATGAGATTTTACAAAACTTCTGAATGATGATCATACATACTTACACTGCTGTTTTCACATTCTTATGTTCCGCAGCATATTATTTGCGTTATTCTTAAAGAAATCTGCAACCATAAATTCGTCTATCTTAGATAGGTTGTTGTTATCGGCTCGCACAAAATTTGACTCCATTTTGAGATTCAAAACGAATATTTATGCCGCTAGTTATAAGATTTATCAAAATAAAAACTGTTTCAGAAATAGCTCAATGATCGATATAGCACCCAAAAACTTAGAAGGCGAACTACAATCAGTCACGGCAGTTATGTTTACTCGTGTGTGACGTCACTAGAGTTGCAACCAATCATCGGGCGTTCATGTCACAGATAAAATTTCAAAAAATAATATATTGCATGCCGATCGCAAAGCGCGTGAGTATGTTCTACTAACGCCTAAAAATCAAAATTCCAACGTTTTGTCGCATGAAATCGTATCCTACAATCATATTATACATATAAATGATATAAAAAGCACATTGTTAGAAAGATAAATTATTGTTGAACCTAATAATATTTTTTTTAAATCGATTAATTGCTATTTTTAAATAAAAAAAGAGGTTTTAGTGGCTTATGGTGTGGATTTATCATGTCCCCAAGGCTTGTAAACACTATAACTTTTGAAAATATCAATTGTTTAACTCAATCTATTTTTTAATCTCTTCATCTATCATGTGGGAAGCCACTGAATGTAAATGGCAGTCTAATTTTGTTTTGTTTAGCTATAATTAATTTTTTTCGGCTCGAAAATGGCGAAATTTTCGTTGATTTGGTAGCCTAGTATAAAATTATTTCTATAAATGAGGAGCTACAGCCACAGAGTAGTTTACTCACTAACTCAGTTCGCCATCGCCATAGATTACTGTATATAATATATATCAGTTCGCCGTCAGTCGCCGCTGTGAGTGGACATTATTTCGGTTGTTTGCAGCGGCTCAAAAAGATCGCTGTACAAATACACAATATTCGAATAACCAAATTTTTTAAATACTTGATTATAATAATAATAAGAGATTTTTTTTATTACAATATTTTAAAAGCACAGAATAAATAATAGTAGGACGTACTAAAAGTAAGTAGTATCAATTTTTTTTGTCATGGGTGAAATTTTCATGGTTTTCGAGTATGGAGTGTAGAGTAGAAGGAGGACCATCTCTGTATATGAAAAGTGTCCCTAAAAACGCGTACAATAAGGGTGGCGCTGCAGTAGCATAGGATAAATTAAAAAAAAGCGCCAAAATTAATTAGAATAAGATGGAGAAATAAACAAGGACCGACCAATCCGCTTGGTTTTGTACTACGTAAATAGTTGAGGTTTTGCATACTGGCATTTTACTAACTACTCTAGTCATGAATTTTTTTAAATATTTGAATTTAGCTGACTTCACTCCGTCTACAACAGCTATCTTCATATCGTAGTTTTTCAGACGCCAGCGCTATTGTGATAGGTTTTGGAACCACTATTTTCAGTATATAGTGGGACACTTTTTCAACTTTCGCACCTTATAAGATGGTTCTCCTTCTACTCTACACTCCATATTTTCGAGGGTGTTGAAACCGATAGGGTTGTCAAAATGTAAATCCAAGATGGCGGCCGCAATAAGTATCAATTTTTTCATAATGGGTGTCATTTTCATGGTTTTCGAGGGTGCTGAAGCCAATAGTGCTGTCGAAATGTAAATCCAAGGTGGCGGCTGCAGTAGGTATAAATTTTTTCATCATGGGTGTCATTTTGATGGTTTTCGAGGGTGTTGAAGCCGACAGTGCTGTCGAAATGTAAATCCAAGATGGCGGCTGCTATAGATATCAATTTTTTCATCATGGGTGTCATTTTCATGGTTTTCGAGGGTATCTAAGACGATAGTGCTGTCGAAATGTAAATCCAAGATGGCGGCTGCTATAGATATCAATTTTTTCATCTTGGGTGTCATTTTCATGGTTTTCGAGGGTGTTGAAGCCGATAGTGCTGTCGAAATGTAAATCTAAGATGGCGGCTGCAAGGGGTATCAATTTTTTCATCATGGGTGTCATTTCCATGGGTTTCGAGGGTGTTGAAGCCGATAGTGCTGTCGAAATATAAATCCAAGATGGCGGCTGAAGTAGGTACCAATTTCTTCATCATGGGTGTCATTTTCATAGTTTTCAAGAGTGTTGAAGCCGATAATGCTGTTGAAATGTAAATCCAAGATGGCGGCGGCAATAGATATCAATTTTTTTCATCATAGGTGTCATTTTCATGGGCTTCGAGGGTGTTGAAGCCGATAGTGCTGTCGAAATGTAAATCCAAGATGGCGGCTGAAGTTGGTACCAAATTTTTTCATCATGGATATCATTTTCATGGTTTTCGAGGGTGTTGCAGCCGATAGTGTTGTCGAAATGTAAATCCAACATGGTGGCTGCAATAGATATCAATTTTTTCATCATGGGTGTCATTTTCATGGTTTTCGAGGGTGCTGAAGCCGATAGTGCTATCGAAATGTAAATCCAAGGTGGCGGCTGCAATAGGTATAAATTTTTTCATAATGGGTGTCATTTTCGTGGGTTTCGAGGGTGTTGAAGCCGATAGTGCTGTCGAAAAATAAATCCAAGATGTCGGCTGAAGTAGGTATCAATTATTTCATCATAGGTGTCATTTTCATGGTTTTCAAGGGTGTTGAAGCCGATAGTGCTGTCGAAATGTAAATCCAAGATGGCGGCTGCAATAGATATCAATTTTTCATCATGGGTGTCATTTTCATGGTTTTCGAGGGTGCTGAAGCCGATAGTGCTGTGGAAATGTAAATCCAAGGTGGCGGCTGCAATAGGTATAATTTTTTTTATCATAGGTGTCATTTTCATGGGTTTCGAGGGTGTTGAAGTCGATAGTGCTGTCGAAATGTATTTAAACTACTTTAAACAAAATCCGTATAATCATGCTATACGTTATTTTTAATGCGAAGGCATGCTCAATTGGATTTACCAATATATTTTTACGCTATTAACTGATAGCATGACCACAATTTGTAGTATATTTTCAATGTTGTCAAATAGCCTATACGACAATTGTGATTGGGGACATCATGGTAAGTTTCTTTTCGTACTGTAAAAGTAGGAATATCATCGTTCGAAAGGTAATGAACAAAACACTCATTATATTATGTTGACATTTACAATGTAAAGGTTAACATTAAATGTTTTATCTAATTTAATTTATTTGTAAGACATTATAAATAAATTTTAATTTTCCGCACTCCTTCAAATACACTCTCATTATGTTAAATATTACACTCCTCCCTGCACGGAATATGGTTAAAAAGGGATATAAGCATCGATATATATGTACTACGCACTAGATTTCGCATTCCGAACATTTACTATGTTCAACTGAACTGTACTGCAATCCGTACACTAAACTAAATATTGCGTAAATTAAAGATTTGTGAATTCCACAAAATAATTATTATTACAGTTTATTTAGAAATATGTTTGTTTAGATTAAAATGAGAGTATGTATTTTATATTAAATTAAAGTCTTCGCGCATGCGCGATTCTACTATCTCCCGCGCATGTGCGAAGACATAGAATAGCGCACACGTTTTGTTTGAAATAGCTTTTCTAGTACGTAGTACATATATATCTCAATGGATATAAGTTTTCTTTTCAAGTATTAATAATATATATTATTATTATTATAATGAAACAGTATTATTACTTAACCGAAGTACCGACCTGCGTCTGCAGCAGGTGAGGCGGGTGCTGCGGGTGCTACGGGCGGTGCGGGGTGCGGGGCGGGCGGGGCGGGCGAGGCGGGCGCGGACAGCAGCACGAAGGAGTCGCTGAGGCTGGTGTCGGACTTGCTGGTGCGCAGCGCCGCCTCGCCCGCCTCGCCCGCCTCCACGCCGCCGCATGCCTCCACCGACCCCGACTCGCTCGACTCGCCGATACTGCCGCCACCTACGCACCGCACCCACAACACATCACAACAGTAAATATGCTTAAGTCATCACCACCTAGTAGTAGTAATAATCGAAAGTAACCATGCCTGGCTCTATTGAAACCTGGTCATCATCACAACATGTTCTCGTGAATAAGCCTAGTATTATGGTGCTGGACTAGCCACATTCATAAAAAATATACATCTTGGTCGAACGGGCTAGATATCCTTATAATATTTACTTGAATTTTTTATATTTACTATCGTCTCGAGGACGATGGTATGGAAAACATTAGTATGTCAAATTCAAAATTCAAAATTTTTTGAATTTGAATTTTGAACATTAGTATATATCTCTAAGAACATTAATTGCAGTGTATGTGGTAAATTCGATACATGTTCGGGGCCAATACCATCCTAAACAAGTTATTACACTGAACATAAAACTATTTAATGGTTGTCCATCTGAAACTGAAACTGTCTGTATGAAATACGGGGTATGGATAGCCTGCCCCATAGGAGGATATTTGCCATAGTTGACACGCTTGGCAAACAAGTTGGCAACCGAAGTTTTTGTAGCTATTATTAAGTTGTTATCAGGACGATGCTGCTACTCATCTCTTGTTTTAAATTTCTCTTTGACACCTCTGACACCCACACACTTCATTGGGTAATAAATGCAATTAAAATCCCAAAAAAACCTACTGATGCCAGCAATCAATGATTTAGCAGTAACATAGTAGTATAATGACATACTTTTTCGGTATAGTGGATTCCCTTTTGATTTCCGTCTCAATACAATGTTGTCTTGCTTCTGTAACTTGCTGCGATGAGTAAGGCTTTCCTTCTCTTCATCTATGTCCTTCTCATTATCATAGTCTTCTTTGGTTTCCCCGCAAGAATCGGCGTCTTGCTTCTGTTCGGTATAGCGGGATAGGGATTGAGGCTCTTCATTATCGCTGCAAGTATCCTTTTCTTCATGTCTCCGAGCCGATTCTTTGGCACTGGTAGTTTCACAAGCGTCCGAAAGTGAGCTTTCAGACCCTGACTTAGTGAGATTACCTGTAATATTTTATTATTATGATAAATGTTAATCATTATATTTTAATACTCTTAATCAAAAAATCGTAAAGAAAAATCTTGAATATTTTTGAAATATCTCTATCTTTTGGATGGATGTAAGAATTAATGGTTTTTAAATTAAACCTGAGAGGCAAATCTAACAATGAAATACATGTATTATCCAAATTGAATTAATTGACTTACCTTCGTTCTCCTGCGAAAGACTCATTTGCTTAACTAACTCCTCCACTCGTTTAATAGCAGCCTCCCTTTCATTTGATTCAATGTCATCAGTCTTAGCTTCTCCATCAGATTTCACTTCAATTTCCGTTGTAATTGCATCACCTTCCAGACCGCTCAGTTTTTGCTCATCTTTCTTTATCTCATTATCTATTGAATTCGTGTTCGGATCAACACTGACTTCAGCACTATGACTTTCTTCGTCGTTAACTGTTTCAGCCACATAGTCAATTGACCACATCTATTGGATTAAAAATAAAGCTATAAATAAAATCAAAATGTGAAAACTCTTTATACATAAGGCAATAAAAGTATAATAAAAAAGTATATGAATTATGTTAAATAATATTTTATTACAAAAAGTACTAGTAGGTAAAAATAGGTACTGGCAGGCTGGTGCAACTTCCATAGTAAAAATTATATGTACTACAGGGGTCAAATTTTAATGACGGTTAGCTCTTCTTTCTGCTTTTCGTAATATGTCCGTTTCGTAGTATGTATATAACGAAATTTTCAAATGAAATAGGTTCAAATGTCAAATCAAACAATTATATTTGTATATATTTTATTAATTAAGATTGCTTTTAATTTTGCTATAGGATCATTTACAGAATTGTTAAGAAATTAAATATGCATTATAAAACTTTTCAATTAAATGGTGCAAGAAGCGGAATAAATGATAACAAGAAAAGGCTATTCGTAGCAATATTTCCCTTAGATGATGAAAGGTATGTGGTGATTTCAACTTTAATAGTAATATGATATTTAACGCGAGTACATTTTTGGACTAGCCATCTATGTAGGACAGGTTTTTATAGTGTATGATTGTGTGCACAAATACAAACACACTATTTCCTAAATCTGATAGTTCGATGGTATGGCAATCCGAAACGAACTATACTTAGAAACTACACAGTCAATTCTGCCTGCTAACATTCTATATGTTCAATAAAAATGTGATTTTATTTATATTACTTTTTCAGATGCAAGCAATGGGTGAAATAGCTGGCACATGCACCAATTGAAAAGATTCGCACGTTAAGACATATTTGTGACAAACATTGCATTTGAACCCAACTAAAACGAACTGTTATTTCTTTAGTGGACTTAATTTAAACTTCTACAATTATGTATGTATCAAAGATGTTTTATAGGTCCAGATACCGTGTTGCTAACACACCGCAACGTTCATAGTGAAGACAGTCTTTGATTCATGTGTGCGTGAGTACCACGTGACGCGCATATCTTACGCACCATGGCTGCATTAATGTGCGTGACTTTGGTAATAACAGTGTGAATCGATTACCCAAAAAATGTGGGAGATTTTATATTTCATTCATATTGACGTACCTATTGATTCTAAGAGTATAAAATGTGTGTGCGTGGCGTGTGCATTTGTGTGCGTGTGTGTATGGGGATATGGTTGCTTATGTGTTTTTTATGTAGGTACGAACATCGCACTAAAATATTGAAGATATATAATAAAACCTATAATTAATGTAACAGTTAAAATAAATAAAATAGCACAGTAGATATTTATGTATGTAACATATATTTATAATCTATTATTACTAAATATATACAGAGTACTACACTTTTGTACTGTAGAACACTAAATATTGCCGCTTTTTACGAAGACATTAAATTATTTTTCAATCCTAAGTAAAATGACGAAAAAAGTAAGTTTGGTTAAGCGTAAACTTCAGCCAAGAGATAGCAAAATGTTTAATTTTTTAAAATTGCTCTGTTCCGTTGCTGCGTGAAGGAAGGACAAAAACAAATAAACAAAAAATCCCACTTTCACATTTATAATATTATATTAGTATGGATTGTCAAGAATGATAGATAAACTTTTAAAACCGGTTTACAATCGGCTTTTTGAGGGTGGAACTATACACTCGCGCTCTCTTTCTCGCTCTAGTAAATAACGGTTATGAGTGACCAAAAAGGATAGAAGCACAGGAAAGTGCAATTTAATGCTGCCAAATGTAGTTCAACCCTAACGTTTAAAACGGTTTAACTCTATAGGTTGGGTAAAATCTGTAAAATTAGACTGTTTAAAACCCCTATATAGATATCTCTTGCGGTTGATCATGACATTAAAAAATGGTAAAAATATTTCATAGACTAGGCAACACTTGAATATTATTGCGCAGTATTATTACTTGTATGTACATTTAGCTTTCGGATTCTTTTACAAAGAATTACACCATAAAATTGTATAGTTACTTATGAAAAGTGATGTTCTTATCCTTATCTTTTTTCCAAGAGTAATTTTTAAATGATTTCACAGCACAAACAGTCATTTTGCGAAATTAAAAACACCGGTACGTGACGTATGTTCACAGCGAACGTCGCTGGCGTAATGGCGGAACGATCGAACGAATACGCCAATATTGGCGCCTTTGAAATGGAAGCGTTTTAGGCGCGCGTACACGGTATCTGGACCTATAAAACATCTTTGGTATGTATGTTAATTAGGTTTCATTTACATGTAGCAAAAGATAATATACCTCTAAAGTCACATTTTGGTAAGAATTCGATTATATAAATGAACTCAAAGTTATTTGTAATTACCTGGTTATAAATAATTTTTTTATAGATTCATCTACAAACATTAGCTATAATGAGCACTCATTTTGAAAGCGACAATTAGTAAACGATCTCTGCGAATAGTATGTACCTAGGTACCTCTATGAAGAACCCTAGCGATTTGTACATAGTATTTGTTACACATAAAAGCAATTTAATCCAATCAGTATTAAAAACCCAATATTTTTACCCTTAAAAAACTAACGTTGAAAACAAGCATCCAGACGCAGACTATTTATTTTACAGCATAGCAACAACTGTTCAGTGCGAGAAGGAAGCCTCGGTCCTGCAATGCCGCAGCCAAACGCTTAGCCACTGCGCTACGGAGTCATCATTTATTTTTTACTTAATTAATTACTAATATAATAGTGCGTTTTTTATTTTATATTTTCTTTATACATATTTTTGTACCTAATTGTAGAGATATAATTACAAATTGCTGTGTGTAAAATACATTGATTTCTTATCCTCATCGGCGTTTTTACTTTCCAATCACACTTTCCAATTTTACAATCCCCATGTTAAAAAAAATATTTCTCAAATAATTCAGTATAGAGATCTAAGTTTTCTTATGTAAAAACAACCAATAAACAATATATCGATAAAGGTTATATCGATAAAATTATTCGAGGATAGACATTTACAGGACTACTGTAATTCGTCAATGTTGTCAGTACTGTTTTTCAAATCTGAATGTCATAGCTTGATGTTGGTAGAGTAGCTAGGTGTAATTTCATGCAATTATTTTTACTATGGAAGTCCCGCCTCTTAAACGTAGTGATTATATTCTCTTTGGGTACTGGTTAGGCTTGACTGGTGTTTGTAATTACATATTCCTAACTGTTGGACGACGTTCATCGTCTGTAATCCGTATTTTACATCTGACATATATGAGATGATATATTGTTACCAGGGAAAGATTACGCTGTCACAGAATATCTGCGTAAAATAGCAGCTTAACTGATTCGTTGCGGTACTGATTTTCGCCTGTGGCGGCGAACAAATATTCCATGACACGCCTGGCGTGTCAAGTGCCACAGAAGTTGATGACACTCTTATTGTGCCATCAGCCATGTGTAAAAATAATTTTCTTTTTTATGCTATTTTCACTTGTTTAGACCTAATTAAGTTTAGTTGACATCATACATCACTTACAAACAGAAGGATATTTGTTTTTAGTGTGTAACTGTTTTTCTACGTGTTTTCTTTGAAATTGAGAGTAAGTGACTTTTTTATGCAGAGATTACAAACCTTTTGTACTATTTTTTGTTTTATAAAAAATCATTTATATAAGTAGGTACAGCTAAATCACCCTGGAAAACCTTGGTTTTTATTAAATTAAATTTTCACCTAATAATAACATTTGTAAATAGCAAACAATCAAGAACCTTAATTTGGAAAAAAAATAAGGTTTATGTTTCATAGACAAATGTTAAATATTATTTAATCTTGTACAAATGTAAAAGTAAAGTCGATCTGAATACGTCTAATTAGTAAGAATAGCAAAACAAGTGTTTTCAAAAGGAAAAATACGCCGGCGCCGGCGCCGGATTGACATTGGCGAACTTTTTTATGCATGAACGGTTTCAAGCAAAAATAAACCTTATACCATATCACAAGAGCACATGGTACTTCGTAGGTCTATTCGGCCATATGATAGTAATAAGACGGCAGTTCAACCGTTTTAAGAAAATTAAACAATAAGGCAAACGCATTGTTTTTTTATAACAGGACACTTGTTTTCCAGAAATTTATTTACAACTTGAGTTTGTGAATCTGAAGGACAGAGTGAGAAATCGTTTAATAAGAGAAGAGTGTGGTTTGCAAGATGATGTTGTGACCAGGATTAAGAAAGGAATGCTTCGGTGGTTTGGTCATGTAGAAAGAATGAATGAGGAAAGAGTGACAAAGCAAATTTATGTTGCAGAGGTGAACGGCAGAGTCGGGAAGGGTTGCCCTAGGCGAAAGTTTATCGACCAAATTGGCGATATATTGAAAATGAGCCAAATCAAGAGTACCTTTAACCGACGAGCGTGTATGCGTAGGTATATGGATGTGGAGGAAGCGAGAGAAGTCTGTCAGGATCGTGCCAAATGGAAGTCCATAGTCTCTGCCTACCCCTCTGGGTGACAGGCGTGAGTGTTTATGTATGTATGTATATGTATTTGTGAGCGATCGCAATGAGTGCTATTATTTGTTACTTATTAGACTATTTTTCCACAACATGATTTAAAACCCACAAAGTAAAAAGAGTACCATGTACAAGTTAAAAAAGGTTGTCAACCCCTAAAAATTTCAAAATATCCAGAAACGAAGCTGTAGGCATGAACTACTTGCAAAATAATGAATATTTTGTTCTGGGTAAATCTTCCACAAATACAATTTGAGTGAGTTATAATGATTTTTAAAAAGACACGACTCGCGTGTCAAACGCCATATTTTAATAAGTTAGCTTTCCTGATTTTTTTTCAAAAAGCTTATTAGTTTTGGCACGTTCTTTCCATGGACCATGGACGTAGAACAGAAGTTTAAAAAAAACGAAAAATTAAAAAAGATATAGGAATAATGCAAAGTGAGATGAACGCACCCTAACGACGCCGTCGCTGGAGCCGGTGAGGATGACGTTGAGCGGGTCCCACTCGCGCGCCTGGCTGAAGGCCACGCACAGCAGCTGGTGCGCGCGCTCGCGGCCGCACGCGCTGTCGGCGCCGCCCAGCAGCTCGCCGTTGATGGACCACGCGTGCACCCAGCTGCCGCTGCACGTCGCGATGTCGCCCTGCACGCACCCCGCACCCCGCACCCCGCACACACATTACTACTGCTCGCTCGCATCATCACGTTATGCCGGCTATTATACATGCGGCCCGAGCGATGGCGAGTACCAATATATGGACAGGACATTTGCCTAGCCTCGCCATTGCTCGTCTTCGCTCGCCTAGCTGCCTGAGTGCAGGTGAGAGCCAACGTCTATACGGTTCGTTTGGCGTGCCATGCCACCACACTCAGGATCGCTTGCTACGACTCGTCTCAATTCGGAACAGTGTCGATTTCTCTGAACAAATCAAAGAACTTGGCAATTCGTGTGTCCACATGTTAATTGGCCGTGTCAGTATGTTCCCTAATTCAAACTTGGCCAACATGTAGAATGTAGTACTCATCTTATATCAATTTGCCTACGCTCGCGTTAGCTAAGGCTTAGCCAACATGTATTAACGGCTTTAAATGCTCAAATGAGCAGGTAGCAGGACCGACTTTATAAGTATAAAAATTACATTCTGTTTGCGAACAACGTAAAGCTGGATTAAAATTGCCTTGTAAGATTATATATAGTTTTTGCTGTAACTTGTAAGACAAATAGATATATAAACCTTAATCAGAGCTTTTAAAAAGTTATAGAAGTAGTGTTAGTCGAATCTGTTTCGTCTACGGCTCGTTCTATGATTGATCGCACGGAATTCGACATGACTAGATGTGGTAACATGACTAGATGTGGTAACATGACTGATGTATACAAAGAATCCAGTAGTGTCAAATCTTATACCAAAGTAATTTACGCCTTTACTTATAATCGTTAATTATCGTTCTTAAGTAATAACTATCTACATACCTGTCTTTTTTATAATCGTCATTTAGTAAAGAGAGTAAGAGAGCAAGTTTAAGCATTACTCGAATGACTTTATCGAAGTTTTAACATCATTTGGTTATTAAGACTGGTACTAGGTGGTGGTTTACCATGGATAACGGCGTAATAGAATCCAATGCCCCATATCGCATATCGGCTCATGGGTGTCGTAAAAGGCGTCAAATGGAAACAAAAACATGAGATGGGCAGCGTCTTCCTGATCACAAATCAATAATATTAAAAAGCTGCGGTCGCCAAAATACCTAGGCCTATAGTCTACCAGAGGACTTTTCATAGACTGTAATGACGCTGACGACGATAATGACTGGTATAAAGTAGGAGCCTTCTTGATCGACCTATGTTCACGTATAGTGCCACCAACTTATCTGTTCAGGTGGACAAAATTGAAAGTAAAGCCGCCATTTTGTAAATGACATTTCGCTGGCTACTATTATTTATTCTGAGCTATCAGGTGAGTGTTTTTAAAAAGTGTAAATAAAATGCCTAAAGGTCTTAAAAGTGATGCGCGATAGATTATTCTAAAAGTTTTATATTTTATGAAAGAAGAGAAACGTGTACAAGTCCCAACTATACCATTTGAAAAGGTGTATGAACGCGTTCTGTCGCGACAGATTAGTGTTACCAGATATGGAAAATTAAAATCACCAAATAATGTACTTGTGAAACATAGTGAAAAAAAATTATCTCAATTTACTGCAATTCATCTAAAGTACCTAGTTTTGTAGTTTGCGTTTCTAATGTGCTAATGCCCTAATTAATTGAAGATTCATTCCATTAAATTACACCGGTGCAGTGGAAAAACATTTATAATCATGTAAAAAAAAATTGAAAATGAATACAGACTAAAAGACGCGTATTTAAATGAACCCTTTATTATAGAGTGTCAGAGCGATAGTGAAAGCGATTCCAGTGACTTAGAAGATGAATTATTGGAATCAGTAACCAACGCGGGTACATTTTTCAAAACAGAAATTCTTGGAATTCGGCCGCTTGAACTCCGAGATCAC
Organism: Parnassius glacialis; assembly: GCA_033319125.1. Classification (NCBI taxonomy): domain Eukaryota; kingdom Metazoa; phylum Arthropoda; class Insecta; order Lepidoptera; family Papilionidae; genus Parnassius; species Parnassius glacialis. The sequence continues at coordinate 30,091,776 of JAVANC010000010.1, read as the reverse complement.
GACCACAATTATTTTTATATAAATAATATATATATATATATATATATATATATATATATATATATATATATATATATATATATATATATATAATAACACTAATTCTCACTAATTTTAATATGTTAAAACGAAGTTTGTTTTATTTTATATTATGTTTTTTTTTATAGGAATAGTGTGACAAACGAGCACACAGTCCACCTGATGGTAAGTGGTTGCTGCGGCCCATAGACATCTACATCTATCCTCTATTACAATTCAAAATGTAGATGCGTTGTCACTCGTGAGGACTAAGATGGAATGTCTCATTTCCAGTAAAAAGGGCCTCCGGTCACCTGCACTCACCAAGCGAAACGCAGAGGTGAACCTCTACTTCACGCTGGTTTTCTGTGAGGTCGTGGTACCACCCCGGTTCGAGCCGGCCCATCCGTGCGACAGCAAACGCTGCCGCGTGGCTCTACCACTGTTACATGTGTAATGAATATGTAGTTACCTATTACCTCGGTGAATTTCTTAAATGGCAATAGTAAGCACTCCACTAGCGACGCTGTCAACTGAACAGATAAGTTGGTGGCACTATACGTCCGGCGCACAGCGAAGAACTAGCCGGTATCAGCAGTGAAGTGAGTTGGAGCGTGTGCGTGCACTCACGGTGAGGTCGTCGATGGCGAGCGCGGAGACGGGCGGCGGCGGCGCGACGCGGTGCGGCGGCAGCAGCTGGCGCACGAAGGCGCCGCGCTCCACGTCCCACACGATGGCCTGCCCGTCGCGGCTGCCGCTCACCACCAGGTTGTAGGCGGGGCTGGCGGCCAGGCACGTGACCGCCTCCTCGTGCCCGTACAGGCACACCTTCACCGCGAGCCGCCGCCGCCGCGCCCAGTACTGCCACACCGTCACCACCTGCCGCCACCGCAACGCTCTATGTCTATCATTCACGCAATATAATACGAGAAAACGAGTGCTCTCACTGACCACTTCATCCTTTAACCGTCACTTTAATAAAACATATAAAAATGTATATCTATAAACCTTTTTTCAGTTTCAAAAGGGAGTAACTTTAATAGTCAATGTAAAGAAAAATATTACTATGTAATAAATTTAGTCAAAGCCAAAAATATTATCCAATTTAAGAATGTTTAAAGTTTTTTTTAACGTCAAAATCTATATTGGTTCAGAAAAAAATCTCAGAGATGAACCAGCAAGAAGCTCTTAGTTCTTCTATTTTTTTATTTTTAAGTTTCATCCTCATTTTATTAAATATATAACCTTTAAAAAATCATAGCACACCGACGTTTTGAGATTTCTTTTAATTTCAAGGAAACAACTCTTCTCGAGAAGTCGATACGTTTCTCTAATGTGAATTAGCATAACATTAAGTTTTTTGTAGATTCCTTCATTTAAAATTATAATATTGTGTTTTTACCCAAATTATTTATTATTAAGTATCTATCATCCGTTAGGATTCATATCTTTCTTTAGTTGCATAAAATATTACAGAACTAAAAACTAAGTATACACAATGTTGATGACGAAAATATCTCTTGGTCGATTAAAACATTAACACAATCGCGCTCACTTACTCAAGCCTGATCTAATCTTATTTTATTATAATATGATAAGATCAGATGTAGACCAGGATTCAGTGTCAGGAACACAGGTACAGTAATTACTGTGATCATTAAGTTACGAATGGCTGTTTCATAATTATATAATTGTTGGACAATTAATACAATTGTTTTTTAAATTTATTAGAATAATTTCGAACATTTAGTATTTTCATACATTAGTAGTCAGACAAAGACAATTTTATTAGATGTATGTTAAAATCTAGCAGAGATGTGATCACTGTTTAAGTTTAAATTTAATACTACATACAACAATTTTCTTTTTTTTTTTACTTACAGTACTAGTGCCCGCAGTTACAATGGTTTTGGCTGAGGGACAAACGCAGGCAACAATCTCCCCACAAGCCTGTGCGACGGTCTCACAAACGAACACCGCTTTGTCGTTATCGTAGTTGCCAATTCGCAAAGAATGGTCGGCGAATCCCCACGCTACATACTTGTTGTATGACGGGGGCATTAAAACTTTGTTTTGCTCCACTGCCAATATCGCCTTCTCAGTGTAAAGGATTTGGCCAACAGGACCTTTTACTTCTGTAAAAAAATATTTCATGTAAATAATGCACTGAGACCAATGAGGGTGTGTAAATATACTAAAGCATTATATATTAAAAACTACCTTTGACAGGCTGCAATGATGGTCTCAAGTTTTCCAAATTGTGGAAGAATAGTTTCTCCGGCGGAGTTATGCCTTGTGATGGTATTATGTTGTTTGGATCCAAAATTGTTGAACTCCGTTGAGACATTTTCTTACTAGGATGTGCTTTCTTAAAAAGCTGCTTTGGTATTTGACCAAAATTGTTTATAAAGCCTATTGTAGCATTTTTCTTCAATGGGTCATCGATACTGAAAACAGTTCAATACCAATAAAAATTATCGCAGCGTTGATAGTGTATATATATATATATATATATATATATATATATATATATATATATATATATATATATATATATATATATATATATATATATATATATATATGTGAATAGTGAAAATAGATAAACACGAAAAATATATTTAAATAAAACTAATTTTACGGATTTTATCGCGTATATTAACTTATTTTACTTTCCCGACGTTTCAAGCACTTTACAGCACCCATGGTCACGGGGGGGACTGAGGTGTATGACGTCCCAATGTCATAGTTAACCACGGCTACCTCCAGATTAAAATTATTAATTTTTGTTCCGATCTACGCAGTATGAACTTACAGTATCATGAAGTCTTGCAGTTGTATGCTTGGGTTGGGATTTAATTTTATTAATTATGGGATCCCAAGCAGATGGTAGCACCCAGCCATCTTCTCTATTGCAATTAGGATGTTTCTTGATTTCAATAGCCTCGCGAATCATCCTTGGAAGGAATCGGTGTTCTTTAGCGAGGATTTGTGGTCTATCAAATCTAATGTAGTGACGGGGGCGATCCTGTACGTGTTCACAGACTGCAGACTTCCCGGAGCGTCTATTCTTCACATCAGCTATGTGTTCTTAAACGCGGGTTTTTATAGATCTTTTAGTTTGTCCTACACAAGAGAGACCACATTCACAATCAAGCTTGTACACTCCTACATCTTGCAGAGGAATATTACACTTGACTGATGGTAAAAATTGACTAATCTTCTTCGGCGGTTTGAAATATGTTTTAATGGAAGCACGCTTCAAGATGTAGCCAACCTTGTCAGTGACACCTCTGATATATGGCAGTACAGCAGGCACTCGCTCGACTGTGGCCGGCTTCACTCGTTCACTGTGACGTAGGCGCGGGAACCAAAGCCTTATTGTCGTGCAAAACTTGCTTGACGTGTTGGAGCTCGGCGGCCAGGTGTTTACTGTCATAGATCCCTCGTGCTCTCTGAAACAAAGATTTACCCACGGTAGCTAACTGTGAAGGATGGTGGTGAGAATCACCACCATCCTTCACATCGATAATACCTACGTGTGCCTGAAACAAATTCAGAGAGCACGAGGGATCTGTGACAGTAAACACCTGGCCGCCGAGCTACAACACGTCAAGCAAGTTTTGCACGACAATAAGCTTCGGTTCCCGCGCCTACGTCACAGTGAACGAGTGAAGCCGGCCACAGTCGAGCGAGTGCCTGCTGTACTGCCATATGTCAGAGGTGTCACTGACAAGATTGGCTACATCTTGAAGCGTGCTTCCATTAAAACATATTTCAAGCCGCCGAAGAAGATTAGTCAGTTTTTACCATCAGTCAAGTGTAATATTCCTCTGAGAGATGCAGGAGTGTACAAGCTTGATTGTGAATGTGGTCTCTCTTATATAGGACAAACTAAAAAATCTATGAAAACCCGCGTTAAAGAACATATAGCTGATGTGAAGAATAGACGCTCCGGGAAGTCTGCAGTCTGTGAACACGTACAGGATCGCCCCCGTCACTACATTAGATTTGATAGACCACAAATCCTCGCTAAAGAACACCGATTCCTTCCAAGGATGATTCGCGAGGTTATTGAAATCAAGAAACATCCTAATTGCAATAGAGAAGATGGCTGGGTGCTACCATCTGCTTGGGATCCCATAATTAATAAAATTAAATCCCAACCCAAGCATACAACTGCAAGACTTCATGATACTGTAAGTTCATACTGCGTAGATCGGAACAAAAATTAATAATTTTAATCTGGAGGTAGCCATGGTTTACTATGACATTGGGACGTCATACACCTCAGTCCCCCCCGTGACCATGGGTGTTGTAAAGTGCTTGAAACGTCGGGAAAGTAAAATAAGTTAATATACGCGATAAAATCCGTAAAATTAGTTTTATTTAAATGTGTAGTGTTCGCGTAAATATAAGAAATCATTACGAAAACTATAATGTCTTCATTTACTATATTAGTTTTTGTACCAAATACATTTAAATAGGTTTCAGAGAAATATAAAGTGGAGTGTGTTGAGAAAAGTAAAATAAAAATCTAGCTGAATATATTGAAAAAACGAACTATAGAGTTCGTTTGTTAGATTCAAGTTGTGGTATTTGTATAGGAGAATAACAGTAGAATTTCTTCGTTAGTAAATATAACGTGAGTCACATGTACCGAGTAGCGGCGGTGTAAGAATATCCACTATATCATTCCGTGGGTGTCATAAGAAGCGATAAAGGGGAACAAATCAGGTGATGGGCAGCAGAATCTTCCTAATAAAGACTAAAAACAAAAAACTGTGGTTGCCAACTCGCTAGCTAAGCGTGTCAACTATGTCAAATATCCCCTCTATGAGGCAATCTATGGGAGAGGCCTATGTTCAGCAGTGGATTTTAATAGGCTGTAACAGTAAGGGTAACGGAGTCACATGTTAGTCAAGTAATAATTATACCAGTAGATTTTTAAGAATAGCCAAACAATAAGAAGAAAAACGGTAGTGATAAAAATACAAGGATAAGGGAAGCATTGTACAAACTTACGTCAAATCTGGTCATTGTTAATTTTGTAATGTTACAAAGAGCATATTACAGACTTATTTTAATATAGTGGAATACTTTTTCGTATATTTATAAAAAAAGATTACTGGTGGCAATAATGTGAGTAACGAGAATCGAGTAGTTGACTAACACCATTAATAAATAACTATATTCCATTTATTTTAATATTAGTAAAAAGAGGCTCAAAGAAATAAGATTGCGAAACGTTTTAGTTCAAAGTTCAAATATTTTTTTTTTTAAAATGAATATTTGTTTTTCCTAATTGTGTTAGAATTTGTGTTAAGGTATGTAGTAAGACAATAGGTACTTTCACCGTCTTATCTGTAACATTTTTTAACTTATAGATAGCTATTATAGATAGAGTAAAAGTACATCATAAAATTCAAATTTTCTAATTTTTGTAATGTCTTAAAACATAAACGTTTTTCCATTTTAAACGAACTAAACTTTATGTATTTGCTGTAATTTATAAATAAGGCGATTATTTGACTATAAAACTATGAGGTTATTACGGTATATTCTCGTACAAATCAGAGAATATAGCATACATCAATCATAATACAAATCTTTGTTTTGATCATTTTGAAAAATCCATCATGTGGATAGTGGTAGTTGGTGAGTGTTATATTTATAAATAAGAAGTGTGTGTGTGAGTGTGCGCCGTGCATTACTTGTATATGTCAACGTTGCCCTCGTAGAAGAGGTGGTGGAAGAGGTTGCAGGCGTCGACGGCGGGCTGGCCCTGCTGCTTGTAGCCGAACACGAGGTCGATCCAGTGGTGCAGGCGGTGCGACACGTAGTCGCACTCGAGCGCGGCGCGGTGCGCGCGGATGAACTCGCGCGGGTCGCCGCGCGCCCACGCCGGCAGCACCACGTCGCCCAGCGCCACGCCCGACTGCTTGCACCCTGCGCGCCGCGAGACTTACACGAACCACTACACACTACACACCAACTCAACCCAAGCTTGCCCAAATACTCATTTGTTTACAATACAATACAACAAAAACCAAATCTCAAAACTAACTAATACCACTGACTAGTTATTTTAGTCATGAGAAGCAGCATCACAAGTGCGAGCATAAAAAGTAAAAAAAATATAAAACTACAAGTTTACCGAGCTGCTAAGTTATATTTTTGGAGCATGTTGAGTGTATAATTTTATTACGCAACGGAAGTTGCAAATGATGGGGTGTAACAATTTAATTCTTGATACATAATTGTTTCACTTCATAATTAAATAAACAAAATTAATATTAATTTTTTGAAGATGTACGTATATATAAAAAAATCTGCCAAGTATATGATATATACACAATTATCATATACTTGCCCAGTTTTACCCGTTCTAAAGTTTTTAAATAAATAATGCCACGCCACACGGAACGCTATGGCCAAAAGCAAACTGTTGTTATCGATATGAAGTATCTGCGCCAATTAGTAAAACAAGGAGATCACGTGATAGTTATTAAAATAACTTTATTCACCTCCTTAACAAAGTAGTACTTACCTAGGTCAAAATTATTTGAGTTAACCAAAAACTCTGGCAAGTAGAAAAATTCTGGAATTAATTCCTTGACGTCTGCCATGTTGTGCCGCGATGCTGAGTTCCACGCCTCTTTTATGGAATGAAACATTCTGTTGAAAATACATTCGCCGTAAATATTGAGTGCAGGACAATTTAATTATTTATGTTATGTATAAATATTTAACTATAGCTGTCACTATTACTACAGCTCAAAAATATCCATTGCTGAAGTTAGGCCTCCTCCATAAATTGCCACAAGACAGGGTCCAGTGCCACCTGCATCTATCCACCACCTACATGCATATTTACTTAAAACTTTTGAAATATTTACTTAAGAAAGAATCACCATTATAATATTGCTATATTATACAAATGCTTCAAATTTCATATTATCTTCGTCACGATCATTACAGCCCATCCAGGGGCGTAGCTACCGCCGTATCAGCCGTATCAATGATACGGGGCCCCCGGGCTACAGGGGCCCCCAACGTGTGTAAGCAAAAACTCCAAGGACTTCTAATGGGACAGGAAAGGCTATCACTATTCTCTAAAGAAGTAAAGAATTTAGTAAAACTGAAATCGTCTTCAGCTATGTTCGCCGAACAAAAGGCACGAAAATTAAATTGTTTGGCTAGCTTAGTTCCTAGGAGTATTTATTGTAAGTAATAACTCATAAGCCCGTGTAGTGGCGGGTAAGAATACTCACAACCCCATATCTTCCCGTGGGTGTCGTAAAAGGCGACAGACGGAAACTGAGGCAGAGGATGGGCAGCAGCATCTTTCTGATAACAGCAAAACAACAATAAAAAAACTGCGCTTGCCAACCCGCTCGCCAAGCGTGGCAACTATGGCAATATACCCCCATGAAAGTAACGAAGAGATGGCCCCCAGTCCCCGGCAGCCCCGCTATTCCTGGCTAAGGTGGCGACCATGGTAACAGCGAGGCAGGGGGTGCTAAGAGTCTCCGGTGGAGGTTCTGTTGCCACCTACGACGACTCGACATGGCAACTTATAACGCACGCACCCTGAGGACTGACGAGAAGGTCCTGGAGCTAGAAGAAGAGATAGACAAGTTGCACTGGAATGTCATAGGATTATCCGAAGTCTGAAGAGAGGGGGAGGTCACGGTAATCCTCGAATCCGGCAATTTGTTCTATCACCAGGAGGGCGACCATCTGTCCCAAGGAGGTGTCGGATTTATCGTCCACAAGTCTCTCGTTAACAACGTTGTAAAGATTGGGAGTGTGTCGACGAGGGTTGCGGACCTTATACTCAGAATCACCGAACGGTAATCGCTGAAGGTTATACAGGTTTACGCATCAACCTCGGTACACGCCGATGAGGAGGTGGAAGAAATGTATGAGGATATCTCTAGAACAATGCATTCCTCCAAAACCCACTATACGGTGTTAATGGGAGACTTCAACGCAAAACTAGGCACAAGAGAGAACGGTGAGCTGAAAGTAGGGAAATTCGGAATAGGGCAACGGAACCCAAAGGGCCAGCAGCTGGCGAACTTCATGGAGAAAGAAGGACTCTTTATGATGAACTCTTTCTTCCAGAAGCGGCCCCACAGGAAGTGGACCTGGTCGAGCCACGACGGTTCGACAAAAAATGAGATTAACTTTATTATGACGACCAGACGACAACTATTCAGTGATGTCTCAGTGATCGCGAGGGTGAAAACCGGCAGCGATCACCGAATGGTGAGAGGCACACTGAACCTAAACGTTAAGTTGGAGAAGTCACGTCTAATGAAGTCAACGCTCCGTCCTTCTCGTGCTCTAATCCAAAGTCCAGAAACCTTTCAGCTCGAGCTACGAAACCGTTTTCAGTGCCTAGAAGATTGCAATACAATGGACGATATGAATGACAAGCTCGTGGAAACTGTCCATGCGGTCTGAGCTAAGTTTTGCAAGACCCGCCGCAGAAGAAACAAAAAGTCTCCGATCACACTCTAATCTCAATGGCTTTTAGACGGGGTATATAGCTGCAGTCTTCAGTAGATTTGACAGCGTACAGGCAACTGAACATACAGATCTCCAAATGCATGCGGCGGGACTTGTGCAACTTTAATTCTGCTCGTATTAAAGAAAAGATCGAGCAGAACCAGGGCTCCCAAGTCTTTGCAAGAGATCTGTCTGCCAGAAAGAGCCAACTGTCGAAGCTGAAGACCGAGTATGGCAGCGTCGTTTCCGGGACACCTGAGGTTTTGAGTGAGATTGAGAGGTTCTATTGGCAGCTGTACACATCATCGTTGGAGCCACACGTAAGTGTGAGTAACGATCCAAGAGCGAGTCTTATCCGACACTATTCCGATGATATCTCGGACGTCAGTCTGAGCGAGATTAGAATGGCTCTCCAGCATCTTAAAAACGGCAAGATCCCAGGCTGGATGGAATTACAGTGGAGCTTCTGAAAGCGGGTGGAAAACCGATACTTGATGTCCTTCAGAAGCTCTTTAATTCCGTCCTCCATGGTGGCACTACTCCGGAAAGGTGACAACGCTCTCTTGAAGAACTACAGACCGAGTTCCCTTTTGAGCCGCGTCTACATGCTGTTTTCGAGAGTCATTACTCCCGAACAAGCCGGTTTCCAAAAAGGCTTTAGCACCATATACCACATACATACCCTTCGGCAAATTGTACAGAAGTCCGAGGAGTACAATTTACCACTATTTCTGGCGTATGTGGACTATGAGAAAGCCCAAAGACTTTCAATCAAAATTACGTCGAAATTCGGGCGGTGCTGCAGTCCCTTCAGCGATGCCAAGTTGACTGTCGGTATATCGAAGTGCTGAAGTGCTTGTACAGTAGGGCTACGATGGCTATCCGAGTACAGAACCAGAGTACGAAACCTATCCAATTGCAGAGAGGTGCAAGACAGGGTGACGTTATATCCCCGATACTCTTCACCGCTGCATTGGAAGACGTTTTCAAGCTTCTGGACTGGTAAGGATACGGTGTTAACATCAATGGCGAGTACATCACTCACCTTCGATTTGCCGACGATATAGTCCTTATGGCAGAATCGCTGGAGGACCTAAGCACTATGCTTAATGACCTCAATAGTTTTTCCCAACGGATAGGTCTTAAGATGAACATGGACAAAACAAAGATCATGTTTAATGTCCATGTCACACCTATGTCGGTAGTTGTTGGTAGCTCTAAGCTCGAAGTTGTTGACGTTTATGTTTACCTGGGACAAATAGTCCGACTAAGTAAGTCCAACTTCGACCGAGAGGTCAATCGAGGGATTCGACTCGACTGGGTAGCGTTCGGGAAATAACGGCACATCTTCTAGTCAGGTATACCTCAAAACTTGAAAACGAAATTGTGCAACCAGTGCGTGTTGCCAGTGATGACATACGGAACTGAGACGTGGTCCTTCACTGCTGGCCGGATGAGGAAGCTCATGGTTGCTCAGCGAGCTATGGAGAGGGCTATGCTCGGAGTTTCTCTGCGTGATAAACTTAGAAATGAGGATATGCGCAGTAGAACCAGAGTCACCGACATGGCCCAACGAATTAGTAAGCTGAAGTGGCCATGGGCCGGACATATAGCTCGAAGAACCGGCAACCGATAGGGAAAAAGGTTCTCGAGTGGCGGCCTCGTACCGGCGGATGAAGTGTAGGGCGTCCCCCCACTATATGGAGTGACGACCTGGTAAGACATGCAGGAAGTCGATGGATGCAGGTGGTTCAGGACCGTGCTTTGTGGCATTCCTTGGGTGAGGCCTATGCTCTTTAATGGACTTATGAAGGGCTGTTATGATGATGATGATGATGATGAACTAGTGGAATTAGTACTTTTGCCGTTGTCGTGATAATTGACGATAATTTATGTGTACATAGAGAACTGAAGACCATTTTTATGTATATGTTTTTTATTCCTTTATTCGTTTTTTCATTCCTTGGACTTATGAAGGGCTGTAACGATGATGATGAATAACTTAAAATCAATATATAATAATTTGAATTCAATGCAAGCGTTTTTGTTCCTTTTATGAAATCTTTACTCTTCATTGGGGCCCCCCAACAAATTTTGATACAGGGCCCCTCGAAGGCACGCTACGCCACTGAGCCCATCCCAAGTTTACTACTCAACATAGACCAAGGAATGCCGAAAAGCATGGTCCTAAGCCACATGCATCCATCGCATCGCACCTTCTGCATGTCTTACCAGCTTGTCACTCCATCTAGTTCTAGTGGGCGAGTTGCACCCTATACTCACTTTGTTTACTGGTACGAGATTACCATTTGAGAACCTTTTTTCCTATCGGTTTGCCCACCCATTGCCATTTAAGCATACTGATCTGTTGGATTATGTCGGTTACTCTGCCTCTACTGCAAATATGATAATTATGAAGTCAATCATGCAGTGAAACTCCGAGCATAGCCTTCTCCATAACGTGCTGAGCGATCTTGAGAATACTCATACGGCCAACAGTGTAAGACCATGTCTCAAATCTATATTTCATCACTGGTAGCACGTACTGGTTGTTCACTCTTGTTTTAAGGTTTTGCGAAATACGTTATGAGAAAATGTGTCGTAATCTTCCGACCGCTGCCCAGCCAAATTAGATCAGTTGATATACATTATTAAGTGTTGATAAATTATTATTTATTAACTGCTATTCTTTAACAATGGCAATAGTTTAGAGGTATTTAATCTTTCGAAAGAACTCTGTTATACTGGTTTGCTTCAAAGCACATTTTTGCTGCTCAGACTGTCAATCAATAACTTTTTTTAACAGAAAAAGTGCCTTTCTCTACTTTGAATTGTCGAGTGTTTGACGCCGATGAGTTCGAAATAACGCGTTTTGTTACGTAGCAATGATATTTTCGTTAGAATTACCAAGTGCATTGATTTAGTTCGAAATATAAAGAGATTTTGTAGGGAACTCTTTTTTTTTATAGGAGAGGGGGCAAACGAGCATGCGGCTCACCTGATGGTAAGTGACTACCGCCGGCCATGAACAACTGCAACACCAGGGAGGGAATGCGTTGCCGGCCTTTTAAAAAGGAGTACGCTCTTTTCTTGAACGTCCCTAAGTCGTATCGGTCCGGAAAAATCGCTGATGGTAATCGATTCCACAAGGAAGTCGTGCGAGGAAGAAAACATCTTCTAAATCGCACAGTGGTGGACCGCCAATCATCCAGATGGTGTGGATGGTATCGGGAGTTCTGCCACGATGTGCGTTCGTGAAATTTGGCGGCTGGGATTAATCCGAACAATTCCTCAGAGCACTCCCCATGGTAGCTGCGAAAGAAAATGCGAAGGGATGCAACATCTCTTCGCAGTGCCAATGAATCGAGCCGATCGGAAAGGGCTCGGTCGTCGACGATTCGAGCCGCTCTGCGCTGGATGCGGTTAAGTGGAAGGAGCTGGCACTGGGGAGCCCCTGCCCAGAGATGGGAACAGTATTCCATGTGAGGCCGAACCTGCACCTTGTAAAGTAGCAGGCGGTGTGCCGGCATGAAATACTGTCCCGCTCTGCTGAGCACGCCAAGCTTTTTAGAGGCCAATTTGGTCTTCTCTTCCAAGTGACCACGAAACTGTACGTCACTCGATATGTCGACGCCGAGGATTCCAATACTGGCTGAGGCAACCAGGAGAGTGCCTTGAAACTGAGGAGATACGACAAAGGCGTTCTTTTTAGCGGTAAACGCGCAAACTTGTGTCTTCTGAGGATTAAACTGGACTAGATTTAGTCGCCCCCAGTCCGAGACTTTGTCCAGCAAAGACTCGACTTCAGACACAAGTTTGTTCCGGTACTCGGAGAAGTTTTCCCGAGAAATATTAGCACGGCCGGTGTATAGAGCATCACCAGTGCTGTCATCCGCATAGCAATGAATGTTACCAGTTAGCAACATATCATTGATATGCAGAAGAAACAGCGTTGGTGATAGCACACAGCCTTGTGGAACACCAGCGTTAATAGGCTTATAGTCAGAACATGCACCGTCTACAACGACCTTGATGCTCCGATCTGCAAGGAAGCTGGTGATCCAATTGCACAATTTCTCGCGAAGCCGATAGGAAGGGAGCTTCGAAAGAAGCGCTTTGTGCCAAACCCGATCAAAGGCCTTCGCAATGTTCAGACTAACGGCCAACGCCTCCCCCTTGGACTCTACTGCCTCCGCCCATCTATGGGTCAGGTAGACCAGAAGATCACCAGCTGATCGACCCCGACGAAAACCGTATTGGCGGTCACTAATAAGCTGGTGATCCTCAAGATACCAGATGAGCTGGCAGTTAATAATGGATTCCATTATTTTGGAGAACAAGGAGGTGATCGCGATAGGCCTTTAGTTGGACGGGTCTGAGCGGTCGCCTTTTTTAGGGATCGGGTGGACAAAAGCTGTCTTCCATGAATTCCGGACTACGCCTTGGGAGTAGGAGTACCGGAAAAGACGCGTTAGGACCGGTGCCAACTCCGGAGCACACGCTGAGGACAGCACAATTGGGGGGATTCTGGATGTCCAGGGAGAGAAGTGCTTTCCGAACCGAGCGCTGTGAGAACAGCACATCCGGCATGGAGCACTCACACCGCGGGATGGTCGGCGCTGTTTTCCCCCCGTCATCAAGAGTCGAGTTGGACGCAAAAAGGGAGCCTAAAAGGTCGGCTTTGTCTTTTGTGTCTCATTGGCCCACAGTGAGTCGTCCTCCCTGTGCAGAGATGGTAGTGATGGCTTACAGAAATTCCCTTGGACAGCCTCGGCGAGAGACCAGAATGCACGGGTTCCCGAAGGAAGGCGAACTAGTTTATCGCCAATTCTGCCTATGTGCTCTGACTTTGCCTTGGCAATAACTGTTTTGAAGGACCTGGAGGCGAAGTTATACTTCTTTTTAAGTATGCTGGTGTTTACATCCCGAGTCGCCGAAGCCGCAGCCCAGGCTTGATAACACTCCTGCTTACTGCGTAATGCAGTTTTGCAGGGGCGACCAAACCAAGGCTGAGATCTGCCTCCGATGGGTACCACAGATGATGGAATAAATAGTTCCATTCCCTGTAGCACCACATCAGTGACAGAGTCAGCAACAGCGCTGGGATCATCCGGCGAGAAGCAAACCCGCCCCTATGGGTAGGATGCAAAGAAAGACCGCATTCCGTCCCAATCCGCCGACCTGTAATGCCAAACACGGCGGCAACCTGCAGAACGCAACCGCGAAGGGAGCGTGAGTGGCACTATACTCCGGATCAGACAGTGGTCCGAAGAGCCGAGAGGGGCATCGACGGAAAACTGATATCCGTCCGGATGAGGTCAGCAGAAGGTCCAACAGGGAAGGTGTATGATCCTCCATATCTGGAATCCGCGTAGGCGAAGTAACCAGTTGTGTCAGACCACATGCCAAGGCAAAGTCATAAACAGATCTCCCCGCATGATCGGTTAAAACATGAACCGAGCCATTCGGCATGGTGGGCGTTAAAATCGCCAAGGATCACGATCTCTGCGGATGGGACCTGTTGTAGCAAGGAATCTGTAGCCATTTGGACGTGGTCGATGAGTCGGTCTGTTTCGGCATTACCGCTATGGGACCTATAGAGGCACCCGTAGACGCGCTGATGGTCGTCGCTGTCTACGCGTAGCCAAAGGATGGACAGGTCCAAACCTTCAAGACTGCCGAGGCGTCGAGAACAGATGTCCTCTCTGACATACACGCTAACTCCGGCCCGAGGCACAAAGGAGTGCTCCAATTTGTACCCCGGGTAGGAGAGATACGAAATATCAGCCGGAGAGGAAATCTGCGTCTCGGTCAGGAAGAGCAAGGCCGGCTTCGCCGTCTCGAGATGGTAGTGGAACTCGTGATAACTTTGAATTATAGAAGGTTCGAATTATCGCAGGTTTGAATTAACGAGAGTCGACTGTATATAAGTCCTGCGTACTTTTAGGAAAACAAAAAATATTGTAATAAAAATCTGGGATTATAAAAATAATAATAATATCTTACCTTGGTCAAGTATTTCTACGGCGGTCTTTTTCGCTGCAAACAAGCGATACAATATCCACTCACAACGGCGGCCTAGGCCGTAATGACGAATAACACCGGAGTGAAACAGTGTCTTTACTAAAATAAATTAATACAAGGCTCACAAACTACTGAAAACTTCGCCATTTTATACCCGACAAAAATTAATTATAACTAAAGAAAACAAAATTAAACTGCCATTTACATTCCATGGCTTCCCACATGATAGACGAAGACTTTTAAAAATAGATTAAGTTGAACAACTAATATTTTCAAAAGTTATCGTGTTTACGAAGCCATGCGGACTTGGTAAATCCACACCATAAGTCATTAAACCCCCTTTTTTCTGTAAAAATAGCAATTAATCGATTTAAAAAATATATTAATAAGTTAAACAATCAGTTATCTTTCTGGCAATGTGCTTTTTATATCATTTATATGTATAATATGATTGCTAGATATGATTTCTTGCTACGAAACGTTGGAATCTTAATTTTTAGGCCCTAGCAGAACATACCTGCGCGCTTTGCGCTTACGGCTTGGAATAAAATAATTTCATTTATTATATTTTGTTTAAAAAAACACCATTTATACTAATATAATAAAGCGGAGGAGTATTTTTTTAAACATGCTAATCTCCAGAACTACACGTCCGATTTAAAAAAAATCTTTTGCATATATTGTAAATTTTTTACATCCTCCTACTTCAAGAAGAAAACAGTTAAGGCATTTTAATTAATCATAAGTATCAGTCGGCACCTGTCAGCCAAGTCGAAGTGTCCGCCCTGCAGCCTGAGGAAATGCTGCGTGAAAGGCTCCATGCGAACCAGGTACGAGCACACGATCATGGCGGAGGAATAGTGCGTGCCGTAGTGGTATGGTGGCGTCTCGCCGTGCGGGTCGTCCCATTCCTGAAATGACATTTCAATAAATGAATTATAGGAATAAATGTTTTTATTTCTTCCCATAATTCATTGTTACCCAGTTCGAAATTAAATTTGTGTGACAAGCGGATTATAAGTTATATTCCGAAGGTAGTAATATTTTTCTAAAATGGACAATGTTATGTAGAAATGATCTAACCCACAAAAGGCCATAATAATAATATGAATGCAAAACAACAAGTATCCCAAAATCTACATTTTTTTAAAATGATTAACAATATGATATAATAGGGCTTATGTCTCAAGAAAAACGCATCTTTGAAATTTGAATCAAAGGCAATATCTTTTTGCTTTATAAATTTATAAGTCATATTTTAATATATCGTTAACTATATTTAGATAAGAGTATATCTTACACACCTTATATCTTTTCCTAAACTGTTCCAATCTTTCAGGACTTTGAGCACCCATAGGTTTACTCAAATCTCGGAACGTCGCTGGATCTGTCAGATCTAGTTCTAAGGAGTCGTAATCGGCAAGAATCCAAGGAAATACCGGATACTGCATCAAATCATTGTACGACCTCCCAGCTAAGGTGTTCAGGTGCATCAAGTATTGGAAGTTTGAAATTTCGCCCCTCTGTAAGAAAAATCATTAATTAAATAAACAATTTTATCATCATTTTAGTACAATTTTAATTACGCGACGTTCAAATTGTATTTAAAAGCTTTGTGTTATGAAGTTTTCTTAAATATTGAAATACTTTTATCTGGACATTTTATAATAATAGACAAGTTATTTGAATGTAATAGCAATAACGAGTAATTGAAAATTATATCTTATTGCCATCATATCCAAATATTTTACACGACTAATCCTTTAAAATATATCATATGTTTTGATTTTGTCTAGATATTTTTGATTATTTAATAGTCTGTAATACATCGTTTTTTTTTTGCAAAAAGCCTCCCCCCAATCACTATTATTTTTTTTATAGGATAGTATAACAAACGAGCACACAGTCCACCTGATGGTAAGTGATTGCTGTGACCCATAGACATCTACATTTATCCTCAATAAAGAATCAAAATGCAGATGCGTCGTCACCCGTGAGGACTAAGATGAAATGCCTCTTTTCCAGTAAAATGGGTCTCTGGTTCTTTACACTCACCATACGAAACACAGCAGTGTCAAGCTGCCATTTTACGCTGGTATTCTATGAGAGCGTGGTCTTTCCCCGGTCGAGCTGACCCATTCGTGCTACAACTATACTACTAATATAGCTGCAGCTGGCTCTACCACGTAGAAATAAGATTTAAATTTAAAGCCTAATTAGCGCAGAAGTAGACTTTGGACTGGTAAAATGCTTTTCCCTGTATAATTTATTAAATAGATTTATTGCTGTTGATTAATAGAATGCAATAAGGTATTAAGTCCGCCCATTGTAATCCTTAGTTTAAGGCGTCTTACAATAAAGATTAAATAAATAAATAAATATAAATAGTAATGGAATAGTAAAGTATCCATGTAGTATGTATGAGTGTATGTGTGGTGGTGTGGTGTGGTGTGGTGTGGTGTGGCGTGGTGTGGGGGAGGCGGTGGAGGTGGTACGCACGAGCCAGCGCTGCGTGACGGAGGTGTCGCCGATGAGCGAGGCGAGCAGGCCGGCGGGCTGCTCCACGGCCACGCCGCGCTTCTGCCCCGCCACCGAGCCCGCCGCGCTGTCCGCCATGCCCGTCGCCAGCGCCGTGAACCGGCTGTACACCTGCACGCACACACGCACACACTCACACATACCACCTCAGTATCACCACAATACACTGCCTAATTTGAAATATTATCGTTACAACGAACTTTACAAATAAGCTATAATTTATTAAAAATAACTAATATAAGAAACATAAATATTTAGTTATTAATCTCTGCGTTAAACAATTATGATAATTTAATATATCACATATATTATATCAAAAATTGACCTTATTTCGAATCCTGAATATGCAAGCTTTAAAAATTGGCTATCAACTGTAATGCCGACCGCGACAGAGTAATAAGTGGCGGTGTAAGAAAATCCACTGGCCCATATAGTCCCGTAGGTGTCGTAAGAGGCGACAGAGGGAAACAAACTGGAAAATGGAAACGAAAAAAAAACTGGATTGTCTTCCTAATAACAACTAAAAATAAAAAATAAACTACAGTTGCCAACCCGCCTGCGAAGCATAGAAACCATAGAAAATATCCCCCCCTTCTCCCTTTAAGACAATCTACGAGGTGTATGTTTAGCAGTAAATATTTGATAGGTTGTGGGATGACTGCTTTGTGTAAAGACCTATGTTTGTCAGTGGACCAAGCGTTGATTTTACTCAAGCGCGGCAGAATTTCACAAGAAGGGAAACCTTGCTATCCTGTCGACTACTGACACCACTATACTTGAGCACTTTATATCGAGCATCTAGGGCAGCCGATAGTAAACAAATCGATCGTTAGAAAAACTCGAGCGCGTCAGATTAACTGTAAGGTAAGTTGATTACATACAGAAAAGTGTGGTACCACTCACGCTCCCCTCGCGGTTGCGTTCTGCAGGTTGCCGCCGTGTTTGGCATTATAGGTCGGCGGATTGAGACGGAATGCGGTCTTTCTTTGCTTCCTACCCATGGGGGTTTGCTCCTCGCCAGATGATCCCAGCGCTGTTGCTGACTCTGTCACTGATGTGGTGCTACAGTGAATGGAACTATTTATTCCATCATCTGTGGTACCCATCGGAGGCAGATCTCAGTCTTGGTTTGGTCGCTCCTGTAAGACTGCATTACGCAGTAAGCAGGAGTGTTATCAAGCCTGGGCTGCGGCTTCTGCGACTCGTGATGTAAACACCAGCATACTTAAAAAGAAGTATAACTTCGCCTCCAGGTCCTCCAAAAGAGTTATTGCCAGGGCAAAGTCAGAGCACATAGGCAGAATTGGCGAGAAACTAGTTCGCCTTCCTTCGGGAACCCGCGCATTCTGGTCTCTCGCCAAGGCTGTCCAAGAGAATTTCTGTAAGCCATCACTACCATCTCTGCACAGGGAGGACGACTCACTGGCCCACACCGCAAAAGAGAAAGTCGACCTTTTAGGCTCCCTTTTTGCGTCCAACTCGACTGTTGATGACGGGGGGAACACACCGCCGACCATCCTGCGGTGTGAGTGCTCCATGCCGGATGTGCGGTTCTCACAGCGCTCGGTTCGCATAGCACTCCTCTCCCTGGAAATCCACAAGTCGAGTGGGCCTGACGGAATCCCCCCAATTATGCTGAGGGCGTGTGCTCCGGAGTTGGCACCGGTCCTAACGCGTCTTTTCCGGTACTCCTACTCCCTAGGCGTAGTCCCATAATCATGGAAGACAGCGTTTGTCCACCCGATTACTAAAAAAGGCGACCGCTCAGACCCGTCCCACTACAGGCCTATCGCCATCACCCCCTTGTTCTCCAAAATAATGGAATCCGTTATAAACTGCCACCTCATGCGGTACCTTGAGGAGCACCAGCTGATTAGTGACCGCCAATACGGTTTTCGTCGGGGTCGATCAGCTGGTGATCTTCTGGTCTACTTGACTCATACATGAGCGGAGGCAGTAGAGTCCAAGGGGAGGAATTGGCCGTTACTTTGGACATTGCGAAGGCCTTCGATCGGGTTTGGCACAAAGCGCTTCTTTCGAAGCTCCCTTCCTATCGGCTTCGCGAGAAATTGTGCAATTGGATCACCAGCTTTCTTGCAGATCGGAGCATCAAGGTCGTTGTAGACGGTGCATGCTCCGACTACAAGCCTATTAACGCTGGTGTTCCACAAGGCTGTGTGCTATCACCAACGCTGTTTCTTCTGCATATCAATGATATGTTGCTAGCTGGTAACATTCATTGCTATGCGGATGACAGCACTGGTGATGCTCTATACACCGGCCGTGCCAATATTTCTCGGGAAAACATCGCCGTGTACCGGAACAAACTTGTGTCTGAAGTCGAGTCTTTGCTGGACAAAGTCTCGGATTGGGGGCGACTAAATCTAATCCAGTTCAATCCCCAGAAGACACAAGTTTGCGCGTTTACCGCTAAAAAGAACCCCTTTGTCGTATCTCCTCAGTTTTAAGGTACTCCCCTTGTTGCCTCAGCCAGTATCGGAATCCTCGGCGTCGACATATCGAGTGACGTGCAGTTTCGTGGTCACTTGGAAGAGAAGGCCAAATTGGCCTCTAAAAAGCTTGGCGTGCTCAGCAGAGCGGGACAGTATTTCATGCCGGCACAACGCCTGCAACTTTACAAGGCGCAGGTTCGACCTCACATGGAATACTGTTCCCATCTCTGGGCTGAGGCTCCCCAGTGCCAGCTCCTTCCACTTGACCGCATCCAGCGCAGAGCGGCTCGAGTCGTCGACGACCGACTTCTTTCCGGTCGGCTCGACTCACTGGCGCTGCGAAGAGATATTGCGTCTCTTTGAATTTTCTTTCGCATTTACCACGGGGAGTGTTCTGAGGAATTGTTCGGATTAATCCCAGCCGCCAAATTTCACGAACGCACATCGCGGCAGAACTCCCGATACCATCCACACCATCTGGATGATTGGCGTTCACCACTGTGCGATTTAGAAGATGTGTTCTTCCTCGCACAACTTCCTTGTGGAATAGTTTACCACCAGCGATTTTTCCGGACCGATACGACTTAGGGACCTTCAAGAAAAGAGCCTACTCCTTTTTAAAAGGCCGGCAACGCATCTGCAATTCCCCTGGTGTTGCGGTTGTTCATGGGCGGCGGTAGTCACTTACCATCAGGTGAGCCGCATGCACGCCCCTTCTCCTATAAAAAAAAAATAAAAAAATTCAATCATCTGACAATTTGAGCGTGATATAAGGAAATGGGAGAGTCACAAAGATGCAAAAAAAAAAACATTACCTGGACATTCTCGAGCGCGGTTAATTTTTTATTATTTTGAAAGAAATTAGTCACGGATCACGGAGATAACATAATCTGACGATTTGCACAAGCCGATGTAGCTAAAATCATTAATAAAACGTGGTGCATACAGACGCTGAGAACTATGTATTCCCACTTCACGCAATTCTGCCCTTCTCACTCTGTCTCTATCTCTCACTCTCTTTGTTCCCGTCGCCATGATGCAATCACAGCTGATCACAACAACGCGTGCATATATAACTTTTTCGTTTTTTATTGTTTTAAAAAACGTTTATTGAATTCAGTGCAGTAAGCTTGATATATATGTTACAACAATGAGTGACAATAGTTCAAATTGTGTATTTTGTGAACAAAAAACATTTGAAAAAACAATAAAATTTACGTCGGAAAGATTAAAAAAATGAAAGTCGGTTTTGGAGTATCGTCGAAGTAAACCGGTTCGCAGAAAATTCCACGGCACATTTAATGAAGTAAAATTTTCGATCGTAGATGATGAAAACGACCAAGTAGAACCGAACTTCTAATATGAGATGATTACGAAATGATGATTCCACTGACGGTGAAGATATTTATATATTTTTCAATATTTTCTCATTACAAAATTTTTTCTATTGAACAGGATAGAACTTTACCTGTATACATATATATTTTATATTGTATTTATTACATTCAGTAATTAAAAAAAAATATTTAAAAAAATCCAACCGTCACATTAAGGGAACTCCACATAATTGTCAGATTATGGATCAGTACGACAAGGACTTCAATATGAAGCGTCTATATAATATTCTGACGCGGTCGAGTATTTCAATGTCGCGATTTTTTTGCATTTTCAAAAATCGACCATGACTTGGTCACATCCAAATCGTCAGTCTTTTGAATAAATGAGGGTTCACTTGAGGGTTCACTTAACATCCCTTTTCAATATCTGACATGCTCAAATAAATTATTTTTTTCCTGTTTTCTACCCCTTCGTACGGCCACCCCCACCACGCAAACTAGCAGATTCATTTTTTTTTATATACAGATTCTCCGTTATCAGAAACACGTGGGGCGCATACACTATCAATATTTAAAGCGCCCGTGTATTTCTTTGGGACTGTTTTTTTACATTTTTGAAAACCTGTACATGCTCCTCCCACCAGGGAAAGGGCATACTTCATATAACCTTTTTTTCTTTTTAGCGTCTAATCTTCACAACCCATTAGATCCCATGATGCTCGAGTAAATCACTATTTAGCTTCTTGAGCTCCCCTACTATTATAATAATATAACTAGTTCTAAGTATAATATGATCAGCACTTACTGACAAACGCCACTTGTGATGAGCTGTAATAATGAATGATGACAAGAAAGATAAAATGCAACACATTACCTTGTTCCGAATTTTCCTAGGAAACGCAAGCAAATAGTTTCGTCCGTCACTGGAGAACACTTCTAATGCTATAGGTTGCAATAAATATCGCCTTTTGTGGACTTCTCTGTACACAAAATAAACAATATTATATATAGAAATACCATTAAAAATAAAGAAAAATTAAACAAGACTTATTAACCAACAATTTACCTTATGTCCTCGTACAAAAATTTCGAACACTGTCTTTGATTACTTCTCTGAATACCTTGACTAGGGAGGATTGGTTCATAATCATTCGGACAACTGTCCAAGTCTCGAATCTCTCTATTCTTTAGTATAGTGAATCCATCTATAACATAGCAATGTTCACGTCCAAATAACAATAGTCCTTCGGTGGTATCAAGACCTTGAATCCGTGCACATCTGAACATATGTGTAATCTAAAAAAGGTTATATTAAAACTGAATGCGATCAAAATACGCTCATGTCAGAGTGTACTAAATGTCAATTCTAAAATAATTTAATATTGTCAGTAATATTCATAATCCTACATAGTACTTAGATAAGCAGAAATACATTTTCTGCCTGCAGCAGCAAAAACTTTTAGACAAAGCGAATTACCTTTTCATGGTGCTCTAATAATCTAAGTAATGTCTGATTATCAGGTGGCGGCGATTGCTGTTCGTCTTCATCCTCAACATCGGGACCATCTTCATTCGCTGAAAATTAGAATTCATTTATATTGCAGTAATTGTGATGTTTTTACATTATTAGGTGTGCTCTTATTACCTTCGCTGGAAGTTTGATTGTTGCCACGACTGACAACGCCACTGCTGACTAGATCGGAAGGTGAACCTTCTTCATTGATAGGATCGAGGGAAGCGTCCCTATTACTATAAAATAATGATTATTATTTAGTAATTTTATGTTATTTGGACATCAGAAATCCTAAAAAACTAACTTAAACACAGTCACAAACTAGAGAAAAAAGCAGCCACCAATAAAAAGTTAAAACGTATTTCTAGTTCAAATGATTTCTTATTCCATTTAGTATTGTCGCGCGCCACCATTAATGCCTGGTATATCGCGACACTAGTTACCACTAGCGCCTACTAGTATCGAGTAGCAGAACTAGGAGAGTCAAGATCCTTCTAGAAATTTCCATGGAAGAACTTTCTAGAACTATCGACACCTAGTCAATCGGGACCGATATGTACTCCAACATTCTAGATGTTTCTACAATAGAAGATTCTGAAACTATCTGAGGCTCTACATAAGGCCGGTGTAGACCGCGACCGGAGTCAGTGTAGAGTTGACGATACGAACAACTACTTTGAAGCGATACAACTGCGAACTAAAGTGATCAGTAGTACAATTGTGTTTTGTTATTAGTGTGGTTTTAAGTTGTAATTAGTGTTGTGTAAATTATTGTCAATTTTGGTAATTCACTAGGCAGTTTTTAATTGTCTCGAACCCCAAGCTCGTAACAGTATCTTACATGTTTATAACAATACTCTAACAAAACTATATGCAAAAATTTACTTAACACATTTTGTATTATCTCGGAACACTTACTTCGTAATTTCTTCTTTGTACATATCTATATCTGATGTTTCAATGCTATCTGTTTCACCCAAACTATTCCCTGCGGTGCGCCATTGCTGATATACTCTGTAATATTCTTTGCTGTCCAGGCTTTGGGCGACCTTGTACTTCAATTGTTTCTGTAAATACATAATGCCAATTACATAACTAACCATTTTGCAGTCACTGAACGATTGTTTTGTAAAACCGTAAGGCTTTTGGAATAAAAAATGAAACTCATTATTTTGGTCAAGTTTAGTTTCGTACAGCCGGGACGTACGTAGGCTGTAATGTGCACGATAAAGGCCCTAATCTTATTTCTGTAAAGGTACGGAGCAGAAAAAAACTGTTGCGCAATTTTATTAATTTTTCAGACATGAGGGTTTCTATTTATTTCCGGGTCCACGATAAAAAATTAATTTAAAAAAATTAAAATTATAATTATCTGGGGGCACCGCAGTGCCCCCCGCCAAGTCGAGCAAAAAGCGGCACGGCCGTACCATCATTTTCTCGAAGCAGTTCAGGCCATTTTCGAAAACCTATAATTTTGTTGTGGATAGAACTAGAAGCCTGAATTTTCACTAACCAAGTAGGCATTGTATAAACTCGGTATATTTCAAATTTTATTGAATTTACACCAGTAGTTTAAGAATTATAACTAGTCAAACTTTCTTCATTTTGTCACTCACTGACTGACCGATCATCAAAACTCTAAGGCACTTCTAGCAGACATAGAGGCTTCAAATTTGGAATACAATTATTGTTTACTATATAAATCAAGAAAAAATTAAAATATTTTGCAATTTCGGTCCTGTTTTCGAGATACACTAACTGCATAAATAAATTTGTAATCCCATATAAATATATAGGATTACAAAGTTATATTTGCAGTGAATGAAATCAGTGTACCTATATACACAGTCAGGTCATAAGTATTGTCACACAGTAAAAACTTTTCTTTTAGAATGCTGACCACAAAAAAAGTTTATTGAATTCGAATTTCGAATTGTTCATGAAAATAAAACTGTATACTTTTTAGAATTTTACTCATTTTTAAATATGGAGCGGACACTTAAAGAAGACCGTGTTGCAGTTATTGCGTTGCATCGTTGCGGTTACGCGCCAATTCAAATTTTTGACATACTGAAAAATTTGAATATAACCAAAAGATTCGTTTATCGTACCATCAAACGATACAATGAAGACTCTAGTGTAGATGACAGGTCAAGAAGTGGTCGCCCTCGGTCTATTAGGACTCCAGCAGTGATAAAAGCTGTGAAGGCGCGAATTCAAAGAAATCCCAAACGTAAGCAGAAACTGTTGGTCCTTCGAATGGGGTTAAGCAGAACCACGGTGAAGAGGGTGTTAAATGAAGACTTAGGGCTTTGGGCATATCGAAGAAAAACAGGACATCGTTTGAATGCTCGTCTAATGGACCTGAGACTGAAGAGATGCCGCGCTTTGTTGAAGCGGTACGCGGGAAAAAATTACGGGAAATTCTTTTTTCGGATGAAAAAATTTTTACCGTAGAAGAGAGCTACAACAAATAAAATGATAAGGTGCCCGCACACAGTAGTGAAGAAGCGAGCAACCGTATTCCGCGTGTCCAACGAGGTTATTTTCCATCCTCGCTCATGGTATGGTTGGGAGTTTCTTATTGGGGCTTGACAGAGGTACATGTTTGTGAGAAATGTGTAAAAACGAATGCAGTTGTATATCAAAATACAGTCCTGACGAACCTTGTGGAACCTGTTTCTCATACCATGTTCAATAACAGGCGCTGAGTATTCCAACAAGATTCGGCGCCAGCTCATAGAGCGAAGAGCACACAAGACTGGCTGGCGGCGCGTGAAATCGACTTCATCTGGCACGAAGACTGGCCCTCCTCCAGTCTAAATTTGAATCCGTTAGATTACAAGATATGGCAACACTTGGAGGAAAAGGCGTACTCAAAGCCTCATCCCAATTTGGAGTCACTCAAGACATCCTTGATTAAGGCAGCCGCCGATATTGACATGGACCTTGTTCATGCTGCGATAGACGACTGGCCGCGCAGATTGAAGGCCTGTATTCAAAATCACGGAGGTCATTTTGAATAAACTTTAGTGTCATAAGAATCTATGTTTAGTTAAGTTCATTTTTGTATATAAATGGTTACATAATGAATAAACTTGTTTCAATTATTTTATATTAAACATGTGACAGAATTTATGACCTTACTAGGTATGTATAATATAATGGAATAATAGGTGTAGATAGGTACATAGATATTACTATCTACAAAAAGAAATGAGATGCCATCAAAAACATAGCTTGTAAAAAAGCCAAGTCTCGCAACTCAGTTCTTCTACCGTAAAAAGTTGTGAGATCCATGTAATACCAAGTCGGTTAATTTATTCAGTCCCTACTTAAGGGTCCTTCTGAGATTTTCTTGCATTTTTGCTTTTTTTATTTGTTTAAACACGCTAATCGCTGGAACAACCATTCCGATTTGAAAAAATATTTTTGTATATTATAGTCAAAAAATGAGGAATAGTATTAGGCTATCTATCATTAGTCTGAATCTCACAGCTAGCGTTAAATATTGATTTTTGTTAAGCAAGTCAGAAGAAATAGCGCCCCCGAACTGCTTTATTCGCGTGCTCTGGCGTAGTGGTTAGTGATACATGAATACTGCTCGGTGGTGAAGGAAAACATCGTGAAGAAATGTGCATGTCTAAGAAATAAAAAAAATCCAAGACATGACAAGTAATATTTATGTAGGCTACAAAAAAGACAACCCTTTGTTTTTGTTTTCACCTATGATTGAATGAAGGGTAAGGTTAAGTGTGTAGTTTTGAGACATATATTTTTGTTCTACCCAGTAATTCTTATTTGGCTCAAACGGAGTATAGTCATAAATTACTTTTGAATCGTATTGACAGCTAAGTTTTGTTACGAGTGCCTGAATGCATTTATTTAAAAAAAAAAGGAAGTCAAGTTAAAATAATAGCAAATTAAATAAATGAACAAAAATAATTGACGATTGTTCACCTTAAACTTTCATATTATTTTTTTCATTCTTTTTCTTTATTTTTATAGGTTCACAAATGTCCACAGCTGGACATGAGCACTGGGTATCTCCCGCTATAGGTAACTTATTAAATAATTTAAATATCATAATATTATTTTGTAATTAATACACACAATACAAATGGTGGCATCGTGTTCATCAGTGGCTCTATAATATATATGTGAAGTCCTCAAGGAGTGCGCGCAAAGGCAGTGCCGCTGCAGTGGTACGTGTAGGTATGAGGTACGTACGTTATCCGGGTGCTGCAGGTCCGGGCGGTAGGGGTAGTGCAGGTAGAAGTGGTGGTTGCGGCGCAGCATCTTGCGCATGCGGCAGGGGCCCTCGGTGCAGTCGAGCGCCCACTTGTCGAGCGGCGAGGCGCGCGGCGGGCCCCACAGGCCGCGCTCGCGCGTCAGCTCGCGCCAGGCGCCCGCCCACTCCGCCTGCACGTAGCGCGACGTGTGCGCGCTCGTGTTGGCCGCCGCCTGCAGCTGCACGCACCACGCCTGCCTGCCCCCACCCACAAAACCACCGAGTGCCGTTACCTTACTAATGCCAATATATCATTTACTTCAATTCTTAAGTAAGTGCCCTGAGTGTTTTATCCCCGTGAACCGGAAAGCACGTAAAACCGTTTTGGTTGATCCTGCGTTTAATCTTTATCAGGTCGTGTCGAATTATTGTCACATCAATCTATGAAAGTAAGGAAATAGAGTATGCACCTGAGGTTGTGGCGCACACACTCGTGCACACCGCGTCCCGTTACCCTACTAATGCTCAACAGACACTACATTATATTATATTACACCTATATATCATTGAACTAAATTCTTAGTAACAGCCCTAAGACAGGAAGTTGGCGATGTTTCATCCCCATGAATCGGAAAGCACGTTTCACGGGGTTTCGGAAAAACCGTTTTGTTTTGTGTTTAAAATCGCAAATCGGTATATTTTCGTAGTATTAAGAAGAAAAGGATGAGGTTTTATCGTGTAAAAACTATTCAGATAGACGCTCTCATGCTATGGATGGCATCACATTTTATTTGTAAGTAATTTTACACCTAATTTATTAAAATAGTTCTAGAAAAGTCTCTTTGCGTCGGTTTTCAAATATAATTAATTATATTCGACACTAGATGGCGACACTTTGTGTCATGTGAACTAAAATATAAAGGTACGTAGAGCTCAGTATTGGTAAAATAATCATACGAAGGTACTGAAATTTGTTTTGCATTCAGACGTAAAGAAATTTTAATCGCCAAAATATTAATTTTATAGTTTATAATCATTTTTTTTGTTTTAAAAAAACGTTACCCTCACACTAGGATTTTCTCCTGTATCGTGGAGGCAGTTTACAAACATAGATTGCACAAGGACAAACATCCAGACCAGCAACAATTATTTGTAGGCCATACAAATACTTGTTCCGTGCGGGATTCGAATCCGCGGCCCCCTGCGTAACAACCCATTGCTAAGCCACTGCGCCAAGGAGCCGTCATTTTCCGAACAGGCCGGTGTCTATTGTCAAGGTAGCTAAACTACATTACAACATCGATATGGAACGATTCGAGTAGTTTTACTATTTATCGGTAGATGTAGAGTGTAAAGTGGGCGGGGCTTAACATCCCCTCACCCGGCAAATTGTCACGCGTTGTTACATAGTGAAATCTAATTACAACACCTCCTCTTTGTATTTGCTTCATGGTTGATCCTGCGTTTGATCTTTATCAGGTCGTGTCGGATTATTGTCACATCGATGATATGAAAGTAAGGAAATGGAGAATGCACTTGAGCTTGCGGCGCACACACTCGTGCACTATAATACTGCCTTGCGCAAAAGGTTATACTTCACCAAACCTAAGAAATACCTTTTGAGAGCTGTCACATTTATTGAACTAGGTATTCCAACTGAAAAATCAGTACCTACAATATTCGATTCTTAAAGATTTTATTAAAATAGAAATATTGATAAGGTCAATGATAATGGTCTTTAATAATTATCTTAAGTGGTCAATGGGATCCCACCCAGGCGAATATAATAGAAATATAAATTTTATTTTCAAATTAATGTACCTAATTGCGTATACAACAATTTTCAAATATTTTCCCATTAAAAGAAAATTTCCAGTTTACCGAATAATATAACGTTATAACAATATACCGTTATTAGCGGGTTTTCACTATTGGTACTGTGCATGTTGACGGTACGGGCCCGATAAGCCGCCATTCAATGCCTTTCTATATACGTAGGGACTGTAAAAGCCGGCATCTTCTAAACTTACTCTTACGTAAAGACCACAGAACATCTAATATAGCGGAATAGAAATGCCTTTGATTCAATTTACTTGCAGTACCACTGCCGCCGCTAGTCTCCCCACTCCTTGCAGGTAGTTGACACACTCAACTCATATACGCTAGTGCTTGACAAAAAACTATCGATAAAATATCGACACGGAATATTGTAGGTAATAAATATGTGATAAAATAAAACAGTAGTAAAATAAATTTCATGAAATAAACTTAATGCTATAAAAAAGCGTAAAGTAGAAAAAATAATTAATTACAAGGAGTAAAATTTATACAGTAAACTAGAAAAAAAATTAAGACATTTTCTTCATTTCAAAAACAAAATATTTATTTATTGTCCTGGAAAATGCAAATATTTATTTAAAAGTTGTATTTTTGATACTTTTTGTGCTGAGGTTTTCATCAAATGGTGAAGGCTAATATCTGTATATCTTTCTATAATACAATTTGTTGTTAACAATATTACATGGTTTTCCATTGGTCCCTGATCAAATTGATGAAAATCGATTTCTCGGAATAGTCGGATAAGCATGATCCAAAAGAACGCGGCGTTTTCTTGAAGGATTAAAATGCTTTTCTTGAAAATGTGCTGAACATATTTTGTTATGTTTAGAAGGAAACCAATTTTTTCCCTGTCGCCAAAATCCATTTTTTCTTAACTTCTGGGTTCATCGGAAAACTAAAAAAAATATAAGCATATTGATTGAATAAGAAAAAATATTTCTAAAAATAACCTGCTAGAATTGATTATACAAGGCATAGAATATCGATAGCGTCGATAAACTAAAATCTAAGCACATCCTTAATTGGCGTCTGGGACCAGCCACCAGCGGCCATACTACGATGCGTTGATGCAGGGCGAAGTATCGTTCAATAAAATCGATTTAAAAATGTATTATTTTACTCACCAATGATAAGGAATTCCTTTAGAAGAACAATAACCCTTTCCTGAACAGTTTGAACAGTTCGAAACACTGCTATAGACCATTTTTAACCACGTGCACCAGGACTAACACGTGACGACGGTTTGTTTCGAACTGAGTCACGAATTTCTAGTAGTTGGCTTTTAAGCCATATACACGACGCGCGTTCCCGGCTCGTATGACATTTCTATTACCTATATTAGTTGTTCTGTGGTAAAGACATTTAAGTATAGTAATAGACCGGATATCAGCAACTAAATTGTCACCTCTTACTTATGTCCCATAGGATATATTTCGGATTTGTGTCATTTAGTCTTAGTGACATCGTCAAAAGCTCAAGACCCATTCGTTTCCTAAGTTTAAAAAATATTTTTTATAGAAAATATGCCCGGTTGTACATTCAGGTATTGTAAGTCCCGATATGGAGCAAAAACTGAATGTGATTTCGGTTTATTATCGCAAGAATAATGTATATTTCCCCAATAATTTTTAAATTTTATTACTTCTGGTAGTTGTTCTAGAACATTTATCATTATTGCAATAAGTGCCCTCTGTTATCCAGTAACGTCATGATTTTATTTACCAAAGAGTAATGTGAGAATGTGACAACGTTTATCGATTATGTTATCGATAAAAAATATTACACCGGATACCGATTTAATCATCTACAATATTTAAGGAGGTGAAACAGTAAACAATACTGTACCGGTATCAATAAAGAAATCGGCTGGGCCTGTGACGGGGCACACGGTCGTTGGTTTTAATATGAAACATCTATAGCAGCCAGTACAACCAGTAGAACCAGTCAACAAGATAGCCTTTTTTAAAAAAAATAATATAATTCTACAACACCAGGAGAATTGCAGATGCGTTGCCGGCCTTTTAAAAAGGAGTAAGCTCGTTTCTTGAAGGTCCCTAAGTCGTATCGGTCCATAAAAATTGCCGTTGGTAAACGATTCCTAAGAAAACTCCTAATAAATCGCACGGTAGTGGGCCGCCAAGCATCCAAATGATGTGGATGGTAACGTAAGTTTTGTCGCGATGTGTGGTGGTGAAATTTGGTGGCTGGAATTAATCCGAACAATTCCTCAGAGCACTCCCCGTGTTAAATACGATAGAAACTCGAGCCAATCAAAGATGACTCGGTCGTCGACGATTCGAGCCACTCTGCTCTGCAGTCAAGTCCCGGCCCAGAAATGAGAAAAGTATTCCATGTGAGGCCGAACCTGCGCTTCCGGTCGCTTTTTTGTTCACGGTAGTGTCCCGCTCTACTGAGTACGCCAAGCTTTTTAGAAGCCAATTTAGCTTTCTCTTCCAAGTGACCATACTACTGCAGGTCACTCGATATGTCGACGCTGAAGATTCCGCTATTGGCTACGGCAACAAGGGAAGTGCTCTGAAATTGAGAAGATACGACAAAGGTGTTCTTTTTAACGGTAAACTTGTGAATTTGTATAATAATTTATTTTATAACGACCTTTAAGTTCAATGCTTTCCTAAAATATGTTAGATTTAATGTGTATTTATGTAAAAGAAAAGAATTTGAAAAACATGGAGGCGCTCTCTTATTGGATTTGACGTTCCGCGATGTGCCTTCGACGCCAACCGACCAATCATATACTATTATTATAGCGTCTAATAGACCTAGTGACGACATCGAAGATGCTGCCAATGTGACTGCTGTTTAAATTGATTCTTAGTTATTGGAAATTAAATATTATATTTCATGACATTTCATTCATGACGGTATCCATAACTTAAACGTTTAAATGATTTTTTTTGGAGTGATGGGAGTCATATTAAAAAGATTTATACAATAAAAAAGCATGCATATTCCTTATTATTATAACATAAAGCATTACAAACTTAGTAAACCTTCAACAACATTATCAATACTTTGATGACGAAACGGTAACATTCCTAAAACGGGTTTTTTACCCTACATTTAGTAGCGTCACCTACTGGGGAATAGCTGAAATGTTTTCCTAATAAATACTCTGCGTAGTTTTGCTATGTTTAGCTAAAGGGCGCTCTCAAACGCGCGAGCTCAGTTTTTGTATGAAAACGTTATCTATGTCCGCTCTATAGTATACCTATATATTTAACTCTTTCCTCTCACGTAAGATTCACAGTAATTATAAAAAAATTGGACTTGTTTCTTTCATTATTCGTATTATTTATGACTTTAAAAATAAAATTAAATAAATAATAAATTAAAAATGTAAAGGTTCGATTATTTGACATTTTTACCGATTATTCGCATTAGCATGAATTTGAATAATCCTAACACTATGGTAAGGTGCATAATCACATATTATCATTGAAACAACGTCAAGTCAACGTCTGCGTTTCGCGTGGTGAGTGCAGGTGGCCGGAGGCCCTTTTTACTGGAAATGAGGCATTCCATCTTAGTCCTCACGGGTGGCAACACATCTGCATTTTGATTCGCAAACGAGGATAGATGTAGATGTCTATGGGCCGCAGCAACCACTTACCATCAGGTGGACTGTGTGCTCGTTTGTCATCCTTATCCTATAAAAAAAAAGTATAAAAGTTGAATCTGGTATTTTTTATATTTAGCTCTGTTTGAAAGATTCAAATTTAAATTAGTAATAAAGAACTATACATGTTGGAAAGAAATGTAGATAACTTCGTAATTCTTTGGATTTAAAGATAAGGTTATTTTAAATCGTGTGAGTACGCTTGTACAAAGTTATTGCGGAATGATTAATGTGAAACGTCAAAACGTATGTCTTAGATTTGGTCAAGAATAATCTCCGTTGAAATTATAATTTTGTCACATGTATCCTATTTTATTTCTTAGGGGTAACATTGAACATGACTAACGGATAATTAGAAATACTGACATTATTTTGGAAATCTAAAGTGAGAAAGATATTTGCCATGGGTTGTATGGCTTGAGTTAAGACGTGTTTTTTTTTAAAGTTCAGTTATTATGTGTACTAACCTAACCATCCTATTTTATTTCTTAGGGGTAACATTGAACATGACTAACGGATAATTAGAAATACTGACATTATTTTGGAAATCTAAAGTGAGAAAGATATTTGCCATGGGTTGTATGGCTTGAGTTAAGACGTATTTTTTTAAAAAAAGTTCAGTTATTATGTGTACTAACCTAACCAATTGCACATGATCCTGCATATATGCGAGTGCGTGTTCTCGGGGTGGATGTGATCGCTGTTTGGCAGAGTCCTCTTTCTTGACTTTAGTCCTGGACGCCAATCGTGTAAGTCCACCGGTCACCTTTTGTATCTTAGATTGAATTTGATTATGGAGCTCCCATGGAACTCGGTAAACGGCCTGTTTAGTAAAAACGTAGAAATAAATTTCGAGGTACAACAGAAGGGATAAAGTAAGTTATGAATGAGTACAACAATTAGCTTTTATAAATAATATTAGAGAAACAAATATGTTAATAACAGTTTAAGTGATAGTATGTGGTAAAAAACCTATGGATACCTACATGAAACTTTAAAGACGAAATGTGTCATTAAAATCTTATTAAGTTACGTGTAAGAGCCATGCTGCAGCTATTATATTATGGTTGTTGTAGCAGGATCAGATCGGCTGGACAGGGAAAGGATCACGCTAACACAGAAAAGCAGCGCGAAATAGCAGCTTAATGCTGCTGTTTTTCGTATGGTGAGTGTATAGAACTGGAGACTCTTTTTATTGGCAATGAGGCATTCCATCTTAGTTTTATACATACATGTACATGTCTATTAGTCACAGCATTAACTTACCATCAGGTGGACTGTGTGCTAGTTTGCCGCCTATAGTCTATAAAAAATACTGGTTTTTACCCTCCAAAGTGGAAGTAATTTTTTGCTGTTTTTGTTGTAAGAAGTGACGTGAACATCGCGCATCACGGAGAAGTGCAATGAGTGACAAAGGTTCTGGCCTTGCAATCATCAGTCCGCGGATGATGCAACAATGAGCGGGAGGGGAGGTGGGGAGTGAGGTAGTGGCGGTGCAGAAGTAGAGGAGGTCGTGGCGGGTTGCGCGTGGCGCGTGGCGCTTGCCTTGCGCTCGGTGTCGAGGTAGTTGAGCCAGAGGCGGTGCGCGGGCGCGGCGAGCTGGTCGCGCGCGGCGGGCAGGTGGCGCGTGGGGCGTGGGGCGTGGGGCGTACCTTGCGCTCGGTGTCGAGGTAGTTGAGCCAGAGGCGGTGCGCGGGCGCGGCGAGCTGGTCGCGCGCGGCGGGCAGGTGGCGCGTGGGGCGTACCTTGCGCTCGGTGTCGAGGTAGTTGAGCCAGAGGCGGTGCGCGGGCGCGGCGAGCTGGTCGCGCGCGGCGGGCAGGTGGCGCGTGGGGCGTGGGGCGTGGGGCGTACCTTGCGCTCGGTG
Organism: Parnassius glacialis; assembly: GCA_033319125.1. NCBI lineage: Eukaryota > Metazoa > Arthropoda > Insecta > Lepidoptera > Papilionidae > Parnassius > Parnassius glacialis. The sequence continues at coordinate 30,057,801 of JAVANC010000010.1, read as the reverse complement.
TCGAGGTAGTTGAGTCAGAGGCGGTGCGCGGGCGCGGCGAGCTGGTCGCGCGCGGCGGGCAGGTGGCGCGTGGGGCGTACCTTGCGCTCGGTGTCGAGGTAGTTGAGCCAGAGGCGGTGCGCGGGCGCGGCGAGCTGGTCGCGCGCGGCGGGCAGGTGGCGCGTGGGGCGTGGGGCGTGGGGCGTACCTTGCGCTCGGTGTCGAGGTAGTTGAGCCAGAGGCGGTGCGCGGGCGCGGCGAGCTGGTCGCGCGCGGCGGGCAGGTGGCGCGTGGGGCGTACCTTGCGCTCGGTGTCGAGGTAGTTGAGCCAGAGGCGGTGCGCGGGCGCGGCGAGCTGGTCGCGCGCGGCGGGCAGGTGGCGCGTGGGGCGTGGGGCGTACCTTGCGCTCGGTGTCGAGGTAGTTGAGCCAGAGGCGGTGCGCGGGCGCGGCGAGCTGGTCGCGCGCGGCGGGCAGGTGGCGCGTGGGGCGTGGGGCGTGGGGCGTACCTTGCGCTCGGTGTCGAGGTAGTTGAGCCAGAGGCGGTGCGCGGGCGCGGCGAGCTGGTCGCGCGCGGCGGGCAGGTGGCGCGTGGGGCGTGGGGCGTGGGGCGTACCTTGCGCTCGGTGTCGAGGTAGTTGAGCCAGAGGCGGTGCGCGGGCGCGGCGAGCTGGTCGCGCGCGGCGGGCAGGTGGCGCGTGGGGCGTGGGGCGTGGGGCGTACCTTGCGCTCGGTGTCGAGGTAGTTGTGCCAGAGGCGGTGCGCGGGCGCGGCGAGCTGGCCGCGCGCGGCGGGCAGGTGGCGCGTGGGGCGTACCTTGCGCTCGGTGTCGAGGTAGTTGAGCCAGAGGCGGTGCGCGGGCGCGGCGAGCTGGTCGCGCGCGGCGGGCAGGTGGCGCGTGGGGCGTGGGGCGTGGGGCGTACCTTGCGCTCGGTGTCGAGGTAGTTGAGTCAGAGGCGGTGCGCGGGCGCGGCGAGCTGGTCGCGCGCGGCGGGCAGGTGGCGCGTGGGGCGTACCTTGCGCTCGGTGTCGAGGTAGTTGAGCCAGAGGCGGTGCGCGGGCGCGGCGAGCTGGTCGCGCGCGGCGGGCAGGTGGCGCGTGGGGCGTGGGGCGTGGGGCGTACCTTGCGCTCGGTGTCGAGGTAGTTGAGCCAGAGGCGGTGCGCGGGCGCGGCGAGCTGGTCGCGCGCGGCGGGCAGGTGGCGCGTGGGGCGTGGGGCGTACCTTGCGCTCGGTGTCGAGGTAGTTGAGCCAGAGGCGGTGCGCGGGCGCGGCGAGCTGGTCGCGCGCGGCGGGCAGGTGGCGCGTGGGGCGTGGGGCGTGGGGCGTACCTTGCGCTCGGTGTCGAGGTAGTTGAGCCAGAGGCGGTGCGCGGGCGCGGCGAGCTGGTCGCGCGCGGCGGGCAGGTGGCGCGTGGGGCGTGGGGCGTGGGGCGTACCTTGCGCTCGGTGTCGAGGTAGTTGAGCCAGAGGCGGTGCGCGGGCGCGGCGAGCTGGTCGCGCGCGGCGGGCAGGTGGCGCGTGGGGCGTGGGGCGTACCTTGCGCTCGGTGTCGAGGTAGTTGAGCCAGAGGCGGTGCGCGGGCGCGGCGAGCTGGTCGCGCGCAGCGGGCAGGTCGGGCGCGCGCGCGTGCGCGGCCGGCGCGCTCAGCGTCACCTTGAACACCTCCTCGATGGCCGGCTTCTTGCACGCGTACAGCTCCTCCCACACGCGCCGCGCCGCGCCCGCCATCAGGTTGCGACCTGCACACGCACCCCGCACCCCGCAAGCAACACCTTTTATTACAACCAACATGCTTGTTTCCAAGAAACTTCAAATATTTTACAATAGTAATGTCAATGAAACTTGTGGTGACTCAAAAATCTTTTATTTGGACCGATACCTTTAAAAATCAATATGCGGAGGTGAATAAAGTGGCAACCGATTTCTTTAAAGTATTGATTTTAAAAACAATAGGCCAATAAACAAGAAATTTCAAAATGCGGCCGCGTTTGTAAATTTTCGCGACGAATTCATATTTATAGAACACTTAGATCCCCAGATTTGGATTTTTAAAGGAATTGGTCCAAAAACAAAAGTTTTCCAAATGATGGATATTTTCTTTCAGTTTTCGCAACTAATTCATATTCGTAGACCATATGACCCAGATATTGATTTTTAAAGTAATTGATCTAAAAACTTAAAAAAAAAGGAATTGATCTGAACAGTGGTAGACTCACGCGGCAGCTTTTGCTGTCGCACAGATGGGCCGGCTCGAACCGGGGTGGTACCACGACATCACAGAATACCAGCATGAAGTAGAGGTTTACCTCTGCGTTTCGCTTGATGAGTGCAAGTGGCCGGAGGCCCTTTTTACTGAAAATGAGGCATTCCATCTTAGTCCTCACGGGTGACAACGCATCTGCATTTTGATTTGTAATAGATGATAGATGTAGATGTCTATGGACCGCAGCAACCACTTACCATCAGGTGGACTGTGTGCTCGTTTGGCACCCTTATCCCATAAAAAAAAACAAGAATTTTCATGATGCCAATTTTTTTCACTTTTAACATATATTTATCCACCACTTGAATACTTATTTAATGATTTAAAAACAAATTGGTCCAACATTATCTTCTATCCTTTAAAGTTTTGATGCAAAATTGATTTTAATTTTTTTTCTGCTCCAATACCATTTCACAATAACATTACAAATAGTAAAGGAGAAGATGATAAGACCTTTATTAGCTACTCAACCGTCCGCTTCGCGCGAGTGATTCTCGCCTGACCTCTCCGCGAATTAAATGTCACTATTTTTTACGACCGCGCGAGATAGTCTTAACAAAAACGATTACTACTGAAAAACTACTATAGCTACATTCAAATAAAAAATATTCTCAAAAGACTGAAAGAACTCAAAATTTTATTTTGTTAAAAGAAAATTAGTCATTATTCAAATTAAAAATAAAGCTTAAAAATGGGAATATCAAAAAAATCGTATTTATTTTTTATTTCGAGTTTTACAAGAAAAGTGTAATACTTACTGGAGACAATTATTTTATATTATAATAGTACATGATATTCCCTTTAAAATGACACCAATATAAATAACATCTTATACAGGGTATTTTTGGAACGCTCCCTAAAACTAAGACAGGCGACAGCACCAAGTATACCTTTGATCATGGGTCACAAATAAATTCGATCCTGATGAAAAAAAAAATCATCTTTTTACAACGTTTTATTAGCTTTATTCACGCGCCATCATGTTAGTACAGCTAAATGAAACGATAATTTCATAAAAAAAAATCATGATAATACTGAAACCTAAAACCAGCAGTGGAATAACTGAATTCATATCAGCTGATTAAAGGTCAATGTACGCGCGAACGCAAATTAGCGCGGTCCGCAACTAGCGGGCCATACCACAATACCTAATAATTTACAACACTTGTCTAAATACCTAACTTATCTACTTAACCTACTATTTTGCCACTGTACTTGTCTCCACGTAGCCATTTTAATCCGAATTTACAGGCTAAATAACCCAAATAACTGGTTCGATTTCCCGCTAATGAAAAAATACATAAATGAAATGTAACCAAGGTTAGAGTCATGCGTTTTTATTCATCGTGTAGGTATGTTTATTATTCTCATGTATTCAGTTATGTATGTATTCAGATTAGTTCAGTACTAAGTTATTTAAAAAATTTGTTATGAAACAGCTTACCGCTCTAAATCCTCCGTGGTCTTATGAGATGCGGCTCAAATTGTGCTCCATTCATTTCAAAGCAGATTTGGGCTCGGTGTTGCGTCTCCTCATGGAGGCGGGGCATCATCGTGTGGTCTTCGACACAGTCCGTACGTAGTTTGTCGAAAACATCCACGATCCTTTTGTAGTTTCGTCAGCACTATCACACTCACGATTAAAAACCCTTTCTTTCACATACCCCACAGAAAGAAGTCTAACGGGGTCAGATCTGGTGCGCGAGGTGGCCAAGCGTGTGGTCCTAGTCCGCCAAATCCAGCGATCATCAAATAGCTCATTGAGGCGCTCACGGACGAACCTCACGACATGTGGAGGGGCACTATCATACTGGAACCATGTGCGGCGATATTAAGCCAACGATAGGTCGTCTAAAATGTCTGTCAACTGTTCATTTATAAAGTTTAGGTATCGCTGTCCGTTCAGTCGCTGTGGCAGAAACACTGGTCCCAGTATGCGATCCTTAAATAAACCTGCCCATACGTTAACCGACCATCGGGTTTGGTGCCCGGTTTGTCGAACAGCGTGCGGGTTAAACTCTGAATACACGTGTGTATTTCTTCGGTTCCACAGGCCGTTTCTGGTAAATGTCGACTCATCCGTCCAGATAATGTGCTCAATGGAACCAGCCACACGTTGTTGCTGGTATAATAACCAACGGCAGAAAACTCGTCGGCGGTCGTGATCGCCGGGAACTAAAGCTTGCACTTTGTGCAATTTGTATGGGCGCATACGGTTACGCTTCAACACTTTGTGCACTGCACAGTATGACACACTTGTTCCATCCCGACGTCTTAACAATTTATTTAGCGATACTTCGTGTACGGTTCGGATACCATAACATGTTGTCGTATTCACAATCACTATAAACGTACGCGTTAAGCATTATTAAAACAAAAAACGAACAAGAATAATACCAACACGTAATCACAATTTAATAAACAAATCGACAAAACTGAAACCTACTGCGTCACAGCGTGATGCGACACGAGCCGGGCGGGTTACATTGTTTCGCACCGAGCTAGATACAGGTCGAGTGGAGGGAGGTTACAGTCGCGTTCTAAAGTACTACATGGTATTGGGATATTGTTTTATAATATTATAGTAAGTAATTAATTGTTTTATTGTAGAATCATAATAGGTGCCTTACTTGGAATTAAAAATGGATAATGTTTACTTGAGCATTATTTGTTATTTCTATCGTAAAATATAAAGTAGTTTGTAATAAGAAAACTTAAGGTAAGGGTGGCACGCCGTCCATTATGTCGTCTTGGGTCACATGGAAGCCAGATGTTGAAGGTGTGTTGGTGTTACTGGATGCTACTTCATCATCACTTTCATCTTCGCTTGAGCTTCCGTCATCAGGTCGATCACATGGTAATTTTTTCGGTATTCTTCCCTCAACACTTTTAAATTTACTGCACAATTTTCCCCATTCACCTTCTCCTATCATATTTACCTTTTCGTTCACTAGTTTAGTCATAAAACAATAGAAATAAATAATTTTTCTTTCCTTCCTTTTTAAAACATCGTCGCGAGTCGCAAAGTAAGCTGTGTATGCGACTGTATTTTTGGAGCGAACAAAGCGCGGGAACCAATAGCATGCAGGCACAGTAATACTGGCGGATTGTTCCCCCGTCGCGCCCCCTTCGTACCAATATGTGATAAATCGCTCAGTGCCCAAGTTCAAGGCCTGCGTTCTTTTTTCACCGTTCGCGCGTACATTAACCTCCATTAGTCAGGTGATATCAATTCAGTTTTCACTGCTGGTTTTATGTTTCAGTATTTTCATGATTTTTTTTATGAAATTATCGTTTCATTTAGTTGTACTAACATAATGGCGCGTGAATAAAGCTAATAAAACGTTGTAAAAATATGATTTTTTTTTCATCAGGATCAAATTTATTTGTTTGTGACCCATGATCAAAGGTATACTTGGTGCTGTCGCCTATCTTAGTTTTCGGGAGCGTTCCAAAAATACCCTGTATACTCAATATATATAAGTATATAATGTTTACCCAATATGAATTGGAATAAATAAGTAAATAAATGAAAAAAATAGGTTTTAATAATTGCTAGACACATCTCAACAGATATTTCGTTTATAAATTGCTATCAACGTGTTAATAGTGAATCATTATTTTATATTTTGCATTCATTTAACACAAAAAAACTGATTAGAATACATTTTAAACAACATATAATCAATAAACGATGATCGCGTGTAGTGATTAAAATTTAGAGCTAAATCATTATATGTAAACGTTTTAGAATTGTCGTAATGATACATATTTACTAAAGAAAATATCTTCACAATTAGTTTGATGTACAATAACAATAGAAATAACGTATAAAAACAGAAAAGTTATCACATTTTTGATCGAATTTCTCACACGTTAACATTCCACAAACAAAAATGGCGAAATTTAATTTTAACTTTTTTTCCTAAACATTTTGTTACTATTATACAGATAAAATTCAATTTCACAGAAGACAAATTTCATATAGCACCATCTATAATTTTTTACTGTATTATTAACAGCCATCTTTTGCGCTGTATGCGTTTAAACCGAAAGATGTCGTTTGGTGCCTAGACAGGTGAGGCAATAATGGTTTTTGGTTACTGTTGTTAAATAAAATTAATAGGTGCTCAATTCTTTGTTCTATACACTTTCCCATATCGCACATAGTTTTCGTGATAGTTACAAAAAAACTTGGTTTTAAGTAGTTTTCCGATAATTGAACTACTTGCCCAAAACCAATATTATAAAATTGCAACTGTTTATACTCGTGACATTCTAAGAAGCCCGATTTGACAGCTATAAAAATACTTTGCGTAATGATGAGAAAAAAATTTGGTTGCTTTAAAAACCGATTCTCGAGACATATCGATTGTTTAGAGTTTGTAATGGACAATGTATCTACATCGTTTAAAATTGATTCTCAAGGCGTATCGTTTTAATACATGTACGAGTTAGTAATATTGAACAATCATTAAATAATTCCAAACTAAGTTTAAATTAGGGCCACTTTCAAAGCCAAGACGCAAAACTAAAATCCGACATACATTGTATATTATGTAGACACGCCACTGATATGCACCCGTACGAAGCCGAGGGGGGTCGCTAGTCAAGAATAAAATTAACAATAAATAAGTGTGGTTGGGTCAGGTAAATAAAGAAATTCACTCAATTCGTAACCTTTTTATTCTCAATTCTTATTTTAATGCCAACAAAGATTTTTTTTATAAAACCTTCCCCGGCAGATCCAGCATGACAAATAATGAGGCGTTCACCCTTTCCCATTGGAACTTTTGAGCTGGATGCTTGCGTATCATACGTCCAAGATTGTGGCACAGGCATTTAATCATGTCTGGTCAATAAATATATCCTTGTCCCAGTTGGTTATTTTATTAACTTCTCTTAAGAAGGATATTCTTTGTAGTATTGTGTCATACCTTTCCATCAATATTTTCCGTTTGTCGGTTTTTTTGTGTGAACACCCAATATGTTTTAGAATTGTTTTTATAGAAGTGTGCCATCATATAAGTTTGCAGATTTAAGGGACATAAGTAATGTCTTCTTATTCTTGTCTTATGTATTAGTCGTAAACATGGGATCTAATAGCATCAGCATCAAAATTATCGATACCTGTCACAAGCTTTTGTTTTTTTTTCTTTTTTGGTGTGTGCAGTACATTATCTTCACAGCCAAAAGGCCCGTACTTTTCCTTTATCATATTTCGGACAGTTTTTATGCCAATTCCAAACGCTTGTGCGACTCGTTCTTATACTTGGGTAACTTATAAAAGAGGCCCTCTATTTGCTGACTCCCGTTAAAAGTACTCGTGCAACTTCAAAACCAAGTCACGAGACTGGTTGTTAAGAGTACGTCCTCTTTTATACATGTTGTCTAGTTCACACGATAACACCAAAATCACATAATGCATAATCAAAGTCCGGAATTAACAAGCCAAGGTCAACGCGAATACAGCAGAAACAGTGCAAGAGAGATAGCCGAGTCAGAAAATATAATAATAACCAATCACACAAAAACTTCCAAGATAGCGAGAGACCGCGCGAAGCATTGACGAATCAATGACATAGAGAGAAAAAATGGAGGTAAAAATACACTTTTTTCAAAATCAAACTATTTCCAATATTAACATATTTAATATCAAAATAAATCTAGAAATAAATGTAGTCAGATTTTGTTTTTATATATTTAAATATTAAATAATTTCTCTCTTTTCTAAATGTAAAAGTATCGATTTTTCAGAACATCGATTTTATTTGGTCAAAAAATGGTTTATAACGGTCACAACACTACGGCAATGAACCCAAAGATATCAACAGACATGTCATTGTAATATCGTCCTGTGGGAATATTAATCAACGATTAATTCGTGTTTTTGAGAACATTTTTCGAATATAAAGTGAAACTTGGTGCTTACGAATAATACTCATTGTTATAGTGTATGGATAACATAGTAATTTTTTAGGATTGTGAATTTGATTTTTCGATTTCTTACGTCAACGTTCATACAACGTTATCGCAGTATGTATAATGAGAAACGTCAAATCGGGCTTTTTAGATTGTCCCGAGTATAAGTTCCATGCGGACGAAGTCACGGGCAAAGCTAGTTTGGAATACATATAACGATATAACGTTAATAGTGCTGTTTTCGTTTTAGGCAGTACGCTGAAAGTACGGCTCGATGAGCCGCTGTTTCAAATCCAATTCTTTATCCACACGGGTAGTACGTACCTTGATGAGTGGTGAGTCTGTCATCTCTCGACTCTAAATCCCCACTGGGATTGACGTGCCACGTAGTTCGCATGTGTGAGTCTAAAACGATCTTCATGTTAGCGCTCAACTGAAGTAGACAGTACGTAAGACAACCAATAAACTCTAGTTCGTGATTACCAGCGCCGAATATTAATAATCTGTAAAAATAGAAGAAAATTTTAGGAATACAGGGTTAAAATAATACTAAAGTTCACTAATACGATAAACTTCAGAGTCCAATTCAATTAACAAATTGTTCGATCTTCGCTAGTAAGTTATTGGTACTCTGGTACCATTCTCACTCAGAATGGCAAACACTATTCATACAGTAAGAAATATCATAATTTAGAAAGAAAGAAAGAAAAATTATTTATTACAACAAACACCAACACACATGTTACAAAGGATATTATACACTAAAAATATTATAACTAAAGGCCAAAAGAAAACTAAAACCTATATAAAATGGAATCAATACAATCAAAGCTTTATTATGTGTGCGGATTTGGTATAAAAGGGCTACACTCAGCATTATTTCGTGGTATTATCCATGAATCTGGTTTTCAGTGCGCCCCCTCTTTAATAATTATAAAATTAAATAGGCTCCAGAATTAACAATTTGATAAAATAATTTTCTATACCTATTCGTAGTAAGTTTGTGCAAGGCTTCAAGCACGGACATCTGGTCAGCTATTGAGTCGGTGGAGCGGGACAGTAGGTACAGTATAGTTCTATTGAGACAGTGGTGTAAGCCCTCCAGAGATATCACCGACGACTTTTTCTTTGCTTGAGTTACCAACTTTACAATGAAGTCGAACACCTATTAGAAAATATACATTTATTAATTTTATAAAGCAAATATTTAACATAACACCAAAAAAGCAAAAGTTTTAAAATATTTTATGCAATACATTATGCTTTAAAATTTCAAATAAAAAATTTTAAAACTTTCAAATCTGATGTAATATTATTATGCACAATTATATAATTACATTTAGTAAAGGTGTTTGCTTACGATTTTGTCATATATTATATTAACCGACTGACTATTAGCGATCGAATTTGACTAATTTTGTTTTTTGTATGTATGTTACGCAATATTTTCACAAATTGTGAACCGATTTTAATGATCCTTTTTTATTAAATAGGCAAGGCAAGGCCTCAAGAGTGGCACCGTTCAAATTTGAAGATTAAATTCCACCCCTAAGGATAGAAAATACGTCATGAAGGTTTTAGTGTAGCTTGTGCGCAAAAAAGTAAAACTTTTAGTAAAATGTAAAAACCAACTGAAATTATTTAAAAAAATTATTTCTCATAATAGCTTGCGCAGTAGGGGCTTTAATATATACTATGTCTTAGCCAAAGCCTAAAAGTACTTTATATCATTAACAAATAAATTGAAACAATACAATATTTCTTAGAGCTGTGGCTTTTTTTTACAATAGAATGTTGTGATAATATAAGCAGACTATTTAAAAGAAAAAGATAGTAGGTATTGTTTGAGTGTATATGGCACTAACCTCTTGTATACAGTGTCCGGTCAAGGACTAGCAATATTCTAGGTACTTAATATAACAACTATTTCAATACACTACATACTGAAGTCTAATCCCCTTCCCCTCTATGTGACAGCCTTTTGGGTTTTTTTTCTTGAGATATTCTCTACATGTGTACAAAAAAAACGTATCTCTCAAAGTTTTGGTCTTACTGAGACAAAAATAGGCTTATTCGGAGGACCACAATATTATCTATCGTTTAGATTACGAAAAAATGAGTTCACATACTCGTAACTTAATAATAAAAAAAAATATTATAAATTACTGCAAAAATAACGCCGATTACCCCTTTTTTTTCTAGATCGTCAGATTTTGAGTAAAGCTACAAGAAAACATAATTATTACAGTTGTATGTCTATTACTTTAAAGACTTATTGTTGTTTGAACATAGCGATGTTCCAGCACAAAGGGTCTTTGTCGAAACTCTAACAGGAAAAAATTAAAACACTTAAGTTAGTTATTGGTTTAGCTTCATATGACCCCATAAAAAATAAGCCAAGGGTGTCAAATCGGGTGAGCGAGGTGGCCACGCTAAACCACCGCGATCGATCCACGACAAATGGTTGTTATTTAAATAGTCTCTCAATGCTCGAGAAAAGTGCGTAGGTGCACATCAAGCTGAACCCACATACGTTGACGGTACGACAAAGGTAGCTCCATAAGGCTAACAGCAAACTGTGTCTCTAGGAACTCCAGAAATCTAGTGCCGTAGGCTGTAGGAGATAATTTCAACGGCCCTATCAAACGATCGTTGATTATGCCTGCCCATACATTCACTAAAAATTCGTGTTGAAACGAACTTGGGCGCACCGCTTGTGGGTTTACCGAGACCAGAGATGATCATTTCTGTGATTTGTAAAGCCAGCTTTTGTGAATTTAGCTTCATCAGTCCATAATATTTCTTGCAGAAAATGACGATTCTGTCTCACACTTCGAATGATACACGAACAAAATACAATCCTCTTATCTATTTCTGTAAAACAGCTGTTATTTACAGAAATAGATAAGAGGACCGTAACTCTGATGGATTCCTTGGCAGAAAAGACCTACCACTTACCTACCTAGTTAAATGCATGATACATAGATACGGTTAATAATTAACTTATATGCAGACACAATTTTATTTGCATTTAATCCCATTCAATGACCTACCTCATGAGGATCTCTAGACAGCTGACCTTGCCACAGTTTATCTACCAGCCTGGCCGCTAAGTAGCAGACGTTGGAAATATTAGACTCAGATCCGAAAAGTTCCGTGTTTAATAGATTCTCCATTAGAGTCGTCAACACTTCTGTCTGGTATTCGATTTGCTGCTCACTGGTAGAATTGGGAGGTGAGGCGTCTAAAACCAGGTCGATCACCTAAAACATAACATAGTTATACAATTTTATTTCAATAAAAAATAATCACCAATGTTAGTAATTAATTTGATATGTGCTGCGTGCTTTTAGTAATATTATACCACATTAATCATCAATGTTAGCACAAATAATTAAGTTCGACGAATAACAATTTAAAGCTGTTGTTTTAGCAAATTGTTTTAAATAATAATAGAATGCCAGCTCGTCACTCTATCTAGTGGGGGGGCCCCACGTAGACGCGGCAGACGTAGAGAGTTGTCGCCTTTCTTGAAAAACAAGACTACCGCACTTGTGCTCCACGCTTTCGGAGTAGTGCCACCATGGAGGACGGAATTAAAGAGTTTCTGAAGGACTTTAAATACCGGTTTTCCACCCGCTTTCAGAAGCTCTGCTGTAATTCCATCCTCGCCGGGGGACTTGCCGCTTTTAAGGTGCTGGAGAACCATTCTAATCTGACTCAGACTAACGCCCGGGATATCATCTGAATACTGTCGGATAAGACTTGCTCTAGGATCGTTACCCACACTTGCGTGTGGCTCCAACGATGACGTGTACAGCTGCCTTTAGAATCTCTCAATCTTAAAGGCTTATTACATTACACGATTTCTCGGGCGCTGCCCGCAGGGACAGGGTAGTGTAATAAGAAACAGGGAGACAGGGTCCCTAAACAGGGCGACCGAGTGGTTCCGACCGCCCTGCTTCCCTGCCGCGCTGTGGATCGTGTAGTGTAATAAGAGACAGGGAGGCAGGGAGCTCAGTTGCGTGGCCGCATGCGCAGAGTCTACACGTCTGTTTATTTAAAGTTCTACTGTATCGATCTACTCTCTAAATCATTATTCGTATTTATGTCATGCGCTAAAGAAAAAGATCCTTCTCAATGTCATCGACATCTACAAAGATATTATGCCTTATCAAATCTTGATAGGAGTTTCCAGTGGCCAAAATCGTAAAGTGACAACCAATCTCTTTTAAAAAAGTATTCTTTTGAATAAAACTTTTTTTACGGATTCTATCGCGTTTAATATTTTTTTTATTGATTCCCGACGTTTCGGGTGCTTTACCACCCATGGTCACGGGGGACTGAGTGCTGTAAAGCACCCGAAACGTCAGGAATTAATTAAAAAAATAATTAAACGCGATAGAATCCGTACAAGTAGGTTTATTCAATGTGTAGTGTTCGCGTATATATAATAAATCATTAAATTATTTTTTTTTCTATTAAAGGCGTTACTAAACTTAATATCGTCGAATTAGTTTTCACCTACTCTTTAAAATAGTTTCGTTTCCCAACAGACCTGGGTCCAAAACGCTGACTATATGCATATTCGATAGTTTTTCTCTGAGGAGCAAATATATTTTCATCCACATTTTCCTTTCCTTCCTTTTTTAGCTTGGCCTTGTATGGTACGGCCAGCCAAAGTTTTTTAGGATAGGGTGACAAACGAGCACACAGTCCACCTGATGGTAAGTGGTTGCTGTGCCCCATAGACACCTACATTTATCCTCGTATGCGAATCAAAATGCAGATGCGTTGTCACCCGTGAGGACTGAGATGGAATGCCTCTTTTCCAGTAAAAACTGAAACACAGCAGCATTAAGCTGCTATTTTACGCTGGTATACTGTGAGAGCGTGGTCCTTCCCCGGTAGAGCCGACCCATTCGTGCTAATATAGCTGTAAACTATACTACTAATATGGCTGCAGCATGGCTCTACCACGTAAAAAAAAAAACACTAAAGCAATTTTTTGACGTTTAGATAAAGTCTGCGCCATAATGCTAGACGTGCAATCGTTACCACGTTCGAGTAACAACTGAGGCAGGAAGCGATTTCTAGCGTAGTGTAATAAGCAGCGCCCTGTCTGGTAGGCAGGGCACACGATAGACAGGGCCCGATAAATCGTGTAATGTAATAAGCCTTTTACTCAAAATCTGAGATGTCCCGGAAACGAAGCTGCCACGTTCGGTCTTCAGCTTCGACAGTTGGCTCTTTCTGGCAGACAGATCTCTGACAAAGACTGGTGCCCTGGTTCCGTTCAATCGCTTCTTCAATACGAGCTGTATTGAAGTTGCGCAAGTCCCGCCGCATGCATTTGGAGATCTGTCTGTTCAGTTGCCTTGTACGCTGTCAAATCTGCTGAAGACTGCAGCTTCATTTCCCGTCTAACAGTTACGAGATTTAGAGTGTGATCGGATTTTTGTTCCTTCTGCGACGGGTTTTGCAGAACTTAGTATGCATGGACAGTTTCCACTAGCTTGTCATTCATATCGTCTATTGTATTGCAGTCTTCTAGGCACTGAAAACGATTTTGTAACACGAGCTGAAAGTTTTCGGGGCTTTGGTAATCCAATAAAGCCAAAAATGGCTTTGGTGCTGTAATGACCACGAGGGGTACGGAGCGTTGACTTCATTAGACGTGACTTCTCCAACTTAACGTTTAGGTTAAGTGTGCCTCTCACCATTCGGTGATCGCTGCCAGTTTTCACCCTCGCAATCACTGAGAAATCACTGAACAGTTGCTGTCTAGTCGTCATAATAAAGTCAATCTCATTTTTTGGCGAATCGTCGGAGTCACTCGATCAGGTCCACTTTCTGTGGAGCCGCTTCTGGAAGAATGAGTTCATCATAGAGAATCCCTCTTTCTCCGCGAAGTCGGCCAGCTGCTGGACTCTTGGGTCCCGCTGCCCTATCCCAAATTTCTACTTCTACTTTCAACCCAACGTTCTCTCTTGTGCCTAGTTTTGCGTTGAAGTCTCCCATTAACAACGTATAGTGGGTTTTGTAGGAATGCATGGCTCTACAGATAGATATCTCCATACATTCTTTGCACCTCCTCATCGAGACGTGCCGAGGTTGGTTTATCAACTTCAACGAATACCACTCACTCCCAATTTTTACAAAGTTGTTAACGAGAGACTTGTGGACTTCTTCGACTTCAGACTTCGATAAATCCGACACCTCTTTAGAACGGATGGTCGCCCTTTCGATGATAGAACAAGTGGCCGAATTCGAGGTTTACCATTTCCTCCACCTCTCTTCGGACCTCAGATAATTCTATAAAATATCCCAGCGCTACTTGTCTATCTCTTCTTTCAGCTCCAGGATCTTCTAGTCAGTCCTCAGGGTGCGTGCGTTATAGGTCAAGTCATTTTAGGTGGCACCCGAACCTCCACCAGAGATTCTTAGCAACCTTTACCATAGTCGCCATCGTAGACAGGAATAGCGGAGCCGCCGGGAAATGGGTGCCGTTTCTTTTTAGCTCTTGCCATAGGGTGTATATTTAAAAAAGCCTTTAATATAAGTAGTAAATAAAAAGTATGTAATTTATTTATTAACACTTATAATTATTATACAAATACTATTGGACACACAGAGGGACACATTTTAGTAGAAAACCTTATTTAATGTAAATAATCAGTGTTATTATTATTATTCGTGAACACTTACAGACACTTAGATATATTAAATTATAAATGTTCCAGTTACAAGGGCAAAAGACTAATTAATTATAAACAACAATGTTATTGAAAGTAGAAGCAAATCCAGCGATCTATAAATTAAATGTGTAATTAAGGAGCAATGTAGTAGTACCTGGATTCGGCTAACAAAAATAAAAAAAAAATTACAAATTATAAAACAATAACTTACTAAATTATAAAATAATAATAAATGCCTTAAGGAAACTTAAATTTATTCAGGTAAGACAGAATCAGAAGTTTTACATGGAAAATGTTCATGAATTAATATTTTCATATTGGTTTGTCTCAATCTTAAGAGATTCATCAGTTGCAAGACATACATAACTCCTTTTGAGATCATTGAAATAGTGCTCTAAAGTCATTCAGTGAGTCATAATGTGTAAGCGTTTATGTCGAATCTATGCCAGTAGTTTTTGGAATACTACGCTGGAGAGTGTCGACGAGTCATAATGTGGAAACGTTTATGTCGAATCTATGCCAGTAGTTTTTGGAATACTACGCTGGAAGGTGTCGATGAGTCATAATGTGTAAGCGTTTATGTCGAATCTATGCCAGTAGTTTTTGGAATACTACGCTGGAAGGTGTCGATGAGTCATAATGTGTAAGCGTTTATGTCGAATCTATGCCTTTTTGGAATACTACGCTGGAAGGTGTCGATGAGTCATAATGTGTAAGCGTTTATGTCGAATCTATGCCAGTAGTTTTTGGAATACTACGCTGGAAGGTGTCGACGAGTCATAATGTGTAAGCGTTTATGTCGAATCTATGCCAGTAGTTTTTGGAATACTACGCTGGAAGGTGTCGACGAGTCATAATGTGTAAGCGTTTATGTCGAATCTATGCCAGTAGTTTTTGGAATACTACGCTGGAAGGTGTCGATGAGTCATAATGTGTAAGCGTTTATGTCGAATCTATGCCAGTAGTTTTTGGAATACTACGCTGGAAGGTGTCGACGAGTCATAATGTGTAAGCGTTTATGTCGAATCTATGCCTTTTTGGAATACTACGCTGGAAGGTGTCGATGAGTCATAATGTGTAAGCGTTTATGTCGAATCTATGCCAGTAGTTTTTGGAATACTACGCTGGAAGGTGTCGACGAGTCATAATGTGTAAGCGTTTATGTCGAATCTATGCCTTTTTGGAATACTACGCTGGAAGGTGTCGATGAGTCATAATGTGTAAGCGTTTATGTCGAATCTATGCCAGTAGTTTTTGGAATACTACGCTGGAAGGTGTCGACGAGTCATAATGTGTAAGCGTTTATGTCGAATCTATGCCAGTAGTTTTTGGAATACTACGCTGGAAGGTGTCGATGAGTCATAATGTGTAAGCGTTTATGTCGAATCTATGCCAGTAGTTTTTGGAATACTACGCTGGAAGGTGTCAATGAGTCATAATGTGTAAGCGTTTATGTCGAATCTATGCCAGTAGTTTTTGGAATACTACGCTGGAGAGTGTCGACGAGTCATAATGTGGAAACGTTTATGTCGAATCTATGCCAGTAGTTTTTGGAATACTACGCTGGAAGGTGTCGATGAGTCATAATGTGTAAGCGTTTATGTCGAATCTATGCCAGTAGTTTTTGGAATACTACGCTGGAAGGTGTCGATGAGTCATAATGTGTAAGCGTTTATGTCGAATCTATGCCTTTTTGGAATACTACGCTGGAAGGTGTCGATGAGTCATAATGTGTAAGCGTTTATGTCGAATCTATGCCAGTAGTTTTTGGAATACTACGCTGGAAGGTGTCGACGAGTCATAATGTGTAAGCGTTTATGTCGAATCTATGCCAGTAGTTTTTGGAATACTACGCTGGAAGGTGTCGATGAGTCATAATGTGTAAGCGTTTATGTCGAATCTATGCCAGTAGTTTTTGGAATACTACGCTGGAAGGTGTCGACGAATCATAATGTGTAAGCGTTAATGTCGAATCTATGCCAGTAGTTTTTGGAATACTACGCTGGAGAGTGTCGACGAGTCATAATGTGTAAGCGTTTATGTCGAATCTATGCCTTTTTGGAATACTACGCTGGAAGGTGTCGATGAGTCATAATGTGTAAGCGTTTATGTCGAATCTATGCCAGTAGTTTTTGGAATACTACGCTGGAAGGTGTCGATGAGTCATAATGTGTAAGCGTTTATGTCGAATCTATGCCAGTAGTTTTTGGAATACTACGCTGGAAAGTGTCGACGAGTCATAATGTGTAAGCGTTTATGTCGAATCTATGCCAGTAGTTTTTGGAATACTACGCTGGAAGGTGTCGATGAGTCATAATGTGTAAGCGTTTATGTCGAATCTATGCCAGTAGTTTTTGGAATACTACGCTGGAGAGTGTCGACGAGTCATAATGTGGAAACGTTTATGTCGAATCTATGCCAGTAGTTTTTGGAATACTACGCTGGAAGGTGTCGATGAG
Organism: Parnassius glacialis; assembly: GCA_033319125.1. Taxonomy (NCBI): domain Eukaryota; kingdom Metazoa; phylum Arthropoda; class Insecta; order Lepidoptera; family Papilionidae; genus Parnassius; species Parnassius glacialis. The sequence goes on along the minus strand of JAVANC010000010.1, from coordinate 30,040,480 downwards.
TCATAATGTGTAAGCGTTTATGTCGAATCTATGCCAGTAGTTTTTGGAATACTACGCTGGAGAGTGTCGACGAGTCATAATGTGGAAACGTTTATGTCGAATCTATGCCAGTAGTTTTTGGAATACTACGCTGGAAGGTGTCGATGAGTCATAATGTGTAAGCGTTTATGTCGAATCTATGCCAGTAGTTTTTGGAATACTACGCTGGAAGGTGTCGATGAGTCATAATGTGTAAGCGTTTATGTCGAATCTATGCCAGTAGTTTTTGGAATACTACGCTGGAAGGTGTCGACGAGTCATAATGTGTAAGCGTTTATGTCGAATCTATGCCAGTAGTTTTTGGAATACTACGCTGGAAGGTGTCGACGAGTCATAATGTGTAAGCGTTTATGTCGAATCTATGCCAGTAGTTTTTGGAATACTACGCTGGAAGGTGTCGATGAGTCATAATGTGTAAGCGTTTATGTCGAATCTATGCCAGTAGTTTTTGGAATACTACGCTGGAAGGTGTCGACGAGTCATAATGTGTAAGCGTTTATGTCGAATCTATGCCTTTTTGGAATACTACGCTGGAAGGTGTCGATGAGTCATAATGTGTAAGCGTTTATGTCGAATCTATGCCAGTAGTTTTTGGAATACTACGCTGGAAGGTGTCGACGAGTCATAATGTGTAAGCATTTATGTCGAATCTATGCCAGTAGTTTTTGGAATACTACGCTGGAAGGTGTCGATGAGTCATAATGTGTAAGCGTTTATGTCGAATCTATGCCAGTAGTTTTTGGAATACTACGCTGGAAGGTGTCGATGAGTCATAATGTGTAAGCGTTTATGTCGAATCTATGCCTTTTTGGAATACTACGCTGGAAGGTGTCGATGAGTCATAATGTGTAAGCGTTTATGTCGAATCTATGCCAGTAGTTTTTGGAATACTACGCTGGAAGGTGTCGATGAGTCATAATGTGTAAGCGTTTATGTCGAATCTATGCCAGTAGTTTTTGGAATACTACGCTGGAGAGTGTCGACGAGTCATAATGTGGAAACGTTTATGTCGAATCTATGCCAGTAGTTTTTGGAATACTACGCTGGAAGGTGTCGATGAGTCATAATGTGTAAGCGTTTATGTCGAATCTATGCCAGTAGTTTTTGGAATACTACGCTGGAAGGTGTCGATGAGTCATAATGTGTAAGCGTTTATGTCGAATCTATGCCTTTTTGGAATACTACGCTGGAAGGTGTCGATGAGTCATAATGTGTAAGCGTTTATGTCGAATCTATGCCAGTAGTTTTTGGAATACTACGCTGGAAGGTGTCGACGAGTCATAATGTGTAAGCGTTTATGTCGAATCTATGCCAGTAGTTTTTGGAATACTACGCTGGAAGGTGTCGACGAGTCATAATGTGTAAGCGTTTATGTCGAATCTATGCCAGTAGTTTTTGGAATACTACGCTGGAAGGTGTCGATGAGTCATAATGTGTAAGCGTTTATGTCGAATCTATGCCAGTAGTTTTTGGAATACTACGCTGGAAGGTGTCGACGAGTCATAATGTGTAAGCGTTTATGTCGAATCTATGCCTTTTTGGAATACTACGCTGGAAGGTGTCGATGAGTCATAATGTGTAAGCGTTTATGTCGAATCTATGCCAGTAGTTTTTGGAATACTACGCTGGAAGGTGTCGACGAGTCATAATGTGTAAGCGTTTATGTCGAATCTATGCCTTTTTGGAATACTACGCTGGAAGGTGTCGATGAGTCATAATGTGTAAGCGTTTATGTCGAATCTATGCCAGTAGTTTTTGGAATACTACGCTGGAAGGTGTCGATGAGTCATAATGTGTAAGCGTTTATGTCGAATCTATGCCTTTTTGGAATACTACGCTGGAAGGTGTCGATGAGTCATAATGTGTAAGCGTTTATGTCGAATCTATGCCAGTAGTTTTTGGAATACTACGCTGGAAGGTGTCGATGAGTCATAATGTGTAAGCGTTTATGTCGAATCTATGCCAGTAGTTTTTGGAATACTACGCTGGAAGGTGTCGATGAGTCATAATGTGTAAGCGTTTATGTCGAATCTATGCCAGTAGTTTTTGGAATACTACGCTGGAGAGTGTCGACGAGTCATAATGTGGAAACGTTTATGTCGAATCTATGCCAGTAGTTTTTGGAATACTACGCTGGAAGGTGTCGATGAGTCATAATGTGTAAGCGTTTATGTCGAATCTATGCCAGTAGTTTTTGGAATACTACGCTGGAAGGTGTCGATGAGTCATAATGTGTAAGCGTTTATGTCGAATCTATGCCTTTTTGGAATACTACGCTGGAAGGTGTCGATGAGTCATAATGTGTAAGCGTTTATGTCGAATCTATGCCAGTAGTTTTTGGAATACTACGCTGGAAGGTGTCGATGAGTCATAATGTGTAAGCGTTTATGTCGAATCTATGCCAGTAGTTTTTGGAATACTACGCTGGAAGGTGTCGATGAGTCATAATGTGTAAGCGTTTATGTCGAATCTATGCCAGTAGTTTTTGGAATACTACGCTGGAGAGTGTCGACGAGTCATAATGTGGAAACGTTTATGTCGAATCTATGCCAGTAGTTTTTGGAATACTACGCTGGAAGGTGTCGATGAGTCATAATGTGTAAGCGTTTATGTCGAATCTATGCCAGTAGTTTTTGGAATACTACGCTGGAAGGTGTCGACGAGTCATAATGTGTAAGCGTTTATGTCGAATCTATGCCTTTTTGGAATACTACGCTGGAAGGTGTCGATGAGTCATAATGTGTAAGCGTTTATGTCGAATCTATGCCAGTAGTTTTTGGAATACTACGCTGGAAGGTGTCGACGAGTCATAATGTGTAAGCGTTTATGTCGAATCTATGCCTTTTTGGAATACTACGCTGGAAGGTGTCGATGAGTCATAATGTGTAAGCGTTTATGTCGAATCTATGCCAGTAGTTTTTGGAATACTACGCTGGAAGGTGTCGACGAGTCATAATGTGTAAGCGTTTATGTCGAATCTATGCCAGTAGTTTTTGGAATACTACGCTGGAAGGTGTCGATGAGTCATAATGTGTAAGCGTTTATGTCGAATCTATGCCAGTAGTTTTTGGAATACTACGCTGGAAGGTGTCAATGAGTCATAATGTGTAAGCGTTTATGTCGAATCTATGCCAGTAGTTTTTGGAATACTACGCTGGAGAGTGTCGACGAGTCATAATGTGGAAACGTTTATGTCGAATCTATGCCAGTAGTTTTTGGAATACTACGCTGGAAGGTGTCGATGAGTCATAATGTGTAAGCGTTTATGTCGAATCTATGCCAGTAGTTTTTGGAATACTACGCTGGAAGGTGTCGATGAGTCATAATGTGTAAGCGTTTATGTCGAATCTATGCCTTTTTGGAATACTACGCTGGAAGGTGTCGATGAGTCATAATGTGTAAGCGTTTATGTCGAATCTATGCCAGTAGTTTTTGGAATACTACGCTGGAAGGTGTCGACGAGTCATAATGTGTAAGCGTTTATGTCGAATCTATGCCAGTAGTTTTTGGAATACTACGCTGGAAGGTGTCGATGAGTCATAATGTGTAAGCGTTTATGTCGAATCTATGCCAGTAGTTTTTGGAATACTACGCTGGAAGGTGTCGACGAGTCATAATGTGTAAGCGTTAATGTCGAATCTATGCCAGTAGTTTTTGGAATACTACGCTGGAGAGTGTCGACGAGTCATAATGTGTAAGCGTTTATGTCGAATCTATGCCTTTTTGGAATACTACGCTGGAAGGTGTCGATGAGTCATAATGTGTAAGCGTTTATGTCGAATCTATGCCAGTAGTTTTTGGAATACTACGCTGGAAGGTGTCGATGAGTCATAATGTGTAAGCGTTTATGTCGAATCTATGCCAGTAGTTTTTGGAATACTACGCTGGAAAGTGTCGACGAGTCATAATGTGTTAGCGTTTATGTCGAATCTATGCCAGTAGTTTTTGGAATACTACGCTGGAAGGTGTCGATGAGTCATAATGTGTAAGCGTTTATGTCGAATCTATGCCAGTAGTTTTTGGAATACTACGCTGGAGAGTGTCGACGAGTCATAATGTGGAAACGTTTATGTCGAATCTATGCCAGTAGTTTTTGGAATACTACGCTGGAAGGTGTCGATGAGTCATAATGTGTAAGCGTTTATGTCGAATCTATGCCAGTAGTTTTTGGAATACTACGCTGGAGAGTGTCGACGAGTCATAATGTGGAAACGTTTATGTCGAATCTATGCCAGTAGTTTTTGGAATACTACGCTGGAAGGTGTCGATGAGTCATAATGTGTAAGCGTTTATGTCGAATCTATGCCAGTAGTTTTTGGAATACTACGCTGGAAGGTGTCGATGAGTCATAATGTGTAAGCGTTTATGTCGAATCTATGCCAGTAGTTTTTGGAATACTACGCTGGAAGGTGTCGACGAGTCATAATGTGTAAGCGTTTATGTCGAATCTATGCCAGTAGTTTTTGGAAAACTACGCTGGAAGGTGTCGACGAGTCATAATGTGTAAGCGTTTATGTCGAATCTATGCCAGTAGTTTTTGGAATACTACGCTGGAAGGTGTCGATGAGTCATAATGTGTAAGCGTTTATGTCGAATCTATGCCAGTAGTTTTTGGAATACTACGCTGGAAGGTGTCGACGAGTCATAATGTGTAAGCGTTTATGTCGAATCTATGCCTTTTTGGAATACTACGCTGGAAGGTGTCGATGAGTCATAATGTGTAAGCGTTTATGTCGAATCTATGCCAGTAGTTTTTGGAATACTACGCTGGAAGGTGTCGACGAGTCATAATGTGTAAGCGTTTATGTCGAATCTATGCCTTTTTGGAATACTACGCTGGAAGGTGTCGATGAGTCATAATGTGTAAGCGTTTATGTCGAATCTATGCCAGTAGTTTTTGGAATACTACGCTGGAAGGTGTCGATGAGTCATAATGTGTAAGCGTTTATGTCGAATCTATGCCTTTTTGGAATACTACGCTGGAAGGTGTCGATGAGTCATAATGTGTAAGCGTTTATGTCGAATCTATGCCAGTAGTTTTTGGAATACTACGCTGGAAGGTGTCGATGAGTCATAATGTGTAAGCGTTTATGTCGAATCTATGCCAGTAGTTTTTGGAATACTACGCTGGAGAGTGTCGACGAGTCATAATGTGGAAACGTTTATGTCGAATCTATGCCAGTAGTTTTTGGAATACTACGCTGGAAGGTGTCGATGAGTCATAATGTGTAAGCGTTTATGTCGAATCTATGCCAGTAGTTTTTGGAATACTACGCTGGAAGGTGTCGATGAGTCATAATGTGTAAGCGTTTATGTCGAATCTATGCCTTTTTGGAATACTACGCTGGAAGGTGTCGATGAGTCATAATGTGTAAGCGTTTATGTCGAATCTATGCCAGTAGTTTTTGGAATACTACGCTGGAAGGTGTCGACGAGTCATAATGTGTAAGCGTTTATGTCGAATCTATGCCAGTAGTTTTTGGAATACTACGCTGGAAGGTGTCGACGAGTCATAATGTGTAAGCGTTTATGTCGAATCTATGCCAGTAGTTTTTGGAATACTACGCTGGAAGGTGTCGATGAGTCATAATGTGTAAGCGTTTATGTCGAATCTATGCCAGTAGTTTTTGGAATACTACGCTGGAAGGTGACGACGAGTCATAATGTGTAAGCGTTTATGTCGAATCTATGCCTTTTTGGAATACTACGCTGGAAGGTGTCGATGAGTCATAATGTGTAAGCGTTTATGTCGAATCTATGCCAGTAGTTTTTGGAATACTACGCTGGAAGGTGTCGACGAGTCATAATGTGTAAGCGTTTATGTCGAATCTATGCCTTTTTGGAATACTACGCTGGAAGGTGTCGATGAGTCATAATGTGTAAGCGTTTATGTCGAATCTATGCCAGTAGTTTTTGGAATACTACGCTGGAAGGTGTCGATGAGTCATAATGTGTAAGCGTTTATGTCGAATCTATGCCTTTTTGGAATACTACGCTGGAAGGTGTCGATGAGTCATAATGTGTAAGCGTTTATGTCGAATCTATGCCAGTAGTTTTTGGAATACTACGCTGGAAGGTGTCGATGAGTCATAATGTGTAAGCGTTTATGTCGAATCTATGCCAGTAGTTTTTGGAATACTACGCTGGAAGGTGTCGATGAGTCATAATGTGTAAGCGTTTATGTCGAATCTATGCCAGTAGTTTTTGGAATACTACGCTGGAGAGTGTCGACGAGTCATAATGTGGAAACGTTTATGTCGAATCTATGCCAGTAGTTTTTGGAATACTACGCTGGAAGGTGTCGATGAGTCATAATGTGTAAGCGTTTATGTCGAATCTATGCCAGTAGTTTTTGGAATACTACGCTGGAAGGTGTCGATGAGTCATAATGTGTAAGCGTTTATGTCGAATCTATGCCTTTTTGGAATACTACGCTGGAAGGTGTCGATGAGTCATAATGTGTAAGCGTTTATGTCGAATCTATGCCAGTAGTTTTTGGAATACTACGCTGGAAGGTGTCGATGAGTCATAATGTGTAAGCGTTTATGTCGAATCTATGCCAGTAGTTTTTGGAATACTACGCTGGAAGGTGTCGATGAGTCATAATGTGTAAGCGTTTATGTCGAATCTATGCCAGTAGTTTTTGGAATACTACGCTGGAGAGTGTCGACGAGTCATAATGTGGAAACGTTTATGTCGAATCTATGCCAGTAGTTTTTGGAATACTACGCTGGAAGGTGTCGATGAGTCATAATGTGTAAGCGTTTATGTCGAATCTATGCCAGTAGTTTTTGGAATACTACGCTGGAAGGTGTCGACGAGTCATAATGTGTAAGCGTTTATGTCGAATCTATGCCTTTTTGGAATACTACGCTGGAAGGTGTCGATGAGTCATAATGTGTAAGCGTTTATGTCGAATCTATGCCAGTAGTTTTTGGAATACTACGCTGGAAGGTGTCGACGAGTCATAATGTGTAAGCGTTAATGTCGAATCTATGCCAGTAGTTTTTGGAATACTACGCTGGAGAGTGTCGACGAGTCATAATGTGTAAGCGTTTATGTCGAATCTATGCCTTTTTGGAATACTACGCTGGAAGGTGTCGATGAGTCATAATGTGTAAGCGTTTATGTCGAATCTATGCCAGTAGTTTTTGGAATACTACGCTGGAAGGTGTCGATGAGTCATAATGTGTAAGCGTTTATGTCGAATCTATGCCAGTAGTTTTTGGAATACTACGCTGGAAAGTGTCGACGAGTCATAATGTGTAAGCGTTTATGTCGAATCTATGCCAGTAGTTTTTGGAATACTACGCTGGAAGATGTCGATGAGTCATAATGTGTAAGCATTTATGTCGAATCTATGCCAGTAGTTTTTGGAATACTACGCTGGAAGGTGTCGATGAGTATGATAACCTAGAAATACGTAAGTGCAACTTGGCCGTATGAAGATGTTTAAAGTAGTCGCTCAGCGATCTGATAGAGAGGGCTATGCTCGGAGTTTCTGCGTGAAAGAATCCGTAACGATAATATCTGAAGAGAGTGTGTGTGTGTGTGTGTGTGTGCGTGCGTGTGCGCGCGCGCGTGTGTGCGTGCGTGTATGTGTGTGCGTGTCCGCGTGCGCGTGCGCGCGTGTGTGTGTGAGTGAGAGAGAGAGAGAGAGAGAAACAGAGAGCGACCCCGGAAGACGGGTAGAAAGGGACAGAGAGTGCGAGAGATGAATAGAGAAGAGTGTTAAGTATGCTAAGGCATATTAAGTTTCTTAAAAGTGAGGTTATAGCAATTTAAAGGAATTATATGAATCTAGTCGAATCCAAGCATGTCTGTGATACGAAGCAGTATTCCAATATATGTGAAAAATAATCTGAAATCCGAATATTTACGCTATAAAATAATGATCGTGGCGGAGCGGAGCAGGGGCTACAAGGCGTACAAAACATTGACGACGGCACTGTGTCAGTTGCGGGTGCGGCGCTCTATAAACCAGGCTGATGGTCAGTTGTTAGTCCATTTATGTTATTTTTTAGACATATTTAATATTTTAATATGTTATTTATTTGCTGGGATTCTGATTAATTAACCAACATGCACCTAAATATAAAAAAAAATTATTCCAAGAGAAATTTATTTTTATCGCGAAATTTTAAAATACAATAGTTATTGTTTACTAAAACTTAATTTATGTTAGCAACCAAAAAAAAAACAGAAATAAAAAAAAACAAAACGTATTTTAAATTGGGTTGTAAATGTGAATTAGATATTTTTAACATGGCACACATACCGGAGAGGTCTTGCCGGTGACGGTAAGCGACAAGGAGTCCAGCACAATGACTTTGAGGAAGTCCATGACGCCGGCGCGCACCGGGTGCGTAGTGAGCGCGCCTCCACTCACTATCACAACTTCTTTTTCCGAGCCCGGCGTGGAAGCGCCCGAACTGTCGCCGCTCTCGCATACAGCTGTGAAAATATAATGCAATGGAAAATCCTTAAAATATTAGAAATATAACAAACGACTATTTTAAAATTTCTCACACATAATATTAAAGTTCAGTTCCATTAACCAATGCTAAATTACTTCAAGAGAATGAGCACAGTTTTCGTAACAAATTTTGATTTTCGGTGACCACGAATATTTTTACGGATCAATAAGCTGTTAAGAAATGGAAATGAGGCGACTATATAGTTCAAAGAATTAACACCCGATGGAAAGCTGGCAAGTGTAGAGGGTCCCCCGATTACTTAAAGGGGTAATCTAGTAAAACATGCAGGAAGACGACGATAGATGCAGGTAGGTGTTTTGTAGAGTTCTTTGGAGGAGGCCGATGTTTAGTGGATTTACTTGTAAAGGGCTTTAATGAACAAAATGTTTAACTATATGAATAAACTAGCATATGCAAAGAAAAAAATATTTCAAATACCATATTTCAAGTGAACGCTATGGTAACAAGAGAATTTTTACAAAGGATTGGATTGCTTATCTCTTTATTCAACAGACTTATTAAAGGGTATTGTCCATTCTTGCTTAACGTGGACAAGTTGTTCTGTAATAAGTATTTTTACGAAAAAATATAATTAAATCTAAAATGAATATATTTTTAATTGTCGTCGTAGGAAAGTAAATGTAAAAATTAGTCTTTTAATAAGTATTTAAGGCGATTGAGTTAATAACGCATCGCCATTTTTTGGTTGGAGGCAGATTCTGAGTTGCTACATTAATAATAATTGTGATTACCGTCTTCATAATCGATTATTCAAATAATCGATTTCTAAATCTGAAGTAAAAAAAATGTAATTTCTTCAAAATGTGGAATCAAGTGATTTTGTGGAGGTTTTATTATATTTATTTTCCTTTAATTACATAAAATACATACAAAACACTCGTCGTTTTTGGCCTGCAAATCATTTTACATCCGATTATAATATTAGTTCGGTTGTTGTCAAATCGATTTTTTAATTACCTGGCAGCCCCGATTGTCAATAGTGACATTTATGCAGTGAAAAAAAAACATTCACTTTGCCTCCGTGTATTGTGAAAAGATTAATTGTGTTCTGTGATTGTGAATGTTTTTTCGGTTACTTTTGCGTAGTATTTTGTTTTTGTTGTAATGGACTCCGATATCGCTCCAATTGAAGACCCGGCTTTACCCTTGGACTCTGAATCTGCTCACAACGATGACGGATGTTGGCTTTCAACAACTCAGCGGTTCAAGAAAGTGAACAAAGCACAAATAGTGGTTATCAACGACAATTATGTGTAAATTGTGGATGTTCAATACTTCATAGTAGATATCATGTTCTGCATACAAATTCCGAAAGAGAAACACACATAAGAAATGTAATTAGCGAGTGGATATCACCACGGCAGGTACAGTCAGATATTTTTATGTATTTTATGCTTGAGTTTAGAATACATGAGATGGGAAACACAATAAAGAAATGTACTCTTTAGAAACATTGATCTGTTTATTGAAAAGTTGTTTCATTCTTTCGTTAACAGAGTGTAATATGCTCTTTGTGTGTCACATATCTTCAAATAATGAATAATATATTATTATGATATATTATTAATGAATATATTTGTTACGGCTTGAATGTTTCGCAATGTGTTTCGTGGGTGGTTTTGGGAACCAGAGAACAACCAGACCAAGGGCTGGCTAACCCGATGATCCCAACCGGGAAGTAAACGAAAATAGCTTTAGAACTGGGTAGATAAGACAAGGATACTCACAAGACTGGAGCACTCCTCGTGGTTATGGTGAAGTCTGTATATTTAGGCTGAAGTTCTCGTGTATACACAGATACCACACTGCACTTCGAATGTATATGGACACGAGCAATTGCACGATAGTCTTACAACTTATTTATTGAGTATTTTTAAACGAGCAGTAACGAACACGTTTTATGCGTGCGCGGCCATCTTGCTTCTTCTTTCTCGACGACAGGTGGCGCACCATTTTGAGTAGTGCGTATATGGGGGAGGCGGGAGGATAGGAAATACTTAGGAAAAGGATGTTATATCGGGACTGTTCCGAAGCCACAACATTCCCTCCCACCTGAAATCACCTAGGGATTTCACAAGACAACCATCGACCCGGCAGCTCTTTAGGTCCCCAGTTGCTCATAGAGTATAAATTAATATAAACTAAATAGATATCTGAGCTAAGTTGTGCATTGATAACCTTAAATAAACTACAAAAGAAAATCAAACTTAGTTAATTTAATTTTAAAATTAGAACTTACAATCTAGCTTAATAAAACAATAAAAATAAGATTCAATCAAGAGGAAGAGGGCAGACTTTGACTACTGGTCTTATAAGTAAGCCTCTTTTGGTCTTTAAGGTCACAACCCGGATAATATTGTCCTTTCCGGGGTGGATTTGGACTACTCGACCTAGGCGCCATTCGTTAGGTGGTAGATTAGGCTCAATGATTGAAACGACGACCAATATTAGGATGTTTGTGATCATCCTTAAGGCTACAGTCTTAAAGTTGACTCACATCGAATCATTAAAGCCACTTTGATTTCTTTTTTTACAGCAAATTATTGTTTCAGAGTAAAATATTTTGATAACACATAAATACCCAGATTATAAGTAATGGCTACATATTTTTTTTCGTTCATCTATGTGGTCTATGTTAGATAAATCAAACGGTAAATAGAGCTCTCTCGCACCCAACGCAATTTCGAGCTTTGTTCTCGTACCATTATAAGGCAATCGATAATAAAAAGGCGAAATCTATTCAGCGCGTTAATAGCTAAACATCTTCATCTCCAAAATGCGCTGTTTCTTTTTTTCTAAAGATCTTTCATTGTCTTAAATAAGAGGTCTCAATTTCGTCAAATTTCGCTGTTTTCACCTCATAAAAAACTATTTGTTTCATAGCAATAGCTGAAAATATTTATGCTATAATTATTTTTTTCTCAAGGGCAGGTGTTTAATTAGACAAATATTAAAAAATAATAATTTAAACTACTTTATTTCAAAATTAATAATTATTTCGATCGACCTATAAAATAATGACTTTATGAACAATAATTGCGGGTAATATTCCTTAGTAGCCGCTGAGCGGCTGTAGCGTTCAGACGTCTTGTCTGTGCCAAATTTTTGCGCTTCCTCTCGCTCTAACATTCCTCTCTCTCTCTCTTTCCCTAACCTTGATTGTGCATTGTTACGAATTGAAAGTTGCTCTACTTTATTATTTTTTGCATATAATTCTTTAAGGGTTTATAAATCATTTTGTATTTGTTTTATAACTTTTAATTTCGATATGGACCATAAACGTAAAAAAATATGCTTGTACCAGAAAACGAAAATTGAAATTAAACGTTGAAGCAATGAACAGAAATAGAATTCAAAGGTAAGTTTTTTTTGTGTTTCATAGTACAACAGTTAATAACGTGCATATGTGTGAGCACTTGGTTAAATATTAGGTATATAATTAGGTAGGTACTTTTAAGAATTGTTTATAAATGAGTTGCATATTTGTACCCAGGTCCGCTGCTGGTTCTCGCCAACCATTGTCAGATGTTAGCAACATTGAAATTGACGAACACCGTTTATCAGGACATGACGAAAGTAGACTTTTACGAACGACTAACAAATATAGAGTCTGTAACAAAGCCTGACAGTCAAGATATGACGAATAAAAAGGAAAGACGGAAACGAAAGTTTGAGGAGGCTTTTCCCTTTCGCCGAATTTCAGTAAGAAAACGTCAGGAGCTTATAAATGTTAGTCAAAACCACCAGCTACAAATTGAAAATTATACAGAAATTACCAAGGATGCCGAACTTTTTTGCCTAGACGGACGAAGAATCGTATCGATCAGATATTTTTTAGAAATTTTAGGTGAGATTGCTGATCATAATGCTAAATCTTTTGGATGCAGATATACAAATCTGAAATGTATCGGTGAGCGACGAAAAGGTTTTGTAACAAAATTACGTTTTATGTGTGAACTCTGTAATTCAGAGTTCGACATATGCACTGAAGATCCATCTAACACTTGTGATGTAAATCACGGTGTTGTTGCAGGTACTATTAGTATTGGCTGCGAGTTAAGCAATTTGCATGAATTATCAGGTAATACCGATATACCTGGTATGTCAAAAAATTTATACGCCCAAACAAGCAAAAAAGTTTATGAATGGTTCAATATAACGGCAGTGAAAGAAATGACTAAGGCTGGCGTCGAGGAGGCTGAACATGCAAAAAAAAAATTGGACATGTAGACAGTGAAGGCACACCAATGATTGACGTGATAGCTGACGGATGTTGGTCAAAAAGATCATTCCGTAATAATTATTCAGCATCATCGGGAGCAGCAGCAATAATCGGTGCATATACTGGTAAAATACTGTACCTTGGCGTGAAGAATAAATACTGCATTGTATGCGCAAAAGCTGAAAACAAAAAAAACTGAACCAGCAAACCACATATGCTACAAGAACTTTTCTGGCAGTTCTTCCAGTATGGAGTCAACAACACTCGTTGAAGGGTTTAAATCCTCACTTGAAACTCATGGATTAATTTATGCTAGATTAATATATGATGGCGATTCAAGTACTTATAAAAAAATATTAGATAGCAATCCCTATAAAAACTGCAAGGTTCAGAAGATCGAGTGTAGAAATCATCTTCTAAGAAATCTGTGTAACAAGTTGAGAGCACTTACTAAGGATACACATATACCTATTCAATCAAGGAAACTTTTAACGGACTTCAAAATTATAAAATTACGCAGATATACGGTGCGGGCTATTAAGCTACGGAAACGCGAAGAAGTATCTGACAATCAGAAATGATCAAACTTCGATCAGATATTTTGAATGCATTATACCATTCTTTTGGTAGTCACTTTAACTGCGATGATGCTATATGCCCCGCGACTGACAAAACTGATCGTAATACGGCACTTGACTTAGCAAACACAGTTTTGTGGAGAAAAATGAGTCAAATTGTCTCATTCTTAGCTTCAAATTCTAAAAGTCTCGTTTTTGACGTAGATAGCAATCCCGCTGAAACATTCAATTCGGTGATAGCTAAATATGTGGGAGGCAAACGAATTAATTACACACAAAGAAATTCATACCAAGAAAGGTGTGTGGCTGCAGCAATTTCTTTTAACACGCAAAGACCAATATATACAATCTATAAGCGCAATTTGGCAAACCCACTGGTAAATATACAAATTCATATGAGACACAAAAACTGAAAAGAAAAGTGTACAAAAGATCTTTTCGAAAAAGATTTCGTAGAAACATGGATGATCCAGATTATGGACAAAAAGCACAAAGACCAGATATGACTGAAGAAGATTTTCAAATGTCAAAAAGTGAATTTCTTAAGCAAATGGAACTTTCAGACCAACAAAGAGACGATCTACAGATACATACGATAGATCAAAGTTCTAGTCAAGAATGGTTAGAAAACAGAAAAAATCGACTAACCGCGTCTATATTTGGTAAGTTATATAAACGGAAAGAAAACATCAGCTGCGCTCCGTTAGTGAGTTCTATTGTGAAACCGCAAATCATATCTAATGTTCCATCGATAAAATATGGCAAAACTAATGAACAAACAGCATTGGCTCAGTTATCTCGGCAGGAAAGTATTACAATTACTCGCTGCGGTCTATATATATACATAAAGCACTACAATTTTTAGGGGCGAGTCCCGATGGTATTTATAAAAATAAAGAGGGAATAACGGGACTAATAGAAATAACATGTCCATTTTCCGCAAAAAATATGCAATCTGACGAAGCTGTTAAAGCGAAGAAAATAAAATTTTGGAAGTACAATGCAAAAAATAACACTTTTTCGGTTGACAAAAACCACGATTATTATTTTCAAATTCAGGGTCAGTTAAACATTACGGAGATGGATATGTGCTTATTTGCCATATGGACTGGAGAGGAGCATTCTATGAAAATAGAATATTTTAAGAGAGACCCTGCGTTCTGGCAGGACAAAATGGTAGGCCCATTGTCTAAATTTTATTTGAATTGTCTGCTTCCTGAGCTAATTGATTCTCGCATGGAACGCTCGATGCCAACCAAAGACCCTCCATACATCATTCAAGCCATTGAGAATAAATTAAAAAAAGCGCTAAGTCGTCTGTCGATGCTGCTGTACAAGAATAGTAATTTATGCATATAGGTAAATGCTATACAAAGTTACATTATACTTTAAGAGACTATAAATATGTGTGATAGTGGACTGTTTGTACTTAAATAGAAATTATTTTGAGTTTTTTTTAATCTATTTTAGTATTTAAAACTACTTGACGTACTTGACGGATTTTCGATAGTGTCATCGACTTATTACGAAACCCGCAGTGCACGACTCATTCTAGCACTTGCCAGATTCATTTGAATAATCAATAATACGAGTACATGTAATACAGGTTCTAGATGATTATCTTTTAAAAACTTTTTCAACAAAACAAAAAAAATTATACAAACTTAATTTTTTTTTTTGTGTAACAAATTTTGTAATAAAAGCATGGAACAAAAATAGATATGAGGTAGAAAATCTGTATGTGAAAATTTGTTAGCTAATTATCAATAATCCTGTATATATAAATTGATACTGGAAAATATTAGTAGAGCAACTTTCCACGTTACGGCCAGAAAGATAACTGCGGTGGCGGCACATGAAGTGGCGGGGCAGGGAGGGTGTAGATGTGTCACCAGAACGCGATTTTTCTGTTTTGCTCTGAAAGACTGGGCTCTTAAACCACTTAACTTTTTGTTGAAGCGTATGTAAATAATCACTTTGCCAAATACGCCAAAAACTTTGAGAAAGCTTTTGAAGTAACTGCCAGCGTGTTCTAGGATTCATATCTTCAACGGACGGTTCTGGTAGAGCTACTAAAGGACGTCCTATAATAAAATGACCGGCCGTGAGAACATCAACTTCGCCAGGATCAGACGATAACTGACAAATCGGTCTTGAGTTCAGCATCGCTTCAACTTTAGTTAAAACTGTAGTTAGTTCTTCAAACGTCAGGACTTGTGAGCCTATGACCCTCTTGAGATAATATTTAGTAGATTTTATACCACTTTCAAAAATGCCTCCAAAGTGAGGTGCTGAAGGTGGATTTAAGTTCCACGAGATTCCACGAGACGTTAATTGATCAGAAATATCCTGTTTTTTATCTATCAATAATTTAACCATTTCCTCAAGATATCGTTTAGCGCCTACAAAGTTAGTGCCACAATCTGTCACAATATGTTGACATATTCCACGTCGAGACACGAATCTGTCTAAGGCGGCTAGAAACGCTTCTGTAGACAGTTCAGATACGAGTTCTAAATGAACTGCTTTTACAGATAAACAAATGAACAAGCATATGTAAGCCTTACTGACCCGTGCGTTACGTCGTCTGTTTTCTTTTATAAGAAAAGGACCGCCAAAATCAATCCCTACCTGTTGAAAACAGTAACCTTGTTGAGATCTACAAGGTGGCAGGTTGCCCATAGACGGCTGATAGGGTATAGGTTTAACCCGAAAGCAAGTTACACACTTTGTTAAAATAGAACGAATAAGATTTCTAATTCCTAAAATCCAGAACTTGCGAACAATTAGTGATTGTAACGTGCGAGGTCCACAGTGCAAATACCGTTTATGATAATAGCTAATAATTAATTGAGATAAAATAGATTGTTTCGGTAACAAATATGGATGTTTTGTGTGCTCAGGTAAATTAAAATTAGTAAGTCGTCCACCCACTCGCATGAGTCCTAGGTTATCAATAAACGGAGACAACTTTTGTAAGTATTTAGGTAGAGGCTTCTGCGATTTTAATTTAGACATCTCTTGATTGAAGCTGCCCCGTTGGACATATTTAATAAGGCTAAGCAGAGAGCACTTTACCTCATTCGTAGTCAAGTGACCTTTCTCGCGTTGGCTTGGTTCTTTGCGCGAATAAGAAATGAAGCGAAAGACCCATGCCAATATTCGCTGTAGTCGCGATAAGGATGAATACAGATTTAATAACACCTTCATAATATCTTTATCAGATTCCCGAGATTGAGCAATCAGAGTGCGTGTTCTCAACTCTGGCAACTCATCCTGGGGCTTACACCGAATTTGAGCTGGCCAGTGATCTGGATCACTAAGCATCCAATCTGGTCCTGACCACCATCGCTTACAATTGACCAATTCTGCACACGAGAGACCTCGGCTAGGAAAGTCAGCAGGATTGTCCTGAGTCGAGACATGCCTCCAGGTAGAAGGTTCAACTGCGTCAGTTATTTTAACTACTCGATGCGCAACAAAAGGTTTCAATTTGTATGGCTCTGTATTGATCCAAGCTAATACAGTTGAGCTATCAGTGTAGGCAGCAATATGAGATATATTTATTTTCGAAATAAGTAAAGTTTGCATGTGTTTGAGAGTACGTGATAACAAGAGCGCACCGCACAACTCCAAACGATTAACTGTTAGAGGCTTAATCGGAGCCACTTTAGATTTAGAAATCAAAAGAGAAACTTGTTTTTGATCATCGATACTTGATCGAAGATAGACACAGCACCCATATGCTTTGGTTGATCCATCGCAAAACCCAATCAGCTGGTGTGTAGCTGTTAAATCAATCACGGTTTTACGAGGGATTTTTATCGATTTTATATTAGACAAGTCAGACACAAATGAAACCCAATCGTTACACAGATTGGCGGGAATGACTTCATCCCAAGCCAATCCAATACGCCATAAGTTTTGAAGAAGTAGTTTGGCTAAAAGAATAAAAGGTGAAAGCCAACCCAACGGATCATAAATACGAGCAACGTGGGACAGGATTGAACGTTTCGTAAACTACACATTCACAGGAGAGACGGAGTAAGTGAAATAGTCTTCCGCAGGATCCCATTGAACTCCTAAAACCTTAAGCGTTATTGACATATATTTCATTATATTTTTAACAGTGGTAGAGCCACGCGGCAGCTTTTGCTGTCGCACGGATGGGCCGGCTCGAACCGGGGTGGTACCACGACCTCACAGAATACCAGCGTGAAGTAGAGGTTTACCTCTGCGTTTCGCTTGGTGAGTGCAGGTGGCCGGAGGCCCTTTTTACTGGAAATGAGGCATTCCATCTTAGTCCTCACGGGTGACAACGGATCTGCATTTTGATTCGCAGACGAGGATAGATGTAGATGTCTATGGGCCGCAGCAACCACTTACCATCAGGTGGACTGTGTGCTCGTTTGTCACCCTTATACTATAAAAAAAAAAACTATCATCAGAAAATGTCTTCGGACACTGACAATGTTCCATGGGTAACGATCGAAGAAATAAAGGGCTGTTACTGCTCCACTTACGCAAATCTAGCTGAGAACAATTAAGAAGATTAATTAAATCTTCTTTAAGCTGAGAGGCTGCTTCGACTGAGGAAGCACCTGTAGTAATATCGTCCATGTAAGTATGATGCCGAAGAGCTTCAGCTGCATGAGGGAACTGATCACCGTGAACTGCAGCTAACTGATGTAATGTTCGCATCGCTAAGTACGGCGAGCTTTTGACTCCGTATGTGACCGTACGAAGTTCAAATTCTTGAACAGGCAAGGAAGGGGATTCACGCCATAGTTCGTGTTGTCACACTCGATCCTCAGGCCTTATCAAGATTTGCCTGTACATCTTAGATATGTCACATGTAAAAACTATATTATGGACCCGAAATCCAGTAATAATGTCAACCAAATCAGCCTGTAACTTCGGTCCAGTGTAAACAATATCATTTAAAGATAGTCCATTAGTCGTCTTGTGACTCGCATTGAATACAACGCGAAGTTTGGTCGTTATGCTTTCTGGACGAATCACACAATGGTGAGGAATGAAATATCTACCAGGTGTAATATCCTTTCCCACTGGTTGCATATGATTAAGCTGGTCATAATCACGCATAAAATCGTTATAAAGTGATTTAAGTTCTGGTTGTCGGCAAAGTTTTTTCTCAAGATTTATAAACTGCGACAAAGAACTATTATATGAGCCTCCCATATAGACAGACGACTGCGTCAATAAGATAGGGACTACATATCGACCGTCCGATTCCCTATAAGTTTGAGTGAAATACAGGCGTTCGACCTCCTCATCTTCTGGAGCAGGTATATGTTGATGAGGCGGTTCCTCGACTTCCCAAAATCGTTTCATCATCTTCTCCAATGAATTGGTTGAAGTAATTAATGAAGTGCCAACCGATTTTACCGGACTCTCCACATTGGTGGGTCCTGAGAGAACCCAACCAAAGACGCTATGTAAAGCAGCAGGATAGCCGGGCTCTGGGTGAATGACACGGCCGTCATAGATGTGATGAAATACTTCAGCACCTAGCAATAAATCAACATCAGACGGTTTGTCAAAGTCACGATCCGCTAATACTAAGTGTTTATAACAGTCTCGAACCGCTAGAGGAATATCAGTGGTTGGCATTTTAGAAGTAATGTTATCGATGACTATAGGATTAATATCAAATTGTGGGTCATTCGAATCACACGGGCGTATAGAGCATTGAGTCACTCCCTTGACTTGACACACAGACTGTTGTCCAAGTCCAACCACAGTTGTGGTGCATCGACGTAATTGAAAACCAAGTCTCTTTGTGCATTTCATAGTGATGAAGCAGTCCTGAGCGCCGCTATCGATGAGCGCTCTAACTTGATGGAACGTGCCATTAGAGTCCTGCACACGCACCATGCACGTCCCGAGCAGCACCACGCACGGACCACGAGCCTCTCCCACGAATGCGCTCGTGTTAGTGTGGGTGCTACTCGAACCGGTGGTCACCGCGGTCGGTGAACGAACTTGGTTGTCGATGTGTACCAGAGTGTGATGATTACCACTACAGATAAAACATCTCATTTTTGAGACGCATTTATCAAGAGAATGTTTTCGTAAACAGTTAATGCATAAATTATTTTGTTTGACAATATTTATTCTAGCACTGGTGTCCAAAGATTGAAAGGTGGGGCACTTATAGATACTGTGTGCTGCGCCACAATAATAGCACTCTAGTGAAGCCAGCTGCTTCGAACTAGTAGGCTTAGACTGAGTAGTGAGCACGGAACGTTTCAGGTTCGGTGCCCGCGGTGAAACATTCTTGATCTGTTTACCGCCTAAAAATTGAGAAGATCGCGCCCTAATGTCAACATTAGCATTTATTGCTAAAACTTTTACATAGTTTTGAAGAAACTGCATAAGATTTTGAAAAGAAGGAATTTCCGATTTATTTTCAGATTCGAAGCGGTGGCGCGTATCTG
The DNA here is from genome assembly GCA_033319125.1 of Parnassius glacialis. NCBI lineage: Eukaryota > Metazoa > Arthropoda > Insecta > Lepidoptera > Papilionidae > Parnassius > Parnassius glacialis. The sequence goes on along the minus strand of JAVANC010000010.1, from coordinate 30,020,682 downwards.
AGTCCAGTGCGCGAAACGCTGCGTTAAATAAAATAAAATCGCCTAAGTCATCTAGCTCTAAGGCCTTAAGGGCATTGACTGACTCACAAAGAATATTAGTATATGTTAGTAAATCATTGAAATTAGGAGTTTTTAAATAAGGATAGTTATTTATTTGATCTAAATACGCCACTGCTAAAATGCGCTTATTTTGATAACGCTTAATAAGTTCATTGAATACAAGCTCATAATTATCGGAAGTTAATTTTACCTTCTTTGCGATCCCTAAAGCGGATCCCGATAAACAAGAAATGAGATAGTGAAATTTAGTAATATTCGCGATTGATTTATTATTATGAATTAAGGTTACGAAAGTGTCGTAAAATGTTTGCCAATTCTCAATTTTTCCGTCGAACTTCAGAAGCTCAATTTGTGGCAGTCTAGTTTGTATCTTTTCCGCGTCGGGCGTAAAGGTGTAGTTAACGTCAGCGGACGTTGGGCTGCTGCCTCGGTTGCGCTCCGGTAGGGACATCTCCGCGGCAAAACTTAGAACTTCATAGTACATATCATCAAATGCAGACAACGCTTGCATATCTATTTTTTCTTTAGGAAACAGTGCCAGTTTTAACGAATTAATTTTTTCCGTAAGCAGCACATATTCATCACGAATGTTCTCAATTTTAAGAAATCTAGATTTATATTGGCTAACTTTAGATGAACTGGAGTCTTTCCGTATTTGAGTGGATAAATCGAAAAGAGTTTGAATAGAACGAAAAACATACTCTCGCTGTGACGTATAAAGTTTGAGTTTGATTACTTCTTGCGACATGATTATAAAATAACAGCGAAAATTAAATATGAATGTTAATTATAATTATTAACGACAGATATTTAAAACAATATTTAAGTTTGTCAAAACTAAATTAACACTCAAATACTGAATTTAATGTTAACGTTTTTTAACTATTTGAATTAGATAACAATTAACAAACGACCCAACACTCATAGATATACAAGTATCCATACTTAAGTGCTATTATTCCAAGACCAAATGAATCATTTCCATAAACTGATTTAGTAATTTTTTCCAACAATAATTATAAAACACCCTCAAGTTATAATAATTTTCAAAGCGTAAGACTATCAATGCACATTCGAAATAAACTTAGCAATTAATAACGCAACCAAATAAGATAAGTCTGCAGAGTTTGAGCAATACGAAACACTTCACGAGCATTCAAGTCTAGCAGGATTATAATTGAAACGAATTAGTTACTTTCAATTATAAGAAAAATAGATTGAAATATCAAAGTTTTCCTTAGAAATTGAACTTGATATTATCTTAATAAGGAGCGGACTGTATAAAAATAGAAATCCATAGGTACCCGGATCGTATGGACCAGAAATTATGTTACGGCTTGAATGTTTCGCAATGTGTTTCGTGGGTGGTTTTGGGAACCAGAGAACAACCAGACCAAGGGCTGGCTAACCCGATGATCCCAACCGGGAAGTAAACGAAAATAGCTTTAGAACTGGGTAGATAAGACAAGGATACTCACAAGACTGGAGCACTCCTCGTGGTTATGGTGAAGTCTGTATATTTAGGCTGAAGTTCTCGTGTATACACAGATACCACACTGCACTTCGAATGTATATGGACACGAGCAATTGCACGATAGTCTTACAACTTATTTATTGAGTATTTTTAAACGAGCAGTAACGAACACGTTTTATGCGTGCGCGGCCATCTTGCTTCTTCTTTCTCGACGACAGGTAGCGCACCATTTTGAGTAGTGCGTATATGGGGGAGGCGGGAGGATAGGAAATACTTAGGAAAAGGATGTTATATCGGGACTGTTCCGAAGCCACAACAATATTATTATGATTTATTCGTTGAAATGTAATACATTATGCATGTGTAATAAAAAAAGATGTTAGTTTGTGTTCCAATACCACTAATTACGAATTAAATTGTTTTAGGTTCATGGATCCAATCGCATCTGCCATCCATGTTGGCAACCAGCTGATAGAGCATCAGTTTCTGCTTTAATATCTGCAAATGTACCAGTGTCGACAGAAACAATAACCTTACCTACTCGAGCACTTGATACACAAGCACATTGTTTTTGTCCAGATTGTGACTCACCACAGCAACTCAGTATCCCAACACGGCAAAGGGTAAAGTTGTTTAATGATTTAAATTTTTATGTGCCAAAAACAGCAGAATATGTGGGTTTCATTTAAGGGACAATAACTGGGCTGAAGTTTTATCAAACATTTCTCATCCTAACAAATTAATTAACGAATAAATATCATTAAAACATAAAATATTTGTTTTATTTTCCATTTAAACAACCTCAGGATGTGTTACTACTGCCTTAAAAGAAAGAGAATATCATAATAATAGAGGCAAATATTTTATTTTGTAAAAGAGATACTCATAATTGTAAATTTTTTCAGCGTCAAGTTTTAGCATAAGACATGCTAAATATGAACCACTTTTACACTCTCCTGTAACATTATTATTATAATTCGTTTCTTTGAGGTATATACTATTAAAAACCACAGTCGTCAAATATTATAGGTGATGTTCACTTTGAGCCAAATTACCCTAACAAAGTGAGCAATGCCTTTTATATCTCGGATCTTAGATAATAGCAGGTTTATGTAATGTATCTAAATTCACAGTAGATTAGATTAGATTATATAATTCATAATATCTAAAGGTGTACGGAATAAGTTTGTATACTTACGCATATGTATATCGTCTGCAGTGTTAGGTGGAAAGAGTATTGACGCTAATGCGGTAAGTACTTCGGCAGTCATCATTATACTGACGAAGTCTGGTAACGTATTGTACAGCGAAAACAACACCTGTTACAGCAAAAAAAAATTATAAAAGTATAAATCACACTATGTTGCTATGATTTTGAATGACGATAAATGTTAAAGCATATGATGATGAATGCATATGTGAATGCATATGATGAATGCATATGTGAATGCATATGAAGAATGCATATGTGAATGCATAGAATCAGATCTTAAAATATATATTTTAATAATTGTGTTAGATTTACACTACATATTTATGTTCTTTATAACTTATATTAAGATGGTTTTAAAGTAGAAAACGCAGTAGAAGTTCAATATGGGTTATATCTACAAATAATGTTAGTTTTATGGAACACGGCCAACAACACTCAATTTGGTTATTATTAATATTAATAAACTAAGGAAGTAATATATCTTTGGTTGCTCACATAATATAAAAATTAAGGCGAGCGTATTTTCCTGAATGTCGGTTTCCTGCGTTGTTTTAGTTGATGGTTACCGATTATTAAAAATAGCTAGGATATATGGTTTTGTTGTGTTGTGTGAAAAGGAGGAAAATGTGGAGTCATGCCTGCACAATGGCGACGGGGTGGTCATCGAGCCAGTCGGGCGGCGAGTGCGCGGTGGCGTGCGCGTGCACGTGCGGGTGCACGAGCGCGCGCACGGCCGCCAGCAGCGTGACGACGGGCTCGGCGGCCAGCGAGATGCGCGCGCCGAGCGCGGCCGCCGACTGGCGCTGCGGCGCGGCCGCGCCCCACGCCGCCGCCCACACGCGCTCCACGCACACGCCGCGCTCCGCGCCCGCGCCGCGCATCGGCTGCCCCAGCACCAGCCCGAACAGCAGGTAGTACAGCTCCGGGATCTCCAGGTGCGACAGCACCAGCCTGCCACACACACACACACACACACACACATACACATTTATACTAACCGCTAAGTTAACAGTGGTAGAGCCAGCCACGCGGCAGCTTTTGCTGTCGCACGGATGGGCCGGCTCGAATCGGGGTGGTACCACGACCTCACAGAATACCAGCGTGAAGTAGAGGTTTACCTCTGCGTTTCGCTTGGTGAGTGCAGGTGGCCGGAGGCTCTTTTTACTGGAAATGAGGCATTCCACCTTAGTCCTCACGGGTGACAACGCATCTGCATTTTGATTCGCAAACGAGGATAGATGTAGATGTCTATGGGCAGCAGCAACCACTTACCATCAGGTGGACTGTGTGCTCGTTTGTCACCCTTATCCTATAAAAAAAACCGCTTGCAAATTATAATAAACTTAAACATCAAACACAAAATTGAATTCACGACACGCACTCGACGCGTGCATCCGATGTTACCAAGGTCACCGCCAGCCCCCGCTCCCGCTCGCATTCCATTCGAATTCGAAAAGAATTGTTGCGCGATGGCCGTTCGGTTAATTGTTTTGGGAAGTTCATATGGGATCTTCGGGTCGCGTGCCTCCTATGGCGTTGTCTTAATTTGTACGGTTCGTGGCAACGAGGCTGATTTTGAGTTTTGGGTGATTGTCTGAAATACGTCTGGAAAAATAAATTGTGCGCGATCACCGGGCCAGTCTGAAGTTACGTGATAGTTGTTAGGTCGCATTTGTGACCGCCTCCTTTGTGTTGTCTAATCTCGTTCGTTTTGCGTGACAACGGGGCTTGGCTTATATAATTCTTGTTGTAATAATTTTGAGTGATTAACTTAACTTCGATTACCATTAATTTGCGTCGACAAGTTGCCTTGTGGCATTTTGATATCGTGCGAAGGAATTTTGCTTTGTCGTGTGGAACGCTAGAACTTTGTGACTCGAGAAGAGATCGCGTTCGTACCACGTGGTTATAATTTTGTGTTAAGTGAACCTGGGACATTGAACTTTGATCGACCGTTCTTAAGTTGTGCAGCGTGTCACTTGTTTTAATTTCGATTAACGTTAATTTGGTTGAATTTGAAGTTAATTAAATGAACAATAAAGTTGATAAACTAATATAGAGAAATCAAAGCAGAAGGTTTCAATTGGTGAACGCCCACTGGAGGGACCGCACATTTTGGAGAAAAGCAGCGCCTGTGGATCTGCTGTCCGATTACATCGGGACGTCAGGTTACATTTATACACACTTTCGCACACTACTTACATACACCTTACTTACCACCTGACTGATACCCTGTGGTCAACCCTAACTCCGGAATTCGATAAGTTGTGTTGTTGCTTGCTTGTTAGCCCTTAGTTAAGAATTATCCGTAGGCCTTTTGTGCCCCACCCTTGGTTGCCCGTCACGACTACTGCTCATGGGCCCCGGTATGGTCGACCTTTGTCGGGGCAACTAGGGGCGTGTACATTTCTGGTAGCAGAGCGTGGTTGATTGGTTCTCCAATCGCCCGGGCGTAATATTATCTATATTACGCCCGGGCGATAATAGTACGTAATAAAATTTTTTTTCTTTGTTTGTTAGCGGGTAGGTGGTTAGAACCACGCCCGTTGGGCTGCGCAAGCAGGATTGTAGTTTGGGGTTGGGTACCTACGCGTCAGGTATTTCGTGTAGCCGGATTAAATTGCCGAAAGGTCGGTGCATGAGCGAGGCATCTTTGTAGACCGACGGTAGTGTGTACTTGCTGTGTAGTGTAATTTGTATTTGACTTGATATAATAGTAATTGTATTTGTTAATTTGATTTGTATTTGTGCCTGGGTGAGAACGGCGTTTCCTCTCGGGGCTCTGCCGGGCCCTCAGCTCCCACGGGCGTGGGCGCTCAGCCACGCCCTCTGTCGGGCGACGCTCGGCGCTCGCCTGCCGACCACCGTGCCCCTCGTTTTGAATGGGGTCCCTCCCCGACCAGTCGGGGGGTCGTCCCCCCAGGGGCGGGGGGAGGGTCGTCGCACCCAAGGTCGGCCCATTTGGTGATTTCTCACCACGGGTCATTAAGATGCCGCCGGAATGCCGCTTTCGGGACCCCTGGTTCAAGTGCCGGTCCGATGGAGGCAGCCCTAGCTAGGTAGCTGCCGCCCTTGCTCCCACCACGGCCGCCTCCACTGAGCCTTTGAGCCGTCAACAGTCCACTTGTCAAACTTCTATTGCCGACGGCCTCAGTGAAGGTGTACAACCCGAGTGGCGACTGTTTAACGGTTCGCGCTCTTTCGGGTTCACAGCGCGGTGTGGCCTCCACTTGGTTGGTGGAAAGACTAAGGCTCCCCTGGAGCTCTGAACCATGTCCAATGGTAGGTAACGGTGGTGCCGAGCCTCTTAGGGGACAATCGGAGTTGGTGTTTGTGAGTAAAAGGGTGAATTTAATATACTCCTTGAATACGAGTATGTTTGTAAATATATTTAATCATTATGTTTGCTTTGTTGAAAAGAAAATTGAAATTGAGTAACACAATTTGTGCCGAAATAAATAAAAATCAATCTTCTCTTTTTTCCACATTTTTGTTGGTGTTGTTTATCGTTTTGCTTGTTTATCTGTTTTGATCTATGCGCATCAAGAAATAAATTTATTACAATTTGTTTTCAAGTTTTACATAGTAGTTTTGAGTATTGATGCCTTTGAAACCTGGTTGAAAAATAAGCATAGAACTACATGTTTAAAAGAGCATAGGCTATTTGCAGCGGGAGTTTTGGATTTTGGTTGGCCGACGCACCATTTGGAGCGTCCTCTTTAAGTGCATGCCTTGTTATAAACTAAAGGCCACCATCTCGCAGCCTATGATGGGTGACTAACCACCCGACCGCGTCAGAGCCATCCGACCATTCGCTGGAGTCGGAACGGACTTTGCTGGCCCCTTCCTCGTCAGGTCCTCCAACCTTCGTAACGCGCGTTCACATGGGGCCTATCTGTGCGTTTTCGTGTGCCTCTCCACTAAGGCCGTTCACTTAGAACTTGTAAGTACCCTCAGCACTGAAGCCTTTGTGGCCACGCTGGGCCGCTTCGTATCGCGTCGCGGTTTGCCGGACCGGATCCAGTCTGATTGCGGACGAATTATAGGGGCGCGGATAGATATTTGAAAGAGGTCGTCGAATTTCTGTCCAATAACAGGACTTATTTAGGTACTGCGATGTCCAAGAAGGGCATCCAGTGGAAATTCGACCCTCCGGCTTGCCCACACTGGGGCGGTATTTTTGAGGCGGTGGTTAAGGTTGCAAAAACGCATCTCCGTCGCGTTATTGGCGAAACTATTTTGACATTCGAGGAGCTCGCCACTTTATTCTGTAAAATTGAGGCGGTACTCAACTCTCGGCCCCTCTGTCCCCTCTCGTACGATCCGAATGATTTGGAGGTTCTAACCCCGGGCCACTTCCTGATTGGCCAGCCGCTTAACGCCCTGCCCTAGTACCCACTTTTTTTAATTTATTATTAGATAAAAATCGTTACAATCTTGCTATGCGGCACAGCGAAGAATTACGCAGGTTTGTGTTGCGTGCCGTTACTTGTACCGAGTACTTCAGGGAAATATACTCTTCGCGGTTGAGCAGATTTGACCTGTTGCAACAGATGACTCAGAGCTTTTGGCACCTTTTTGGTTTTGGCTTTTTAGAAACATAAAACACGGGTGCGTTTCATTTTTAAATTTTGAGCATTGCAAAACTTATGGATGTCCGGTTTCTGAAGTTCCTAGTTATCTTCCCATTAGCTATTGATACAATAAAGTTATCTATAGGATAAACGTCGGTTAACTGTCACTGCGTTTCTGAATACGCAACGAATCGTTCAACAACTATGAAACCAGTAAAAAGTACCATAATTTGCCGCTAGATGGGTCTGCTTAAGACATCGAGTCTAAAATTGATTTTTTAATTTCAATTCTTCATTTATATTATTACTAGCTGACCAGGCAGACGTTGTTCTGCCCTTTCCGAGCGACCATTTGCTTTCCCAAAAAAACTCCTGAAATTAGCAAAAAATTGAGGGTCACTTATCGGGATAAAAACTATCCTATGTCTCAAGTTGGACCAAGCTGCACACAGTCTGCAAAATTTCATTGAAATCGGTTCCATCAGTTGTATATTTACAGCAGCACGTGGTGGTTATACTACTAAATTGTAGCTTATATTAAACGTTTGTATTTTTAACATAGCGCCATCTATTGAATATTTACTCACTCCAGTCAACAGATATCGTCATCTGACAGAATTGTTTGGAGCTAACAGAAAATTATGACGGTCAAATAATAGGCAAATAATTTTCAATAAAATAATATTGTATTGCGACTATAAATTGAGATGTAAGCTATCCTATCTTTTAAGTTGGACCAAACTGCACACAGTGTGCAAAATTTCATTGAAATCTGTTCAGTAGTTTAGGAGTCCATCGCGGACAAACAACGTGACACGTACTTTTTATATATAAAGATTATTTATAAAATATATTTTTTGAGGCTAAATAAGAGGGTATGCACTGTTTTAGTAATAAAATATGATAATTCCATATTTATCAGAAACTGTATAAATGACATCATTGTATTGTCAAATTGTTAAAAAAGAAAACATCAAACTCGTTGCTTTTATTCGAATGTGGTTTTATTTTTTATAACTTTCTGATTTTAAGTTTAGTGGTATTTACTATCGTTTTTCCATTACCCAAAACATTATGGAATCTGGAAAACGTAGTAAAATTTTTTCTGAAAGAGAGAAGAGTACTCGTATTCATTGCACTTCTATTAATAATTATTTTATCCCTTGAATATTTTAGTATTTAGCGCCCACTGGCAATTTATTTTAATAATAACACGATATAACCTAAAGTTGATGTAGTTTGCTTGAAATTAAACGTCAAATAAAGTTATAGAACCGATAAACGGCCCATATTGGCCACTTTTTTTTTTATAGCAAAAAGGTGACAAACGAGCACACAGTCCACCTGATGGTAAGTGGTTGCTGCGGCCCATAGACATCTACATCTATCCTCTATTACAAATCAAAATGCAGATGCGTTGTCACCCGTGAGGACTAAGATGGAATGCCTCATTTCCAGTAAAAAGGGCCTCCGGCCACCTGCACTCACCAAGCGAAACGCAGAGGTAAATCTCTACTTCACGCTGGTATTCTGTGAGGTCGTGGTACCACCCCGGTTCGAGCTGGCCCATACGTGCGACAGCAAAAGCCACCGCTTAGCTCTACCACTGTTAAAACAAGTATATACACAGATATAATATTTTCATTGTTGTATTTGTGCGGGATTCGAACCCGCGGCCCCCAGCGCAACAACTGATTGCTAAGCCACTGCGCCACGGAGCCGTCTTGCTGTATTACTAAACATCAACACAGCAAGTATCCTCAGCATGCTCATACACAACACAGAAAATGTCATCAGCATGCCTAAAAACAAATTTCCCACCCTTGCTCCACATAAAGTAGGGTACTTATTATAGTTGGTATATGCTACTCATTTTTGTTGGTATGGGTACAGTATCGTTTACTGTTTTACCTTCTTAAACATTGTAAAGGATTAAATCGGAATCCTGTATATTTTTATCGATAAACGTTGTTAATCACTAACTTTAAAATTGGTAACTAAATAGTGACGTTTACTGGATAACAGGGGGCGCTTATTACAATAAAAATAAATGTTCTAGAACATTCTACTAGAAATAATAAAATTTAAAGATAATTTGGTAAATATATGTCATATTTACGATAATAAACCGAAATCACGTTCATTTTTGCTCCATATCGTGACTTACAATATATTAATGCACAACCGGGCATATTTTCTTTAATAATATTTTTTAAATATATGAAACGAATGCGTCTTGACTTTATGACGATGTCACTAAGACTAACGGAGATATATCCTATAGGACATAAGTTATAGACGACAATTTTGCTACTGATGCCCGGTCTATTACTACTACTTAAATGTCTTTGACCTCAGAAACCGAGCATAAGTGACCTACGTACAAATTACATAGAATATCAAGTACAGAACGCTTTCTTTAAATAGTCGTAATCGGTTAAAATGTAGCTTGAAAGTGACAACCCTTGGTTGTAGCAAACCATGGCAAAGTAACGGTCACATTTTGGCATCACTGGTATGGTCACTTTGCCAAGTTAGTTTTATAGATAAATGTTAAGACCAACATGTTAGAAAAGAAATATATCGTTATATATATTATCATTAGATAACCATTAATGTTACGTTATTTCAAAAATATAGATATCTAATTCAGTGTTTCAAACAAAATGAGCTAAGAGATTATTTCGCCGGCAAAATTCCTCGCATTAAAATAAAATGCCAAAATTAACTCTCATGTTGCCATAACGAAAGTAATGCTGTCAATTAGTTATTGTATTTTCATCCAAAAAATTGCATATTTCAAAAAACGTTGTTTTCTGTGTTAATCGTAATTTTATACTAGTATATCCCTGATGGCAAAGTTAACTTCCATGGGTAAAGTTGCCAGACTTGACTGTACACCAGGTAATAAATACCGAGAGCAGCAACGAACGGCCATTAAGAATTGAAATGCCTGGTTCTGCAATAATCAATACTATTGCCCAACGTGACGAATTCTACACCATTTCCATTACGGTTAAAAATAATTAAGAGTTGATCTGGACCAAGTGTGGTTCTGCATCCCCATGCTCCCTTCATGCTAAATAGGCTACGTGCGAGTTTAGTTGGTTTCTACTGTCACTGATAAAAATCCTAACAAAAGCGAAACAAGTCTGTAAAAAGGGCTAAACATGCGTATATGATAAGTGTAATGGTAGTGGTGTATAGGCAAACAAGGATAGGTACCATGTGAGCAGCGTGAAGCCGTCGGTGTGCAGCAGCGCGGCGTGCAGGTGCGCGAGCGAGTGCACGGCGGCCGGCAGCACCACGCCCGCCTGCTGCGAGCCCGCGCCCGCGATCATCTCCGTGTGCCGCAGCCAGCCGCCGTTGCCCGAGCCCTCGCGGAACCTGCACGCGACCGACCTCTCATTATGCTATTCAAACTCACTCTTCACCTTGCACTCGAACATTTTCACTTGAACTACACACAGATTTTTACGTTGTCCAATTGGCATTCAGAGAAAATTTCGAGTTCAAACTCGAAATTTTCTCCTAATGCCAGCCCTAACTGTGTTATGTGTTACAAAACATGGTTTATTGATGGTTCCAGGTTTACCATATTTATATAGTTTCAGAGCTCTTCCCGCGAAAGAAGTCTCTTAAACCCGACGCCACGGGCTTCGCAAAATCGGCATTTCAAATTTCAAACTTTACTTTTAAATAACCTGAGGCTAATTGTAAACAATTTTTTATAAGAAGACGATAAAGATTCGTACCCAACGAAACAATCATGCGATTATCTCCGTTTGACATCCTTTATACATTTAATGTCATTTATGGTGGTAGCGTAAAAGAATCACTCATATCGCATCGTATCGTGGGTAACTTTGATAAAAACAAAAGGATATAATTGCTTCCTATAAATAGCGGTATGACTTTTCGGTACAGACTAGCAACGGATAGCAATATATTATACATTCTTCCCAGATCGACTCTCAGGTCAGGCAAAAACAAGTTACAAGAATTTTCTGTCCAGGAACTCAGTAGCAGCCCGGAGTCAGGATGTTGACGGTGTTCCAGCCCCGTACCACGGAAAACACGTAAAACTCGTGTTTCCGTTGAGAATGGTTGCCGTGACCGTAAAACGGTCTGGAATACATTATAATTTATGAAACTTATTTATGCAGCTTTATACAGCAGATGATCTTTTCTGCTTTTAAACAACATGTTAAACTAAACTTACCTTTGCATTATAGCAGATGGTTGGCCCTGACCAGAACAAAGTATAACAAGTATTCTTAATGCCCACAAAACCGTCGACGAATGAACGTTCTCTTGCATGAAACTCAACAGCCAATCCATTCCAAGCACGCGCGATATCTCCTCGCAGACTATAGTGTTTACGAGGTTCCGTGCTGTGAACAGCAATCCGTGTAGCACATTAAAGCATTTATTACGCAGAATGACTTGTTCCCCTTCGCATTCCTTCTCATTGTCGCTCTCTTTCAGATTCAATCCTTTCTCAGTCTGCGACGGTAATGGTAATGTGTACGCCATGAACTGTCCGAGACATAACAAATCGCTGGGTCGCGGCTGACCCCCTAAAAGTGCCGCCAATAGTTGTATGAGTACATTTTTTGTGCTGATGACTTTGACATCGTTAATAATATAAAGGAGCTTGGAGACCAGCTGAAGCTCCCGCATTGTGCGTAGGTTGTGCGTTCTGTGAGCGGTTTCAGTCGCGAGCTCTAACAAGTGCTCGAGTAGAGACTTTATAAGTCCGCCTGGAGCTCCAAGCCAGACTTCCAATTCACAAATCAAGTCCTGTAAACAAGGTATTACTACTACTTATTCGTATTTTATAATTTATGAACTAAAAACGAAACAGGCAAACGACTATGTTGAAATAACTTTCATCCTTCTAACATAATACGAAGTATTATATATAAGTTTGATAAACATCAATTAAATCATATTATTATAAAAATATAAAAAAAAAAAAGATTAAGCTATTTTACCTGAAATGCAGTCAAATTGGGAATAGAGGAAGTTTCCTTCTGACTGTCGACAGTGCCAACTAATCCGAATATTAAATGCAATATATGAGAGTTGAGCAACTGTTTCTTCCTTTTCAACAACATGGCGAGTGTTTGGTATCCTTTCCGTCGGTCCATCTCCGCTTGCGCCGCTTTATTGGAGCGAATCACGCACACGAGAGCTTTAACGCCGGCGTATAAGCACTCCACGTCTTGTGCCATTGCTATTAAGCCGAGTAATACTGAACAACCGCCGACAGTATCAATCTGCAAGAGTTTAATCAGATATAAAAGAGTTTATACAGGGTTATTTTTCAAGGAGCAGCCAAATTTTAACCTTAGTTCAAATATATAAATAATGATGTACGATTATTGCATTTTCAAAATAAGAATAAATAAGGCTTCTACTTTTATTTGAAACTATCCCAAATTGAATGTGATTTATGGGCCATAACTACCCGTACGCGCGCTCCTCTGTGTGCGATTTAATTCACAACGTTTTTGTTGACCGACTGACCCTTACGAAGGTGTGCGTGTGTGTGAAAAGAGCTCGAAACATATCACAATCTTAATGACTTTAAGGCTCAAAATCTCTGTTCGGAGAATTAGGTAAGGAGATATTTGAAGTTCAAAGTTGAAGCCTCTCTCAACATCGCCATCGTTGGCCAATGCCGCCGATGTCAATTATACGGCCAATCGGCAAAACCTGCTACGCCAGGCCCAGGTGCGTTTAGTGCCATGGCAAACCCCCCCCCCTCCCCCCTCCCGAACAAGTTCCCGCCTTGTCGTGGGGGGGGGGGCGGTGAACTAAGAGGAACCCACATGACTGGCCCAATATAGGGCAAGTCATGTGGGTCCATGTAGGGCCCGTATAGGGCCGGCCCGATGTGGCCATTCCGAGTGTACTTGGCGAGCCCACTTTCTCACCTCCTACCGCTACAGACGAGGTGGAGTCACAACCCTTATGAATTGCAATCTGTTAAAATAATGCATTGCCATGCATTTTGAATTTAAAAGATAAAAAGGACCGAATACTTCAGATTCTTTTTAAATTATCCTTCACCGTTTGCCCATATTACTCATTCTGAACCTTCTTTGCAAATTTGACCAGTTATTGCAAAATAATCCTGTATAGTGCCGTGTAGTGGCGGCCAAGAATATCCACTACCCCATATCCTCACGTGGGTGTCGTAAAAGGCGACAAAGGCAAACAGGCGGGAGATGGGCAGCAGCATCTTCCTGATTATAGCCAAAGTTACAATAAAAAAACTGCGGTTGCTAACCCGCTCGCCAAGCGTGGCAACTATGGCAAATACCCCCCAATGACGAGAGTAACAAAGAGACGGCCTCCAGTCCCCGGCGGCCCCGCTATTCCTGGCTACGGTGGCGACCATGGTAACGGCGGAGCAGGGGGTGCTAAGAATCTCCGGTGGAGGTTCGGTTGCCACCTACGACGACTCGACCTGGCAACGTACAACGCACGCACCCTGAGGACTGACGACAAGATCGTGGAGTTGGAAGAAGAGATAGACAAGTTGCGCTGGCATATTATAGGATTATCCGAAGTTCGAAGAGAGGGGGAGGACACGGTAATCCTCGAATCCGGCAACTTGCTCTATCACCGGGAGGGCGACCATCTGTCCCAAGGATGTGTCGGATTTATCGTCCACAAGTCTCTCGTTAACAACGTTGTAGAGATCGGGAGTGTGTCGACGAGGGTTGCGTACCTTATACTCAGAATCACCAAACGGTATTCGCTGAAGGTCATACAGGTTTACGCACCAACCTCGGCACACCCTGATGAGGAGGTGGAGGAAATGTATGAGGATATCTCTAAAGCCATGCATTCCTCCAAAACCCAATATACGGTGTTAATGGGAGACTTCAATGCAAAACTAGGCACAAGAAATAACGGCGAGCTGAAAGTAGGGAAATTTGGAATAGGGCAACGGAACCCAAGGGGCCAGCAGCTGGCCGACTTCATGGAGAAAGAGGGACTCTTTATGATGAACTCTTTTTTCAAGAAGCGGCCCCACAGGAAGTGGACCTGGTCGAGCCCCGACGGTTCGACAAAAAATGAGATTGACTTCATTATGACGACCACACGACAACTGTTCAGTGATGTCTCAGTGATCGCGAGGGTGAAAACCGGCAGCGATCACCGAATTATTAGAGGCACACTGAACCTAAATGTTAAGTTGGAGAGGTGTCGTCTGATGAAGTCAACGCTCCATCCCCCTCATGCTCTAATCCAAAGTCCCGAAACCATTCAGCTCGAGTTACAAAACCGTTTTCAGTGCCTAGAAGACTGCAATGAAGTGGACGATATGAATGACAAGCTCGTGGAAACTGTCCATGCGGTCGGAGCTAAGTTCTGCAAGACCCGCCGCAGAAGAACACAACAACTCCCCGATCACACTCTTAATCTCATGGCTGTTAGACGGGAGATGAGGCTACATTCTTCAACAGATTTGACAGCATACAGGCAACTGAACAGACAGATCTCCAAATGAATGCGGCGGGACTTACGCAATTTCAATACAGCTCGTATTGAAGAAGCGATCGAGCAGAACCAAGGCTCCAAAGTCTTTGCCAGAGATCTGTCTTCCAGAAAGAGCCAACTGTCAAAGCTGAAGACCGAATGTGGCAGCATCGTTTCCGGGGCACCTGAGATTTTGAGTGAGATTGAGAGATTCTATGGGCAGCTGTACACGTCATCGTTGGAGCCACACGCAAGTGTGAGTAACGATCCAAGAGCGAGTCTTATCCGACACTATTCCGAAGATATCCCGGACGTCAGTCTGAGCGAGATTAGAATGGCTCTCCAGCACCTTAAAAACGGCAGAGCCCCAGGCGAGGATGGAATTACAGCGGAGCTTCTGAAAGCGGGTGGAAGACCGGTACTTGAAGTCCTTCAGAAGCTCTTTAATTCAGTCCTCCATGGTGGCATTACACCGGAGGCGTGGAGCAGAAGTGCGGTGGTCTTGTTCTTCAAGAAAGGTGACAACGCTCTCTTGAAGAACTACAGACCGATTTCCCTTCTGAACCGCGTCTACGTGCTGTTTTCTAGAGACATTACGAATCGTCTCGCGCGCAGGCTTGACGACTTCCAGTCTCCCGAACAAGCCGGTTTCCGAAAGGGCTTTAGTACCATAGACCACATACATACCCTACGGCAAATTGTACAGAAGTCCGAAGAGTACAATTTGCCACTATGTCTGGCGTATGTGGACTATGAGAAAGCCTTTGATTTCGTCGAAATTTGGGCGGTGCTGCAGTCCCTTCAGCGGTGCCAAGTTGACTGTCGGTATATCGAAGTGCTGAAGTGTTTGTACAGTAGAGCTACGATGGCTATCCGAGTACAGAACCAGAGTACGAAACCTATCCAATTGCAGAAAGGTGTAAGACAGGGTGACGTCATATCCCCGAAAGTCTTCACCGCTTTAAAAATTCAAAACCGTTCTCGACATAATCGTAGGACAGACGGACAGACATCGTGAAATCAATAAGTGTCTTCGCAAGCTTCGCCACTTAATAAGTGCAAAGTAAAATGTCTATCCAATTGCAGAGAGGTGTAAGACAGGGTGATGTTATATTCCCGAAACTCTTCACCGCTGCATTGGAAGACGTTTTCAAGCTTCTGGACTAGAAAGGATACGGTATTAACATCAATGGCGAGTACATCACTCACCTTCGATTTGCCGACGATATAGTCCTTATGGCAGAATCGCTGGAGGACCTAAGCACTATGCTCAATGACCTCAATAATGTCTCCCAACGGATAGGTCTTAAGATGAACATGGACAAAACAAAGACTATGTATGGACATTAAGTCCATGTCACACCTATGCCGGTAGTTGTTGGGAGCACTAAGCTCGAAGTTGTTGACGAGTATGTTTACCTGGGACAATTAGTCCGACTAGGTAAGTCCAACTTCGACAGAGAGGTCAATCGACGGATTCAACTCGGCTGGGCATCGTTCGGGAAGCTACGACACATCTTCTCGTCAGACATACCTCAAAACCTTAAAACGAAATTGTACAACCAGTGCGTGTTGCCAGTGATGACTTACGAAACTGAGACGTGGTCCTTCACTGCTGGCCGTATGAGGAAGCTCAAGGTCGCTCAGCGAGCTATGGAGAGGGCTATGCTTGGAGTTTCTCTGCGTGATAAACTTAGGAATAAGGATATCCGCAGTAGAACCAGAGTAACCGACATAGCCCAACGGATTAGTAAGCTGAAGTGGCAGTGGGCCGGCCATATAGCTCGAAGAACCGACAACCGATGGGGAAGAAAGGTTTTCGAGTGGCAACCTTGTACCGGTAGGCGAAGTGTAGGGCGTCCCCCCACGAGATAGAGTGACGACCTGGTAAGACATGCAGGAAGTCGATGGATGCAGGTGGCTCAGGACCGTGCTTTGTGGCATTCTTTGGGGGAGGCCTATGTTCAGCAGTGGACTTGTGAAGGGCTGTAATGATGATGAATGATGAATCCTGTATATAAAATAGAATCATATTGAATAATATACTAATCGTAACTAGCCCACTTTTCTAAGCGTAAATTAAACTAATAATAGTTCCTATTCTCTAGAAAAAAAATTCACTACCCCATATCAATCTGTAAGTGTCGTAGGAGGCAACAGAGGGAAATTAAAACAGGGGATATGTAGCAGCATCTTCGTGTTATCCATATAAAATTAAAAAAAAACTGCATTTGCCAATCTATCTGCCAAGCATGGCAACTATCACTTATTTAAAAAAAAAAATATTTGCATAATGTGTGTTTATACAATTGTTATAAAAACATAGTACAAAATTATTCAATTTTAAAAATTTTACACTATTATCTATGAGGAAATATCCTATAGAGCAATCTATGGAGGAAGCCTATGTTCAGCAGTGGATTTTTGATATTGTATTGATGAATGAATGAAATATGCACAAGTAATATACTGTGTAACAAGTATTTATACTTCAACTTACCATAATCGCTGCAGGTTTAGGACAGAAAACCCTCACGCCCAAGTAACCTACAACTGTACCACCTAAGCATCTGGCCGGTCCCATGAGGTGACCAGCCGAGTTATGCAGGACCCTGATAGGAGTTGCATTCTCATGAGAAGACATCCCTAGCTGCTTTGCTATCGCCTTATTGTCATTCTTACTGTACACTTTACGTATCTTCGCTAAAGTGAGCTGTGACATGGCGCGAGCGTTGATACCGAACACAACTTTCTCTTCAGCAACCAATGGCGGAAGTGGTTCCTGATTTTGTCCCGGTGGTAAAGGCGCTTGTAAAGTGCCTACATAGTGTGGACCCAGTTGGTAGATTATTGACACAGTTTGAGCTGAAAGAACCTGAAATTTTATACAATTTAATTCATTAAAAGGATTTTAGATGCGATTATTACTAAAATGTATGTGTAATGTAAAATTAAGTAGATTTTTGTCATAAATTTGGTGATTTAAAAAATCTTTCCCATATCACATAACGCACACCTAGATCTAAACAGAGTTAACTCAAAAAAAACAGTTTTTACAGAAAAGGCGAAAAACTGATTACCGTATTCCTGTGCACTGCAGGAGTTTTCTGTATTGATCAATGCTTTTTAAATGCAGATAGAAGATAGATGTTATAGAAATCTTCTGTTTTAATCGTTTATTGTGGCTGAAAATTGGATTTTTGTAGTTATTTCCGTATTGTTTAACAAATGTATGTATATTTTTTTGGTATTTAGAGTTGAACTAAAAACTAAATTCACCAACACACCTGTGTTGGTGAATTTAGTTTTTAGTTGACTCCCTTTTGAAGAATCAATGTAAATTTAAACGTAACAGCATTTTGAATTTATTTATAATAATCGAACTAATATAGGGGTCTGTGATCAACAATAGGAGAACATTGGCTAATGAATTAACAAGAAAACATTAAATTAAGTACTCAAAACAAACATATTTTTACTTAACAATATAATATATAATAATATTACATTAAAAAAGTAAAAAATAATGACAGCCTTTTACGTTCTTTAATTATGTACTTCAAATAAAATTATCTTATAAAATAGTAACGCAACATAAAATATATAGGAACCTTCCATTCTATGTAAAACATCTAAAATCATATTCGACTCATATTTGTAAGAGTATGACATTTTTCTAATAGATATTTTCTAATAGTAACTCAGGACTGTTAAAAGTCAAGAGCAAATTTAATAATATGCTTAATCAAACTCTGAGGTCAACAAATCATAGCACTAGAATTGTTCTTGAGTGAGTGAGTTGAGAATAAATTTGAACACCGTAATATTGGCATGACATTAATGCCCAAATATTCAAACGATGCTCAATTTTAAGATGCCGTTTAGTCTCGTGTTGTTTCTATCACTTTTAAGATTTGCGAGTCCGAAAAATGCGTCAAAAAGCAATTGTCTTGATATTTCATCAGTCTTATCGTTACATTTTAGCCGACATTTTTCTCCACAGGGGCTCCAACTTTTCTCTCTGGCATTCGTGTCATTCTTATATATTCGACTTAGGCAGACTGGTAGACATAACCAGAATCTCTCGGCACTTTTGCAACTTTCGATTTCCACATCGTTAGTTTTCGTACTCTCTATTTACCCCTTTTTATTCTATTAAGGGCCTTGGGCACTAATTTCAGCAACCGTAGCATTTTGAGGGTTGAGTTGTAAATGTGCACTACCATTTTCGGTGTCCGACGAACTACTAGAACTTGATAAACTCTTGGAGCTACTACTGCTGGTACTGCACGAAGACAACGATGAATTTTTACTTTAATGAAACAGTCAGAAATTGAGATCTTTATCTGAGTTATCAATGCAACTTTTATCAATTCGGAAATGTAATCATTTCTTGCACCATTTTAACGTGCTACCACGTTATAATGGTGCAAGAAATATATTATACGAATAGAGAAGCAAGAATAGAAAAGAACAAATACTTGTAGCACGAATTGGTCGGTTTGACCGGGGAAGGACCACGCTCTCACAGAATACCAGCGTAAAAGAGCAGCTTAAAGCTGTTGTGTTTCGTTCCGTGAGTGTAGAGAACTGGAGATCCTTTTTACTGGAAAGGAAGCATTTCATCTTAGTGCTCGCCCTTATCCTATAAAAAAAACATTCTGCTGTTGTTTAGACGTACTCGAAGTAGATTATCAACCACGAATAAGGCGCAATGAGTTTCCTTGTAGGAGTCTTCATTGCTTACTCTTGAGGTCATCTTCTAGCTAGCGACCTGTTTACTATTTACTAGTATAGTCTCCTTCTGTATTATTTGTTCAAACTCCTCTTCCAAAGGTCCAGTATAAGGTTGCATATTTTCATATTGAGTCAGTAAGCTGGGGCTAATGTTTTATTTGCCCCTCTCTTTAACCATATTTACTAAAAACCGTTCACGATAAATTATTTTTCTGAAATGGAAAATGTAAATTTCACTAATCATCAGGTCCAGTACGCCACGTCGATTTAATAAGCAATTGATTTAACGCTTCAATCTCATGAACTTGATGCGGTGTACTGTAGCCCATCTAAACAGCTCTAACTTAAAAACTGTTCAACAAAAACATAACAACTGTGTAATTGCCATTATGAAAATAATATATACATTAAGATGAAAAGTCTTATTCACCACTAGCAAAAAAGTTAAATTTCCTTTGTTTTTAAAGAAATATAAGAGTTTAAAAAATTACTCGACAAAATAGAGTCAACTACAAATACAAATTTTTTTCAATAACACGGTAACAATTCTAAATGAAAACAAAAACTTTGCTCACTTTACTAACAACACTGGTTCAATTCAAAATGTAGCTTTAAGTTACTCAGCACTCGCCATCAAAACGGTAACAAATCAAAATAATCTTAATATAGTTTCCTGATTTAACTGAACAACACGGAATTAAATCAAAATAACTCTAATTTGTTTATAAAGGGCACGTGCGATTCGCTTGTAATATTGACTGCAACTAGCGATGTCCCTGTTTTGATGGGAAAGGAGTGGGCCTTGTTCGTTCAACTAAAGGGACTTCTACCGTCACCTAGCTTTGAGTTGTAGAGCTATTTTTGAATCTGTTTTATTGGTCGCTAGGTAATGACTTAAGGAATTCGATGGTACGCATAACTCAAAAATTTAAATTTTTGAGTTAGCTCTCTTTAGATCTAGGTGTGCGATAAGTTTTACTGTTAATAAAAGTGAGACAAACAAGAGACAATATGGAAACAATTCAAAACGGACGTAAATAACAGGGACATATTCATCAGGAATAAACTAAATTCTTCCCTCGAGTAGGGGCTTTCTACACTCCAGAAAAAGTTGTACGACTTTACGGAGTTTCCAATGCGCAGTATACATTAGACGCTCCCAACGGGCTTACTCGTGGCGACTGCCTTACGCACCTCCTCTAGCAGTAATGCGGGCCCTTGCCGCCACAGCAGACGAGAGTATCGTCGCCACTGCGGCGGCGTTCCTAGTACACAGTACACGCTGGAAGCGCCCGAAAGCGTTGCAGCGCCTCCACCCGGGTTCGCGCTGACGTAATGTAGTTTGCCAGAATGCATATGCTGACCTGCAACACCATGTACAAAACATAACTTCTCTAGAATAATCTGGAAGTGATAGTACCAAAATACATAAGTGATATATAATAGACAAAATTGATTTAATTTAAGACCTTCTAAGTCAGTATCATAACCCTTACCGTCTAAATATAACGAAAATGAAGAGTTCTTTAGTACTGCTCGGTTAAGCACGAGCACTAGGTGATGCCACTGCCCCTCGTGCTGCAGATCCGGACACCAAACTCGCGCTCCACACTCCCCAGAACCTTCTGGTTCCCATTCTCCTACATCTGTTGCCACAATAACAGTAAATATTAGTGTTCTATTAGAACACTCATTTTTTGTGTTTAAATCAGTGATTAAATCACTTAAATAATAACAAGATCGATATAGAAATATAATAAAAATTACTTAGGCATGAAAATTGCTTATGGTTTCGTCGTAGTTTTCTTTATCATGTTAGAATAATTTCAGTAGTACTTTTTGCATTCTATCACAGAAAACTAAAGAATTTAGTAAAAACTTATTTCTTACTATGAGGGACGAGAGTTTCCTGTGTAGACACAATGATGGCTTTATCTCTGGCGGAAAGCACGACGGTGAGGCAGACAAGGTGCTCGTCTCGGCTGTTGTTTATGTTCCGCACGAGCGTCAGCAGACGTACGCAGTGGGGGTCAGTGCGCGGATCTGAATACTTTTCCACACATATCCACGTCGAGTATGATAGACCCGTTTGAGGAGGGAACACCCTATCGCCTTAAAAAATAAACAAAAATTACACGATATTTAACACTTAAGGTTCTGTTTCAGTGGCAGTTTTTTTAAATAGAATAAGGGTAACAAACGAGCACACAACCCAGGTGATGACAAGTGGATGCTGTGGCCCATAGACATCTACATTTATCCACAATTAAGAATCGGAATGAGAGACAGATGCGTTGTCACCTTTGAGAAATAAAATAGAATTCCTCGTATCCAGTAAAAGAGAACTTCGGTTCTCTTCACTCACCATACGAAACACAGCAGCATTATGCTGCTATTCTCCACTGGTATTTTGTGAGAGCGTGATACTTCCCCGTGCGAGCCTATGCATTCATGCTACAACCATTATATAGCTGCAGCATGGCTCTACCACGTGGAACCTGGAGTCGAGTTGAGGTCGGGAAAGTATGATTTTTCTGACACTTACAAGAGACCTAAAGATTTTTCTACTAACTTCCTTTAGTGGACTTTTCGATACGTACGATTTTTTATTGATGTGTAACATCTTTCCTATTGCGTTCCTACAATTTGTGGGAGTGATTTCGTGAAAATCCGGGGTAGCGTTATTTATTCGATACGAAATATAATAAAATAATGGGTTGCTATGACAAGGTGAAGATTGATAGCTAGTTTGAATTTTTCTTATTTAAAAATTACAATTTAAATAAAACAAGAAGCTATTAAAAGATCCCAATCACCATAAATACGTTACAATTGTTAAATTGTGACCCATTAAATTTCCCCTTAGTTACAATTATAAAAGTTTCACTGTTTGTAATATTAATAACTTAAAAAGTTAATATGATATCCATACAAATATACTAAACATATACATATTTAAAAAAAAAATAAAAGTTGTGTATTTAAACCATTTTTATTAAAACCACTTTTCTATAATCGTATATATTTTGATTATTGATGAAGTCAATTCTTCTTTATTTCTTAACCAGGCTGTTAAAGTCCACAGTCGGACATGTGCCTCTTAACTGTAAGAACGATTTTCCTTAATTGTCACGCTTGACATGCGGGTAGACGATCGCAGTACCAGACGTCTCACATAGTCATCGTTGATGAATGTTATGGGTCTAGGTCGTACTTTGTCATAAGATTTTTTTTCACATTTCCCATGGTCGCCTATGTTTCCGACATGTTACCTACGTTACCCACGAGTTTACCTATGTTACCCACGAGACGAAATGGGCTGATGGATTATTTTACGCCACCACCACAAGACAACTATTTTGGGTAGTGAATAAATTGAGTACACGACAAAAATACAAAAATGTATAATTACTGAGTAATGAGAAGAAATTACCAGATCCAATTCCACCTAATGTTGTAGTATCTTGAGTTCCAAGAGCATTCAGGTTGGCAGATTGCGGAGCTATACTTGGTAAGTAGAGACAGCCAAAGCCCTCTGCCGACATGTCAAATTCTACGAATGGTGGCAATGTGCACGAGTTTTGCGATCTGAAATTATACTTGGACTGTTAGCGAGTACATTGCATTATTGGGATAACATGAAAATATACATCACCACAAAAACATGAGAGCAAATAAAAACGAAAAACAGGTAGCCGATTTTTTTTTAAATTTAATTTTACAAAATTTTATATAGAAATTATTTTAGGAAATTCATGTTTTGCAGAAACAAGATGTATGAGTTATATGACAATCATTCGTATATTTTGTAGTGAACAAACCTGTAATCTCTTGGAGTAGTCATAGATACGAGTGTCTTAATTCTAGTGAGTGGAACTGGTCCGCCGGGTTTACAGACTTGTCCAGGTTCTGGAGCAAGACAGTTCAACGGGTTGCCCATTCGCAAGAATTCGCTGTAGATACGAGATATTTATTATTAGTCCATTATATAAATTATAAAGCACAAGAAAAGATAGAATTAAGTTACAAGTCATAGACAAAACCACATAATATAGAACAATATAAAAGTAAGTTTCTTATATATTGTCATTATATCATATTGTCTACAAGGATTTTATGTAATAAATTATTTCCATGTTGTAGAAGTTAAATAATAATAATATTCTGAGAAATTGGTTTTTAAAGTAATGTATAACATAATTTTTAGAAATTACAAGAAATAAAACACAATTGCAGCCTGAATATCGTGAAGGCTGAATACCGTCCTATGTTAAAGTTTCGTGTTAAATATAACTTTCAAATATAGCAAATACAACAATGAAAATATTATATCTGTGTATATACTTGTTTTAACAGTGGTAGAGCTAAGCGGTGGCTTTTGCTGTCGCACGTATGGGCCAGCTCGAACCGGGGTGGTACCACGACCTCACAGAATACCAGCGTGAAGTAGAGGTTTACCTCTGCGTTGCGCTTGGTGAGTGCAGGTGGCCGGAGGCCCAATTCCCCCCCCCCCCCCCATCAACATGGTAGTGGAATTAAATAAAAGACTACCCCAGGAGGGTACCAGCACCCCTGGAGAATCCCTCGCTGAGCATCCACGACCAAACTACTCCACTCCTGGGCGTGGGTGCTCAGGCTGCCCCGCGTATTCTGGGGGGGGCGAAATTCCGCTCAAGACGAAACCTGCTCGGGGCAAGCGGAGCAAGAAGACAAAGGCAACCCCTGCCACGCTTACCGTGGATTTCTGCAATATCAGGGGACTTCATTCAAACCTTAACGCCGTCCACTACCATCTGGAGATAGCTAAGCCGGCCTTGCTCTTTCTTACCGAGACACAGGTGTCCTCTCCGGCTGATACTTCGTATCTCTCCTACCCGGGGTACAAATTAGAACACTCGTTTGTGCCCCGGGCTGGAGTTTGCGTGTATGTCAGAGAGGACATCTGTTTTCGACGCCTCGCCAGCCTTGAAGGTACGGACCTGTCCATCCTATGGCTGCGCGTAGACAGCGACGACCATCCCCGCGTCTACGGGTGCCTCTATAGGTCCCATAGCGGTAATGCCGACACAGACCGACTCATAGACCACGTCCAAATGGCTGCAGACTCCGTGCTACAACAGGTCCCATCCGCAGAGATCGTGATATCGGTGATTTCAACGCCCACCACGCTGAATGGCTTGGTTCTCGTTTAACCGATCATGCGGGTAGATCTGTCTATGACTTTGCTTTGGCATATGGTCTAACACAACTGGTTACTTCGCCTACGCGGATCCCAGATGTGGAAGACCATGTACCTTCCCTGTTGGACCTTCTGCTGACCTCTCATCCGGACGGATATCAGGTCTCCGTCGATGCCCCTCTGGGCTCTTCGGACCATTGTCTGATCCGGAGTACGGTGCCACTCACGCTCCAATCGCAGTTGCGATCTACAGCTTGCCGCCGTGTTTGGCACTATAGGTCAGCTGATTGGGACGGGATGCGGTCTTTTTTTGCATCCTACCCTTGGGGGCGGGTTTGCTTCTCGCCGGAAGATCCCAGCGTTGTTGCCGATTCTGTTGCTGATGTGGTACTTCAGGGTATGGAACTTTTTATTCCATCCTCTGTGGTGCCCATCGGAGGCAGATCCCAGCCATGGTTTGGTGGCTCCTGCAAAATAGCATCACGCTATAAGCAGGAGTGCTACCAGGCCTGGGTTGACGCATCAACGTCTCGGGATGTAAACACCAGCGCACTTAAAAAGAAGTATAATTCCGCCTCCATGTCCTTCAAAAGCGTCATTGCCAAGGCAAGGTCTGAGCACATCGGCAGAATTGGCGAGAAGCTAGTTCGCTTTCCTTCGGGAACCCGTGCATTCTGGTCTCTCGCCAAGGCTGTCCAAGGGAACTTCTGTCAGCCATCTCTTCCATCTCTGCACAGAGAGGACGACTCACTGGCCCATGCCGAAAAGGAGAAAGCCGATCTGTTGAGCTCTCTTTTTGCGTCCAACTCGACTCTAGATGACGGGGTCAACACACCGCCGACCATCCCGCGATGTGAGTGCTCCATGCCGGATGTGCGATTTACACAGCGCTCTGTCCGCAAAGCACTCTTCTCCCTGGACGTCAGCAAGTCGAGTGGGCCCGATGGAGTCCCTCCCATTGTGCTGAAGACGTGTGCTCCGGAGTTGGCACCGGTTTTAACGCGTCTTTTCCGGTACTCCTACTCCCAAGGCGTAGTCCCGAATTCATGGAAGACAGCTTTGGTGCACCCGATCCCAAAAAAAGGCGACCGCTCAGACCCGTCCAACTACAGGCCTATCGCCATCACCTCCTTGTTCTCCAAAATAATGGAAGCCATTATTAACTGCCAGCTCATGAGGTACTTTGAGGATCACCAGCTGATTAATGACCGCCAGTACGGTTTTCGTCGGGGTCGATCAGCTGGTGATCTTCTAGTCTACTTAACTCATAGATGGGCGGAGGCAGTAGAGTCCAAGGGGGAGGCATTAGCCGTTAGTTTGGACGTAGCGAAGGCCTTTGATCGGGTCTGGCACAAAGCGCTTCTTTCGAAGCTTCCTTCCTATGGGCTTCCCGAGAAATTGTGCAAATGGATCACCAGTTTCCTTGCTGATCGGAGCATCAAGGTCGTAGTAGACGGTGAATGCTCTGATTTCAAGCCTATCAACGCTGGTGTTCCACAAGGCTGCGTGCTATCACCAACGCTGTTTCTCCTGCATATCAATGATATGTTGCTAACTGGCAGCATTCATTGCTATGCGGACGACAGCACTGGTGATGCCTTATATACCGGCCGTGCCAATATTTCTCGGGAAAACGTCGCCGAGTACCGGGACAAACTTGTGTCTGAAGTCGAGTCTTTGCTTAACAAAGTCTCGGATTGGGGGCGACTAAATCTAGTCCAGTTCAATCCCCAGAAGACACAAGTTTGCGCGTTTACCGCTAAAAAGAACCCCTTTGTCGTATCTCCTCAGTTTCAAGGCACTCCCCTTACTGCCTCAGCCAGTATCGGAATCCTTGGCGTCGACATATCGAATAGTGTGCAGTTTCGTGGTCACTTGGAAGGGAAGGCCAAATTGGCCTCTAAAAAGCTTGGCGTGCTCAGCAGAGCGAGACAGTATTTCATGCCGGCACATCGCTTGCAACTTTACAAAGCGCAAGTTCGGCCCCACATGGAATACTGTTCTCATCTCCGGGCCGCTCAATTTCACCATCGCACATCGCGACAAAACTCGCGTTACCATCCATACCATCTGGATGATTGGCGGTCCACGACTGTGCGATTTAGAAGAAGTTTTCTCCCTCGCACGACTTCCTTGTGGAATCAATTACCACCAGCGAATTTTCCGGACCGAAACGACTTAGGAACCTTCAAGAAAAGAGCTTACACCTTTCTAAAAGGTCGGCAACGCATCTGCAATTCCCCTGGTGTTGCGGTTGTTCATGGGCGGCGGTAGTCACTTACCATCAGGTGAGCCGCATGCTCGTTTGCCCCCTATTCTATATAAAAAAAAAACTTTTATATATAATTTAATTTGTGATATCGAAAGGAACTATATCCGACACGCGCCGCACATCACCTGCTGGTTGCGCTCGCTGCACCGCACCACAAGCGTACGTACCGCAGCTCGATGGGGCGCAGCGCGTGCGCGGCGAGGCGCTCCAGCATGTACATGGCGGGCGCGTGCAGCGCGTGCCGCTCGGCCCGCACATCACCTGCTGGTTGCGCTCGCTGCACCGCACCACAAGCGTACGTACCGCAGCTCGATGGGGCGCAGCGCGTGCGCGGCGAGGCGCTCCAGCATGTACATGGCGGGCGCGTGCAGCGCGTGCCGCTCGGCCCGCACATCACCTGCTGGTTGCGCTCGCTGCACCGCACCACAAGCGTACGTACCGCAGCTCGATGGGGCGCAGCGCGTGCGCGGCGAGGCGCTCCAGCATGTACATGGCGGGCGCGTGCAGCGCGTGCCGCTCGGCCCGCACATCACCTGCTGGTTGCGCTCGCTGCACCGCACCACAAGCGTACGTACCGCAGCTCGATGGGGCGCAGCGCGTGCGCGGCGAGGCGCTCCAGCATGTACATGGCGGGCGCGTGCAGCGCGTGCCGCTCGGCCCGCACATCACCTGCTGGTTGCGCTCGCTGCACCGCACCACAAGCGTACGTACCGCAGCTCGATGGGGCGCAGCGCGTGCGCGGCGAGGCGCTCCAGCATGTACATGGCGGGCGCGTGCAGCGCGTGCCGCTCGGCCCGCAGCGCCGCGCCGCAAACGCGCAGCGCCGTGCCCGCCAGCCCCGCGCCGCACATCACCTGCTGGTTGCGCTCGCTGCACAACAAACCACACACACGCCACGCTTACTAAATGGTATAAGCGATCGAACTGTACCACCCTGTTTCACTCTCATCATTATTGTACTCCTAGCAAAACTATACGATTACTATTTATGATTTTTGATGGGCTATAATAAGAACACTGTTAAAAAATATTAACCAAAAGTTAATACTAATAACTTTATCGTAGAAATTATCATATTTTTATAATATTATATAAAATCGTATAAAGCATAACCATGTCGCCATTTTGAAATTTTTTTTGTTTATGTTTCAGGAATAGATAAATAACATTAATAAAGTTAATGGAACAGCAGACAAAAACAAGATACAAAAGAAAGAGAATATTATATAACTAACGCGATGTTTTCTTTCTCCACCGTAGCCGTAGGTACCTAAATCAGCACTTAAAATTGCAATTAAAAATTTAATTAATCAAGCCCGGATTGCTAGCTAACTGTAAATATACAACGAGCGATTACTTTCTAAGTTCCTACTACTTATATAGTTACTGTTAATGGCGCTACTTATATAGTTATACTAGCTGACCAGGCAGACGTTGTTCTCCCCTTTCCGAGGACCATTTGATTTCCTAAAAAAAACTCCTGAGAATAAAAAAATTGAGGGTCACTTATCGGAATAAAAACTATCCTATCTCTCAAGTTGCAACAAACTGCATACAGTGTGCAAAATTTCATTGAAATCAGTTCAGTAGTTTAGGAGTTCATCGCGGACAAACAACGTGACACGTAATTTTTATATATAAAGATTAAGCTTCTACTGTACTGTTAGTTATTTATTAATTTAGAAAAATACAAAAAAGGTCATCGCCGCCAAAAGTGTCAGTTTCCAAGATACATGTAGGTTTTATCATTTGTTACAAGATTTACAATTGAGCACGAACTCGCTTAATATATATATACCAGGTGTTTGTGAAACGCTCCCGAAAACGAAAACAGACGATAGTACTAAGAATACCTTTGATGATGGGTCACAAAGAAATTCGATCCCGAGGAAAACAATATCTTTTTACCACGTTTTATTAACTTTATTCACGCTCCATCAATTTAGTACACCTATATGAAACGATAATTTCATTAAAAAAATCATGATTGTCTAAATACCTAACTTATCTATTTAATCTACTATTTTGCCACTGTACTTGTCTCCACCTAGCCACTTTATTCACAGGTTAAATAAACCAAATACCTGGTTCGATTCCCCGCTAATAAAAAAAATTATTAAAATGAAACTTTAACAAGGTTAGAGTCATGTTTTTTTATCAATCGTGTAGGTATGTTTATTATTCTGATGTATTCGGTTATGTTCCCATTCAGATGAGTTCAGTACTAAGTTATTTAAAAAAAATAGGTATAAAACAGCTTACCGATCTAAATCCCAAGTGGCCTTATGAAATTCTCCAAGGCACATTAACATGTTGCCGTATTCACGAGCACTACAAGCGTACCTACGCGTTAGGCATTATTGAAACAAAACAAGAAAAACAAAACGTAACAACAAGTAATAACAACAAGAATGTAATAAACAAAACGATTGAACTGTCGCTCACGCGCACGTGATAGTCAACACCGAACTGTCTCAAAAACTAAAATTAATAATCAATCCCGCCAAAACAAAAGCGCACGAGGCATTCGTAACGCCCTTGAAGCACTGAACACTTCCATACACCGTTAAACCGTTACGAGATTGCCAACGTTTATTTTATTTATAAGTTTATCCCTACGACTAGTCTTTATATGGAATTTAGAAGTTATATTTGTCATTTTTATTACAATTACACGATCAATTGTACCCTGATGCAACAAGCAGTTCTTTACTACAAAAATTATATTGAAATTAATAAACGTACCTAATTGGGTACTCAGTACTCACTTATACAATTATAAACATTATTTACATATATAATCACGCCTCTTTTCCGTAGGGGTAGGCAGAGACCATTTCTTTCCACTTGCTACGATCCTTACATACTTGTTTCGCTTCGTCCACTTTCATTATTCCCTTCATACATGCTTTACAGTTTAGGGTACTCTTGACCGGGCCTTTTTTCAAGACGTCCCTGATTTGGTCTTGAAATGTCCGCCTAGGTCTATCCCTTCCAACACTTTCATTCACACTTGCCTTATACACTTTTTTCGTCAATCGTTCTTCATTCATTCTCTCGACGTGGCCAAACCATCTCAGTACCACAACATTTCCTTATCTCACTATTTCTTATCCTGTCACTCAGTTTAACTCCTATCATACTTCTTAACGCTCTCATCTCAACTGCATTTATTCTGCTTTCATGTTTCTTCTGCCATACCCAACTTTCACTTCCGTACATGAGTGTCGGAACCATCACCCCTCATGCACAGCCAAACGAGCCTTGTTAGACACCTTCCGACTGCTCATAAAGGAGTGCAAAGCTCCATTCACCATGTTTCCTGCATTCACTCTTCTTTCGATATCACTCTCACACTTTCCATCTCTTCTAAACTTTGAACCCAGATACACAAATTCTTTCACTTGTTCAATTTGTTCATCTCCAATCACGATATTGCAGTCTGTCACTGCCTCATCTCTTTCAAACACCATCACTTTCGTCTTCCTTGCATTCATCTCCATTCCCTTCCTAACAAAAGCTCCACTCATAACAGTTACCATCTCCTGCAACTCCTCGGCCGAAGACGCAAGTAATACTTGGTCATCAGCATAGAGAAAACATTTGACGAGTAACTCATTCATACTCAACCCACTTTCATTCTTTTTTAAATCTGTCAAACAATTGTCCATGAACAGATTAAACAGCCACGGTGACGCTACACATCCCTGTCTAACACCTTTTTCGATATTAAACCATTCAGTGTATGCCCCGTTTATCCTTACACAAGCACTAGAATCCCTATAAAGAGATTGCAATGCTCGTATGGGGATACTGCTCACACCGTTCACGGACAGTGCTGACCACAATTCATTCCTCACCACTCCATCATAGGCCTTTTCTAGATCCACGAACGCGCAATAAACCTTCTTGTTTTTAGCCAAACACTTTTCGGCTATGCACCGCAAGGAAAATACCTGATCCGTACATCCCATTTCCTTTCTAAATCCCGCTTGTGCATCCCATACTTTTTCGTCTGTTTCATTCACAACCCTTTCATCAATACTTTCGCATACAATTTACCGACGACGCTGAGAAGGCTTATACCGCGGTAATTTATGCAGTGTTGCCGTGATTATATTTGATTTTGTATAAGAAAATAGAAATGAAATGGGACTGAATAATTTAATAGTTAAAATCAATTGCAATTATGTTCGACAGTTAATTAATCTATCAGAATTAATGTAAAAAATAATACTTTTACTTTATTTCAATTGACTTTCCGTATATAATCCGATCAATACTTTACATTTAAAAAGAGGTAAGTCAAAATTATTAAAAATTACTTGCAAGTTTTATAGTGATTGCCGCCTCTAATTCTTATGTCGCTGGCAAACGGTGCAACATGGCAGCGTTGCCAACACCAATTTGTCAAATTCGCAATTTAAGGGCAAAACTTCAAAAGATTCCCCACAAATTCCCCTAAATTTTATTTTAAGAAATGAATCAATTTCCAACTAATTTTATAAGATTTACTTTTTAACTAACATTTTTTTTTCTTTATAATTAAAAAACAAAGAAATTAAAAGCATTAAATGATACACAAAAGTTGCCGAAATAAATCCGAAGATTAAATGTGGTGCAAGGAAGATAATTAAAAAAAAGGGAATCATTCGATATTCGTAAGTAAACTAACAAAAAGTTTAGATAAGTATTTCGATTTCTTGGAAAAAGGTACTGACTTGGCCCTGGCTACCGATTTTCAAAATCACCGTATTTTCCCCGCATAATACCAATCCCCATAAAATCACCAACCAACTTTAAATTCCCCGCAATTTTGGTAATTCCCCACATGTTGGCAAAGGTGATATGTGTAAATTCCACAGCGCGAGATGACACGAGCCGGCCGGGCGGCGGTAGCGCGTGTGTGAAAGGGAAGGGTCGATTGAGTAGGCATTGTTTCGCACCGAGCTCAATAAAGAGTTCGGCGTGCACGAGAATATTGACCCTATTGTCAGCTGATTTTGTTTTAAGTTTCACTGCTGGTTTTATGTTTAAGTATTTTCATGATTTTTTTAATGAAATTATCGTTTCATTTAGCTGTACTACAGATGTACCAATACTAATGTAGTGTACTAACATGATGGAGTGTTAATGAAGTTAATAAAACATTGCGAAAAGATTTTTTTTTTCCTCGAATTTCTTTGTGACTCATCATCAAAGGTATCCTTAGTACTATGGTCTGTCTTCGTTTTCGGGAGCGTTTGACAAACACCATATATATATTTATATATAAAAATTACGTGTCATGTTGTGTGCTACTGAACTGATTTCAATGAAATTTGCACACTCTGTGCAGTTTGGTCCAACTTGAGAGATAGGATAGTTTTTATCCTGATAAGTGACATTCAATATTTTTTTATTACGAATTTAAGGATTTTTTCTATAAAGGGTCGTCGAAAAGGGCAGAACAAAGTCTGCCTGGTTTGCTAGTATATATAGATATAGACAAAATGAAAAGGTGATCAAAGTACCAGACAGTGTGTAACTTCACTACTGAATAGCTATTATATATTTAGCTTATTGATTGATTATTGAGATAAATAATAATAGCCTGACATTGATACGATGATTATACATATTTATTTTGTATTTATTCATAAACATACAAACGTGTGTTATAATTTTATAGACTATTTCAAAGGAATGCATTGAATGAAGCGTTTTCTTACCTTCTAACTAGACTCTTGAGCACATGAGCAAGATAATCACGTATAGCTCTAGCGTAGTTTTCATGCTCATGCGGACGCGGTAATGCCGGTAGCAACTTAGCGAGCACTATGACGACACCCGAATGTACCACCCAAGCTTCCCCCGATGGACTGCCTACAGAAAGATTTAATGGAGCCGCACGTCCCGCTGGCTTCGTCTGTGAAATTACATCATGTTTATAAAAAAATATTTTAATAAATTTAGAAATAATCCCTTCCGTGTTACGTATATTCTAAAAATGTAAAAGGTACAAAAGTCCGTTCACAATTAATAATGAATTATCTACTAGCTTGTTTATCATTAATTGTTAGCTATATGCGGAATATAAAAATTATAAATTAAACAATATTCCCATCTAAAGCTAAAAATTATTGTATTGTTGTAATATATTGTATTTGATCATAATTAACCTACCTCATTTATAGCAGAACTTTGTCTGGTCAAACTTGGTGATTTCACATTTAGAGATCCACAAAATGTGGGCTTGTCAAATGAGTCCAATGCAACATCATACAATAACCTCAACACTATGCAAGCATGGACAAAAACAACTGGCACTTTCTCAGGGATACTGAAAAGAAAATTGTAGTTAATCGTGTACAATAATAATATGACTTATTTTATAAAATTTTCAACTTTCGTATATAAAACTTTGAAATTTTACGTACGTCATTTCTAGTATGTTTCCCGTGAAAATCTCGTGAAATACCTCGTACAACTCTGGATCACCACTTTCGGTATCATGCAATAATTCGGTATCATTTGTGAAGCATCCCAACAGTCGTATGGTTTCACTTAATGTAGTCATACATATCTGAAAAAATTGCGATTTTCTTGCATTCCTTCAAAGTAATGAATATGCAAACAAATCAGTCGTGGTAAGAAGAGGTGAAGGGGGATCGGGGAAAATAACTGTATAAAAATACTTAGAACGTAGCTACATTTTTTAAATATTTTTGTACTGCCAATTAAGATAATAACTTAGCTTTGACAATCGGGGAAAGCTGTTAAGATGTCTTTTTTTTGGGTATGTCACGATTATGTGAACAAATGAAAGGAAAAAATATTAAATTCTGTACAAACCTCGTGATGGAAAAATTTAGCGTTGGCTGGCTCGAACCTCATTGCTGTACTGATAGTATAAAAGACAATATGTATTAACTGCAACATATCTCGATCCATAAACTCGTCGCTTTTGAGTTTACCCTCAAGAGACGCGAGAACGCTCGTGACGTAGACAAAACCGCTAACCTATTCAGAAATAGAACACACCTCATGAAGTGCTGTGAAACACTATAAACATTCAATTTTAAATAAGAAATAATTCAAATTTACTTTCAAACTTTTTAAATACTTTTTTCTTGAAAAAAGAATGCTTAAGATGGGTTTTTTTCTTTCATTATTACAGATCCATACAAATCCACTGCTGACAATAGTCCTACCCCAAGGAATGTAAAAGAATACGGTACTGAGCAACTGCATACATTGACTTCCCGCATGTCTTACCAGGTCGTTACTCAATCTAGTGGCAGTGGAGAGATGTGAAAGAAATGATGTAACTAAATCTGTCAACAGTTTTAAAGCTTAGCCAAAATATCTCTTAGTACAGGAATAGCGGGACCGCAGGAGACTGGAAGTCATCTCTTTGTACTCTTATTTTATATTATGGAATATTTGCCACACTTGCAATTTTAATATTCCAGGATATTATTATATTTATTTTATAATATTATAAAGAGGTATAGTCGTTTGTATGTAGGCTGTTTGTAAGGGGAAATCCCTGGAACTGTTGATCCAATTCAAAAAATTCTTTAATAGATACAAAGCAACACTATTCCTAAATGATATATACTATATCTTACTGTGGTAAAAAATCAGTATGAAATCTGTATATTTATAAAAATAAGATTTGAGAAGAGGAGCTGATCGGCTGTTTATATTTGCAATTCATTATGCATAAGCAATAAGCAAAATGAGTTGCAAATAATAGCTGAATCAGACGTACAGTTATTTGTCAAGCCGTTTATTCTACTTAGCGCAGCAAATTTCCAATGAACAAAACGTATATTTGTATGTGTGTATATAACGTATTTCTCTATGTGCGACATTAAATGAAAACGCACATTCGGTATCTTACTTCAGTTATCATTCTCATTATGATCCTAAATACAAACGCACATGATATAAAGATATGGCGTGATTTGTTTTATCGGATATTTACCTTTCTAAAAATTGTTCTCGTTCGGTGCGAATCACGGAGGCACGTGAGTAGCACTTTTAAAATATGAAGTTTGAGTAGCAGCGCATCGTTTGGTGCTGCGTGCATTCCGCACAGTAGTGCAGACATGTCCTCTTCGCCTGATCCACTCACAATTAGCTCCCTTATCACACCTTATACAAACAATTTAAAGATTTTACAAGATATATTAAAAACCCTGTCTTATCTGTTCCGGTGCTAAAATGCAGTTCTAATCATGCAATCCTTTGTATAAAATACATTAAAAATGGGATGGAAGTTAAAGAAAATTCAATCGGACGGGGAAACTTAC